>BMAU01019210.1:600000-1165360 GCA_019973935.1 Trichonephila clavipes | reverse complement strand
ATATATATAAATGATACTTTAAATTCTACAACTGAATACTGTTACATTCTTTCATGAATAAATACTATAATCACGTAAAATTTACTAATATGTTTGAGAAGTATATTCAATATTTCCCAGTAAAACCTTTAACAGTAAATAGGTTTTTAAATATAATAAGAAAATTGGTAGATCCATCTATAACTACAATTCTTTGATTTGCAAAATAATAGTAATATTGTATGTAATTTTCATAATTATGTAGATATTATTGATGAACATCATAAACATGTCATATCTTGTAATTTAAATATATTATTAACTATAAAACTCCTAGAGACAAATAATGGGGTGAAGGGTACAGGCTTTAGATTAATGCGCTCTAATAATAATAAAGTTATTAAAGCACAAATTTCTAAAGATATTAATAACTTCATTACAAAAAATAGTAATTAAATACAACTTTCCTTTCGAAGCTTTTAATGAGTTTAAATGCAAAGTTTTATGTGAATTACTGAAGCTTAAATATAAAACCGATAAAAATTTTACTTTCAAAGATATAAAACACAAATTTCAATTCAAAAAAGATTTCATTATTGTATATGTTGATGAAGTTCCGGGCAACTGTGCAATCATTTGCAAATGGTTTTATAGTTGTATACTTAACAAACATTTTCAAAACAATATAAACGCGTTTATTAAATCTAATAGCAGCAGTAGAGAAATCATTTACTGTATATTTCAGTTTTTTATAAAAAAAACTATATATACAAAGAATATCAATTTTCCTTGTATTTTTCTATCACCAAAATTTCATAAGTGTCCAATTAAATTTAGAACTATTACTAATGGTTTTAATACCTATATTACACAACCAGGCAAGATGTTGCAGAAAGTTATACAACACACTTTAGACAATATCTCAAACTCCATTATTGTAAAGAATAGAAAAGATATCGTTGAGAATATGCATGGTAAGAGTATTAAATCTTTGCATAGCTTTGACTTCGAAGTCTTATTCAACTCTATTGATATAGAGGATATGATTAAAGTACTTAAAAATGTTTATAGTAAATATTCATTAAATAATTTGATAAATTATGATAAATTAATACTATTGTACAATTTGTTTTGAAAGAAAATATTACATATTTCATAATAACCATTATTATCAACAAATTAATGGTCTGCCACAAGGTAGCCCAGTGAGTAATAGTCTGGCTAATATGTATTTACACTATTATGAGAATGAAATATTTATAGACTCTTGTTACTTTTTAGATACATCGATAATTTAATTATTTTCAGTAATAAAGTTGACTTTACTCCTATCTTAAAGTATTATCCACGCTACTTGAAATTAAAAAACCAATTGCAATATAGAGTCAGCAACCTTCAAGATCTCCAATTAAAAGTTGAAAATAATATGCTAACTGTAATATTTTTCATAAGACTCTTTTGATTTTAATGTTATATAAATGCCATATTGGAATAGTTCCCTTCACACTTCAATTTTTAGAAATATTATTTTAAATTATATAAAAAGAAATAATGATTTAGTATCTGAAGAAGTATTAAGAATTAATAATTATAAAAAATTCTTTCAAAGTTGCCTAGACTATAACAATCCAGCTATTTATATATATAAATATGTCTTCAAAATTATAGCTACTTAATAATTATTATTTAATATATTCATTTCTATTTAGTTTAAAGTATATATTATGCTTATTTTTATAATAAGTTTAGTTACTAAAATATGTATAGATGGCGCCATTATTCTTAGTTATGCTGTTTTTTTTGTGCTTGTAGTCAGTAAACTAATGGAATGTGTATACATAGGGTAAGATTTTTAGTTTCTTCGCACATTTTCATTATTATTAATTATGGTCATAATCATTTTAACCTCTTTTGCAAATATTTTGGTTTATACATATTTTTATTTGTCTATTTCGCCCGGATTCCTATAGTAATTTAATATTCAAATTCTCTATTATTGATGTTATATTCACCAACGTGGGCTTTTGGGCCTTTGCCTTGGTTTATCTCCTATGCTATTATGTCGAAAATTTCAGCTGTAGGGAAAGGTTGAGATCTCACAAAACACTGTTTAACCCTGATTCACTGTCCTAAGCCAGTGACAGCTCGGGAAACCATAATAGTTTTTTTCACTCTCACTCAAATTTCTCTTTGGTTTGTAATGGTTCCATGTTCTTGGTTCTTTATGCTTGATCTAAAGATGTTTTAGGATTTATTAATTTTCTTTATAATTTATTTATTGCTATATGTGTGTGTGTGTGTGTGTGTGTGTGTGTGTGTGTGTGTGTGTGTGTGTGTGTGTGTGTGTGTGTGTGTGTGTGTGTGTGTGTGTGTGTGTGTGTGTGTGTGTGTGTGTGTGTGTGTGTGTGTGTGTGTGTGTGTGTGTGTGTGTGTGTGTGTGTGCGTGCGTCTACCAGTAGGAAACTATGCGTTTTTTATTTTATTTATTTTTTTATTTTATTTATTTTTTTATTTTAAATAACGTATTATTAGAGAAATATTAACAGTAACAGTGAAATATGTGAATGCTCATCACATCTTTTTCTAAGTTAATTTTCTTAAATAATTATGATTGCACACATACAGATGATTGTTTTTAATTTTAAATATTTAAAAATTTTAGCTATATAACAAAGTATTTTTATTTAATTATTTTACAGACCTAAATATTTTCTTCAAAATTTTATTTTAATGTTAAATTTTGCATCATTGATTATGTGGAATATCCTCAAAATTTTTTTTTGAATATTTGAAATAAATTCTCCAGTGAGTGTAATCGTATTAAAAAGCATGCATTAGAAATAATTAATTCTGCGTGAGATTAAAACAGATCAACTCAAAATGACGTAACAATGTTTCTTACGCTGTGAAATTGTTCAGATGTTCCAAACAAGTTTGAACTCTTATTACAATCGTTCAAGTCGCCACCAGGATAAGTGTCCCTTATGCACGATCTGAATGGATCATCTAACTGAAATATAAAAATACAGTAATATAATAAAAAAACAGGATATCTATTACAAAAAATAATCATATAATATTACATTTCATTTGAGTTTTCTTTATGAACTACTAATTAGTTTTATTTTTTATATTCTAGATTTTTGATATTTCTTATAAAATCAATTTCTATTTTGTTTATTATACATAAATTAAAATATTGATAAAGATGAAATTTACTTAAAAACTTGTGATGGTTTTCAGTAATGTTATTTCCAATCTCTTTTCTTTGTGCCGAGGAAATCTATTTAAAATGGAGCATAATTAAAAGTCTAAAGTCTTTCACTTCATTGTTCATTAATTTTCTTTTAAATCTATCTTACTTTTTATCCCCTCTTCCTACGGCCATTGCTTGTTATTTTCTTTTCACAATTTCTATTTCTAATTCATTTGACAGCGTTTTTAGTATTCTTAAAAATTAACTGGACAGTGTAGAAAGTAAGAGATGAATGAGAGAGGCAAATCTCAAACTTTGACACTCAAGATGATAGATTTGTAACAATTTCTTCTATGCACTGTCCTGTATTTATCGTAAGATCCAATGAGGATACGTAAATTTAGTACTGTTGGTCGACTACTACTTTTATTAACCCATGTAATTATTCGACGTACATATACTAATTGTAGTTCTGTAACAAATCTAAAAACGCCACTTAGCGGTCTCAGAGTAGAGATTCCCATGTCCCATCCTAATTCTAGGGCTAGCAGCTAAAGTGTTTTTGTAAAAAAGTCATGTAACGCAAAACCTATTTTTTTGCTTATCTTCTGGCGGTAATGTCTTTAAATAAATATAAATATATACTTGCTAGCTTTGCTATCTCTGCTGTGTTCTCCTTCGCATACTGCTATATAGAAAATATAGAGACAAAGGTTTAGCCAAATAAAAGCCTACGAAAATAGGGCAATGTTTATAAAGTATTTTGAAACTGCGTCTTTTCAAAAAAAAGTAAATAGTCATGAAAGGAATTTAGTAATATTAATTATTTAAATTGCTTAATGGGACTCCTAGACGTACAATCAGGTTCATGATTTCCGATATAAAGGATTGTAAAGATGCATTAAAAATAAAGTACACCCAACTCCTTACACGGTAGATACGTTCTATAGAAATCCGTGCAAAACAAATGGTAAAAATACTATCTGCGAATATATAAGGGTAAATTTGGGGTTATATTAATTAATTTTAAGAAAGTGTGTCAGATGAAGAAACTAAATATTTTCAAAAATCGTGCAAAAAAAAAAGTAGTAATGAAGTATATATTACATATTTATAAAGCAAAAATATTCATTTTTCTCTACAAAAAAATTTTAATTAATATACAATGAAAGTTCAGTCTATGGGTATAAAAATTCAAATTGAAAATTAGAATAAATAACTATAAGTAACAACTATTCATCGCTACTTTATAACAAGAATATATGTTTATTGCAAAAGTGATAAAAATACTATCATCAGTAAATTTGTTAGATATGTTTATCACAACTCGGCTTTGATTAAAATGAAGAATTTCGTTCATGATATACATCTTTGTTATTGGTTTTTTGCAGTTTTTTTGTTATAGTTGATACATATGCAATATTACCCCTTCAGTAGTAAAAAAAAAAAAACTGGAAATTTCACCGCCGAATGAAAAAAAAAAAAAAAGAACTTTAATTTGAACTCCAACTTTTAGAACTTTATTGACACTATTTATAGTATACTACGAACTCTGAGCTCTTAACACAAGATAAAAATAATACTGAAGAACGAAAAAGGCTGTCTTTAAGTTGAAGTACTACAAAAATAAAGAAAAATGACATTATAAAATTTAGGCATTCCCTGTAACTCCAAAATACAAAGTAAGCAAGTCATCAAGTAGACAAAGTCCTCACACATATGACGCGTATAAATGGACCGACTTCCGATTACACTGTCAAAATTAGAATAAAATTAAAAACAAAAACAAAAAATATTTTATGTAAAAGAATATTGGTGAACCGTGTTGAATTGCATTCGTGTAAAAGAAGTATTAAGTCACAACCTAGCAACAGCGCACTCGTAGCGCCATCTGCAAAATTCATTAAATGTAGTATGAATGGGATAGCTGTACCATGCACAAATCAATAGTTTCAGCGTTGGAAAGATTATTTTTTACATATGAGACTACAGTCCACACACCCGATGAAACAAGTGATTTGGAGTGTGCAGGATTTGAGTACGGAGCAGGTTTAAAAACAAAACTATATTCGTTCTCAGTCGAGAATTCTGTGATTACAGAGTTAACAACTGTCACTTTTGATTTGTTTGAGATGCCCAATACATTTCCGAAACGCGACAGATGGGAGATAGTATCGTTATATAATTTGAGTAGGTTTTACAACAGGTTTAAGAGAGCGTAAGAAAAACTCCTAAGTTTCTTTTTTCTCTGTTTTAAGTGTCCTAGCTACATTCCTTGCTGCGGTGAAACATTGTTTTGGTGATCTCATGAGTCTAAAAACAGACAGAATAAATGAGAAGAAATTTAAGAAGAAATGATAAATTTAATTATATATATATATATATATATATATATATATATATATATATATCATATACATATATATATGTATATATATATATATATATATATATATATATAATATAAGTAGTAGGAAATGATGTCACCTGTATAACACCAATGCGAACATTTTCACTTCACCGATTAGAAGCTTCAATAGAAGAAGGGAAAACATTTTTTATCATTACGATAGTAAAAAGTTGACTTTGTTACGATGTTACGATGTATGATAAAATTTTGAAAAAATGCAAAAAAAAAAAAAAAAGAACAAGCGTGTGCTAAAAATTTTTTTATTTAAAATATAATTCCATGAAGACACAAGTACATTATACCAACACCGTGCAGTATTCCTGTGTTTTTACATGGAGACACATTCAGGAAAAAACAAAAAATAAGTACATTATACCATCATCGCAAAGTATTCCTGTGTTTTACATGGAGACACATTCAGGAAAACAAAATAAGTACATTATACCAACACTGTGCAAAGTATTTGTGTTTACATGAAGACGCATTCAGGAAAACAAAATATTTTTTTACATTATAAACACCGTGCAAAGTATTTTGTGTGCTTTTTACATGGAGACACATTCAGGAAAACAAAATAAGTACATTATACCAACACCATGCAAAGTATTCCTGTGTTTTACATGGAGACACATTCAGAAAAAAAAAATACATAAATGATAAGTACATTATACCAATAGGGATTATATTAAAAATGTTCTTCATCAGTTTCATCTATCACGTGATCCGGTCGTCCACAATGAAAGCAAATTGGTACGTTATCTGAAGTATGCAAAGGTCAGTCTTCCGGTATCTTGTTGAGTTGGTCTATTTTCTTGTCGAGGTCTTGGCCTTGGTCTCCAGGAACTTTCTCCAGTCCTTTTAGTTCTGTAAGGAGAAGGTGCAGGTTTTTCTCGAGTGAGTGAGGTCAAATTGCTTTGAACTTCTTCCTCGGATAATGGATTCTAAACCGCTTTACCCGTCGTTGATGCATGTTGCAATCCGTGAGTACTTTCTCGATTTCTTAACAATCCTTTGAATTAGATCGCTTAGATCTTCTTCATTTGCCGTTGATATGGGTGTAACATTAGTAGCATCGTTTTTTCTCATGGTATCCATCCACGGAAACATAACAAAATTTTTCTGCTGTGCTAACTTTGCTGTTTATCAACAAGTACCTGGTAGAGATATTCAGCCATCCTTTCATGAGATGCGATATATTTTGATCTTCCTGCATATTGATACCTCCCCATTTTTTTAATATATCCAACAATATTAAAAAAAAGAAGCTGAATTGAAATACGTCCTCTAAGAAGTAACGATTCCTACTCTAAATTTCAAAAAGTGTCTAAGATGACCAACGTATTTTACTGTAGGCAGAAAGTTTATCCAACACCATCCAGTTAGATGACCTATAAAAATCACCGTAAAAGTTGGGACCTCCCTCACACATCCCCTCCCCTACGGCTTCTTCCTCTCTTTTCTATTTTAGTGCATAGCAATAAAAGTTTCCTATTTGTTTCTTTGGTTTGTAATCTTTCCTAATGACTTCGACCAACAAGTTTTTTCTGGTCCCCTGGCGAAATTCAGGATATTATACGTTGTGGGATGGATGACCAGAGTACTCAGCTCCTCCAAGCTATAACCTCTCATTACTGATTTTTGAGTGACTGTGATAAAATGACTCGATATGCTATGTAGCTAGTTCTGAGGGGCCATGTATCAGCCCCTCCGGGGGGTCCTTTTATTAGAGGACCTGTTAGTTGGACTATAGTTACACATGTTGGGGCCCCCGTAGCTTGGGTGTCCCCATACCATTGACATGGCTGATTCTCGCTCTTTGTTAAATAATAGCACTTAAAAGGTAAAAAATACTTTAAGAAGACTAATAAAAATAAAAATTTAAAATTAAAGGAATACATTAAGTGCTTGAAAAATACCATGAGAGATATTGAAAGGACCTTTGGAAGGACGCTAAACGATTTTGTAGCTAACAAAACAGCGATTAAAAAGTAATTTATCATATAGTGATTATACTAAGTAACAGATTGTTTAAAACAATAATTTATGGTAAAACAGTTTTGTAAGCTCAAGTTTTCTAGTCAATACCCCCCCAAAAAAGGTGTAAACAGCTCAAAAGTGATTGCGAGATTTCTGAGCAAATGAATAATGGAAAAAATGAGAAATGTAAAACTTTTTTTTAACATTTGAAAATCGAGCAATTCGATTCACATTTGCGAGATTAAAATAAAACATAATTAATTATTTCAGTTATATTTTTCTTTCGTTTATAAAATAAATAATTCATTTTAGAAGTTTAATAAAATTAAAAATTATGTATATTTGCATTTAAAAAATTGAAACACCGTTTATAAATATTTAGAAAATTAAGTTTTAATTTTTTTTACATAGAAACTAGTGTTTTTAAAATTTATTCAGCAGATCAAATGCTTTATTTGCAAATGTAAATGCTTTATTTTCTAATTTAAAAATAAAAATAAACTAGTAATAAAAATCAAAATTTTAACTATAGTACTAAAAGAAAAAACTGCAATGAGCAGTAAATATATGTTCATATGGTAATTCCCCAGATATTTCTTTTCACATAAAATAGTTAAATAAAAAATTTTACTACCTAGAAATTTTTGTCATATATTTAACAAAAAATGGATATATTTTGAATTAATTTTTATTCTAAATTTGATATGTGTAAAATGTTATTGCGCAAAGAAATCACACAGCCTCTATTATATTAAAAATTTAGTCAAGATCTTGACCAGGTTGTTGAAAACGTTCAATGATAGAAAATGCCAGACAATAATTTTTAATAGAATACATTGCAAACTTATAGATACAGAGACTTTAAAATCGCGATACTGCCATATTTATTCGAATGTAAGCTGCACTTTTTCCCGATGTTTATGCTACTAAAAATCGGGTGCAGCTTATAATCAAAGACGGAAAATTCATGGCAAGGGAAAATTGAACAAGATACTGTTGGATAGAAAAATACAGGTTCTCGTTTAATTTTTAAAAGTTATATATATATGGCCCCTTTCCTAACTACCCCACTAGCGGTGGAACTCTTTGAGCTCTCGACTGATTTAATGCGTATAGTTTCCCAACACGGCGGGTCTTCAGCAGTGTAAGGAGCGAACTCATGACACGCCAATCACGGGTCCGTTACGTTGACCACTAGGCAACCACGGACACTTTTTATATATATAATTGTAAATATATATCAATAACATACTTTACGCTATTTTTAATTTTTTTTTCGACAAAATGGGCTTGAATCGCGTTCCAGAACCGACATTAACACTGCAAGCTCGCCAATTAAATTAAAAAACAAGATTTTGTTAATAATTGTTCCAATGTTTTATGGTAAAAGAATTCACGTCAAATATAAAATTCATTCAATGGGAAAATTCTTTAGTTAAAACAGGCACAATAATAATAATATGTATCAAATAATTGATTGTAAATTTTTATTTCTCAGCTTCAAGAGTAGTAATTTGTGTTCTTTAGTTAATTGGACAACTTTGGTCAAGTATAAAAATAAGTATACTCCCTCTTTCACCCTGCATTCACTCGCTTCACAGAATTTAAATATTTCTATAAACATTTCTACAATAACAAATAAAAGCAAAGAATCCAAGCACTATAATTATAAATTATCTATATAAAAGAATTTTTAAGCACATGCTGAAAATACTTTAAACATTCCTAAAATAGGGAAAGTTTATTCGATTTGGGATGTTAACTCTGTACATCATAAATCTTTTCCATTGTCCACTATTTGTTAAAATTTGCAAGTTACCATAATTTCAGCTGGCGACTATATTTCCAGAAAGATATCGCCAAAAATAAGTATCTTCGTAGACAAGAATAAATTCGCCTTTCAAACCGTGGTGGCGCCATCTGTTTGAGAGATAGTCCAAACTTCGTCAAAATAACTCAGAACGAACTTAAAATTTAAACAAAGTTAATTAATAAAAAAGCATAAAACATAATTCTGGCTACACCAGTCAAAAAGAGGGAAGCATGCTTTCTATATGCTATTTAATACTACTCGAAAAAATAAATTTTCTTTGCGTTAAAAAATGTGTTTCAGTTTTCACCTCCTACACTTTAACATAGAAAATTCAAATTTCATTTTGCAATGATGCTGAAAATTGCATATTTGTTTGAAAAATTAAAATTCAAAGAACACTCTTTTAAACAATTATTTTCTTTATATCCCAAAGAATTTTTATTATTATTGGAACTTTTCCCGCCCACAAAATGCGCTTCCCATTTGATCTCTATTCTTTAACATTGACCGAAAAACAGCCTTGATATAATTAGATCCAATCCTGAGTTTACGACCATCGTCACCAAAGAAGTTTCATTTTTATTACATGGCTTTCCAAGTTTATTTTATGGTTCATGTAAATGAGCAGAATATAAAAAATGGGCATCTGTGATCTCTATTAGAAGGAAGAAACTGATGAAGCAAGGGAAAGCTCAAGGAAAATAATGCATATTAATCACAAAGATAGTGTAAGTAATTTTGTGGAGAAAAGTGATGATCATGAAATGTTTCAGTTGAAAGAAAATTTGAAATGCTACCTAAAGAACTGCATCAAGAAAAATATGTAAAGCCATAAGTATAAAACAAGACATACTTCACCCTGTCAAAAAGATAGAAACAAGAAAAAAAGCTTTAACATGCTATTTGCTGATCATCTAAGTAACAAGAACAAAAATATGACAATTTTGCAGGCAAAATAAATTTCTGTAATGTTAGCGAAAACTGTTTTATTTGTATCATTTATCAAAGTCATACATTTGAAACTGCTTGGTTCAGTTTAATATTTTTCCTCAAATTATCAAAGGACACCTCGGCAAATCCTTAAAAGTAGGTAAGTGTAATTTATCTTAAATAAGTTATTTACTGTAATTTTTTACATTTTGATCAATAAAAAATTTGTACAAGGTCAAAAATAGTTATAAAAAATTGTATTGGGATAACTCAGTCACCCAGTGAGACCATTATCATAAAAACACGAATACGCACCTGCTCCCGGGTAAAGATTAATGCTGAGCTTCTAGGTATTAAAATTCTGTTATTGTTCACGTCTAGTATAATCCAGAAAAAGCTCTTTGATCAATACCGAGTGTCAAAGAAAAAATATTTGCTTTGTGAACATGCGCCAACAAGGAGGAATATTATTGTACATACGTACATCATCACACTATATCTTCTCTGCTGATGTGTGTTATATGACAGTAGAACATTATAAGAATAATGATGGCTCCCTGAGGCTCACAGGCAAACTTTTTAAAACAGCGGTTAGTGAGTGAGTGAATATTAACGTCGCCCTGTTCTTGCTGCATCGAGGGCGTTTGGCGACGAACCTCGTAATTTTAAACCATGGTCAAGTGACGAGGATGACACCTGAGCTGGCCACCCTTCCTAACTACCACACCAACAGAAGGACGTTTGACCCTCTCGACAGATTTAAGGTGCATAGCACCCTTACACGGCGTGTCTTTAGTGGCACTGGGCTCAAACTCATGACATGCCCAAGCCAGATCCGATACCTGACCACTGACTACCGCAGAACCTGAAATAGTGGTGAGAGACCACCATTTACATGGACGATAGTACACCTACCACAAAGTTACAGTTGTTGAAGATTTACTGAAAGAAGGTATGGTGGTGGACAACGAAGAAAACCTGATCATGGACTACTACGTGGATGCTCCAGGAACATCCATTACATCCTGAAAACTTAGTCCAAGAACCCTTCAGATGTTACAATTGGCTATTTTGAAAGAATGAGAATTGCTATCACAACCATTGACCAATATTCTCATTAACAGTAGTTAAGCATCTGTTGACGCCTAGCAGATGGTATAAAAGCTTCGCCCCGGCTATATTGCCGGGACGAATGTTCCCCATTATAGGCAGTACCGTTGAGGCAATAATATTTAATCCCTGATGAAAGCGAAAAGTTAAAACAAACTGAAAAGTGCTGGGGAACAAATGCTGGGGCACAGATGCTACTAAGGCTATTGAATTGATGAGATCTCCTTTGAAGTCAGATCATGCTTCCCCTGCTTGGTGGTATTGCTCTCTCCTCTCTCTCTGGGTTCTCCCTATTCCAGAGTTCCTTTTAAGGTGAAATACGTGTTACCTACGAAAGTGACCCGTGATAGTCACTTCTGTTTGACGTATTCAGTGAAACTATTATTCTTCATTGGTCCAAGTCCCCTTCGCGCGGTGTACTTTGAAACCGGTGGCTGGCGTGGGAACTGCTCTGGCACCTTCTGTCGGCATCAGCCCGGAGGTGTCCACCCTGGAATACTTTCCCACTAGAAACTAAATGACCATTGAAACGTCACGCGTTCCCGACGGGAAATGGATCTGGTGAACACCGCAGCATGTTCTAACATAGAAACGTTAAATAAATAGCCAAATTTCTTAAACGAGCAATACAGAGGAAATATATTCCATTTTTACCGATTTCTCTTTCATTTACATGTCCATTCATCTCCCAATAAATGGTTCTCAAACTTTCAATACTAAAGGGACCCACTTTTCAATAATAATTTTTATCACCCCTTATACAATAATAATGTATTGAATGCATTAATAATGCACTTTGACGCTAAAAAAGCTACAAAAATTATCTTAATTATAAAAACCACATACAAATTAATAAGATAAGAATATTAAATTTTATAAATGTAACTTTTAAATAATATATATTTTATTTCTTTTCTCGAATTTTTAAAATGGAACAGATTGCAAAAATGCGGTGGCTGCTTTCAAGACAAAAAAAGGTCTCAGCCCAATATAGAAAATGTACTCAGAGCGTCAATTTCTAATCGTAAAACCTTCTTTTGAAAAACTTTCCTCTGCAAACAAGCCCGATGAAAATCGCTAATACTTATTAAACTTGCTCTGTAATTTAGTATTAATAAATTAGTTATAAAAAATACACTCAGGAACATTGAAAAAAAAAAGCGACCAAAAAGGGAGCTGGTAAAATCGCGAAACTTTTGCAAATACGTACAGCGTAATTTGATATGCAAATGATCCAAGCCTTGTGCCAATACGCATGCTCATGCCACACTCCAGGTGGCGCTACAATCAGAAAGAGGGTGCTATTTAAGCCAGCAAATTAGAAGATATATTCTGTTCTAAAAAAGGGATAACTTTAAAAAAATGATCGATTATAAATTGTTACTTAAAACAATAATAATTTTAAATCAACTCAAAGTCCTGCAAAGGATAATAAATTTTTTAATATTGATAAATTTTTAAAGATATATATATATATGTTTCAAAATTTATTTTATTCTTTTCATTGTACCTTAAGATAACGTACAAAAACGGCATTCACATGTATTCCAAACATTTTATTTATATTATTATAGCCTTTTAAAATAATGCCAACGGAGTAAAAGCAATTTGATTTTTCCAAATATTATAGAAATATTTGTTTTATGGATGCAGTAAATGAACCTAAATAGTTAAATATATACACAATTTAAGGGTCACTGTTTTCTACCTTCGGACCAATTTTTTTTATAAAACAAAACTTAAGAAAAATTGAGTGTTTTAGGAAGAAAAATAAAAAAAAATATAAATACATCTTAAAAATTTTAAATAAATATTGTACTTTTAAAAAAACGTTGATTTTAAGGAAGAAATAAATAAATAAATTTTATACATGCACACACATTTTCTTATACGCCAAATTTGGTGATTTTCATTTTTCTTATAATATCTTCTTCCAGTGTAACCCAGCAGCAGATGTGATTTAAGGTGTGAAACAGAGAAAGTCATTTGTTGTAAAACAAGTCTTTCGCCTAAAACCGGTTTTCACACCAATAACAGCAGTAGAAACATCGATAACAAACAATGGAGATTTTTAAACAAAAGGGTTAAAAAAATTGCTGCTTAAATAAAATTTTTGTAAAGTGTATTAAACGAAAAACAAAAAAATTTAAGTGCGTAATCTTAAGCAACTTTTTTAAATCTTCAGACAAAAAAAAACGGATAATAATGTTTAACACACGGAAAAATGGCGAAGGTATTAAATGTTTAATTAGAATTTTGAGTATTTTTAAAAGTAAATAAAAATGACATTTGCATTTAAAAATCACCGACTCCCCTAAAAGATTAAAACAAGGAATTTTTTCTGAGAACAGAAATGTTGATTTTCATTAAATTGGTAAAAAAAATCCGTACAGAATGATTGGAAAATTCTTTTCATAAAAAAGCATCCATATTAACTCATTTTACAAAAATCGTAAAAAAACAAAAAATATATTTTTATTTTTAAAAATGTACCGAATCGTGGCAAAAAAATTGTTTATTCTTATTCTAAAAATTATTTTTTGTGATTTTGTAAGAACAGAAAAACTGTAATTTTAAAAAGTGACGAAAAAGTAGTAGTGTTTTCCTTTCGGACAGCGATTTGACGTATGCGCGGAAAGACGTAAAGCTTTTTTGTTAACACCTTGTACTTATAAATGACACTCCCCTCATAAAGTCCCTACTGGGGAGGCTTTATATGAAAGCTTTCCCAGTATTTATATGATTTTAAGGTGTTAACTCCAGTAAATTTCAAGGTAAACATGCTTGTTACATGTGGATAACTTGTTTGAATATCGTAAAATATTTTGAACTATTGCACATTTCAGGAATTGCACCCCAAAATTTTGCAATCTTTCTACGAAAACAAAGGTATAAAAATCATACAATTTTTTTAGTCAGCAAATGCTGCATCGGAATATTTCCAGAAAGAAAACAGCAAATATTGTTTAATGCGATATATTTGGGTGAGAAATTTTTTTTTTTTTTTATTTTTGTAGTTTGTTGCATTCAAAACACTCAAAAAGATGAACTAATGGCTATACACAAAACTATATAGATTATTTAACTGTGTTGAAAAGAAATTGTAGAATATTCGAAGTAATGTGTTTTTCTAAAGTCAGAAAATCGTTGTGTCCCTGGATCGTTTCATCCAATGTACTCGTCTTGAAATGAGAGAAAATTCAAAGCAGTGGATGCTTTCGCAAATTAGTAAATAATAAAAAGATTAGGAATAAAAGCGCATGATATATATATATATATATATATATATATATATATATATATATATATATATATAACGACAGGCCTGTATCCATCATTTTGTCCTAGTCGTCTACTGGAAGCACAGCTTACTTGTGTTTAAATCACTAACTCAGTGCTTCTCAAACTCAGGGTTGCACCCCTAAGGGGCGTGATAACCCCGCAAAGGGGGGCGAAAAGTCAAAAACAAAAAATTATTTAAAAAAATTATTACTTTACAGGAAGGAAGCAAAAAAAAATTACATTATGACATAATAAAAATAAAACACACATTTAAACTGACATAATACACTTATAAGTGTATCAGTATTGCGCAATGTGTTTCATAATTAATTTAACGGTAGTAAATTGAGAACAAATTTAATAATTACCAGTGATCCTATGGGCGTGTACTAAAAATTACATACATAATTTAATTTTTTTATCTCGATAATTTGTATGGTTTACAATTAAAACCGGATTGTAGTTTTACATCAAATATATTATTATTGAATTCAAAACATTTTTATTGTATGGCTGGGGTGAAGATGAAAATTATGATTGAAAATTGGATCACAGCAAAAGAAAGTTTGAGAATCGCTGCGGTAACTCAAACCAAACACTCAAGCCAAAGTAAACATCTTGTAGGACCGAAGTGGAATTTATCAGAATGGCAGTACATCCTGGTTTAATTATGCACTATATGCAGAGTTTGTATGTTCATGTATTTCGTCTGTTGATGCAGAATGCTACGGCCTCACAAGTCAAACATATTCATTATCTCACAAAGCGATCACACACAAGGCCAACAACCAATTTTCAAAAACCTCAAGTCTACTGCATATGAATCATTTGAGGTAATGGATGGGAAAGGGCGTTCTTTATTTATTGCTAAGAAAATCTATCAAAAGCAAAAAGAACACTTTCCATTTCTAGAAAAGGGACATATAGAGAAAGGGATCCAGAAAAGTCGCAAACAGAAGGACAGAAATAAAAAGCGCTCATTATTCAAACTATTCTTAAAGAATGACTGGGATAAGAAAAATCTATCGTTTCTCAGCAGGCAACCGCTAGTAAGAGTATATATATATATATATATATATATATATATATATATATATATATATTATATATATGTGTGTATATGTATATATATATATATATATATATATATTATATGTGTGTGTATATGTATATATATATTATATATATGTGTGTATATGTATATATATATGTATATATATATGTATATATATATATATGTATATATATATATATATGTGTGTATATGTATATATATATGCATGTTTGTGTATATATATATATATATATACACTCGCTTCCAAAGGTTAAACATGAAGATGTATAATGCAAAATCAACAAATTCTGCTTTGATTGACGCAAAAATTTGGCAGTAAAGTAGCATATATATTTATAAATAAAACAAAATCAATAATTATGTAGAGAAATGAAAACAATATTAAAAAATATTGTAAGTTAACAGATAATGCCATACTGTAGTTATAAATGGAATTATGTATAAAAAGTGAAAATAAACAGCATAAAATGAAAAAAAGAACATTAATAGGGTATGTGAACCCCAATCATCTGTATGCAAAATTTACACCTTCTGACCATGCTTTCAATTATTTGCTTAACTACCGCAGAACTACAATCACCATTCTTATTTGTAGAGCAGTTTGCAGCCCAATAAGAGGGGCTGGAGGTGGTAAACGTGAATATACAGCACGGGCCGAGAGCATCCCAAAGATTTTCAATGGGATTAAGGTCAAGCGAATACGCTGGCCACGCCAAACGAGCAATCCCTTCACTATCCAGGTAGTCATCGACGATGTCAGCTCTATGGGAATGTGCGTATCGTCCATTAAAAACAAAAGTAGGGCCAAAATCTGCAGCGTACAGTTCACAATGGGTTCTGGGATTTCATCTCGATACTGACATCCGTCACAGAATCCCGTTTAAAGATGTGCAGGTCGGTGCGGTATCCTAATGAAATCCTCGCCCACACCATAATGCTTCCGCCCTCGGAATGCATGATGTTCGGTGATGTTTTGTGGCTGATTATGTTCATTGTTTCCGCTACATCCTTATACGCTTGTCATCTGGCTCCAGAGCAAATCTTGACTCATCAGTAAGCATGGCATTGCCCCAGTCCGGACACAGTCAAATGGCCTTGTTCTCGGCACCACTTTAATCGTGCCACTCTTGATTGGACGAATAGAGAAACACAAATTCTAGGTGACATCGCATACCTCCATTCATATATGTAATCTTCGGCGTACAGTAGCTGCAGATATAGCTACCAATGGAAGCTGTAATCATAGATGCAACACGTGTGGAGGTAGCTCTGAAGACTCCGCTGGGCAACAATAGCAATATATCGATCTTCCGTGGAGGTTGTAAACATTGGGCGACAACTTACGGGCTTTCTCAGACAACTCTGTGTGGTTTGGAAATATTTCCATAAAGAAAATGAAAAGTTACAGAATGATGAACGCTGAAGAAAACGCAACATCTCTGATCGACTGTCCTGCTTCAATGCACCCCACAGCACGCCAGTGCTCAGAATCTTCCATTTCTTCTGAAGTCATAGAAATAGGTACATCTGAAACAAATTGTACGAAAGTTTTAAAACACTTCTATCAGCACTTACAATCAACTTCTGTAAAATCTTCATAATGCTGGCTTCTTATAAGATGCCCTTTTTGCATATTTCTTTGACATGAAAGCACGATTGGCTGTTACATAAACAGATTTGCACACCTCTGCAGCGAATTGCAACCTCTTCAAGTACTCCTGATTGGCTTCCGGAAATAAGCATTTTCCCTCTCCGTGCTTAACTTTTGAAGTGAGTATATATATATATATATATATATATATATATATATATATATATATATATATATATATATATATATATATATATATATATATAACTGTTGACTAAAATATTGATCATTCAAATCAAATACTCAGAGCTAAGAACTTAACGCCCACAATGTACTATCAGGGAAGAGCTACTCCCCAGCCTGCAAATGTAAATCCAAAGGAATATTTAAAATAATGGTTTACTGAAAAGTTGTGAAGGGACAGTTTTTTGATGGGGGGGAGAAATAAAAGTTAAAAAAGAAAGGAAAATCATATATTCCACATTTGGGAAATGGCTTAGTGTGAGTATTTCCTGAATATTATCTCAAATAAAAATGTTTTATGGTGCAAAGTGATATACATAACGGTTTGAACTATCAATTTAATCTTCGTAGTTGTATTTTTTAAAGTAACATGATTGGGCACCGAAAGGGGTAACTCGGTACATTTATCCGGTTTTTGTTTGTTTGTAAATGCTTGCTCATGCTGATTATAAGCTTGATCTCAAATGATAATTTATGACATTTGAGGAAGGTAAAACAATGTAATGGTAAAATATACTGGTGCAAAACTTAAGCAACAGGTGGGATTATTGCCATAACTTAGCGAAAAATCATCTGAGAGACATGAAATTCAGAAATGAGGGAGAGTATTATGTACGTAAAGAATGATGAAAGCATCGGCGCTGAAAAAGGAATACAATGCATACGGTATGGAATCAAACAAAACAAGCTTTATTGAACGCATAGTAATGTGACTCATGATGGTCTGTCCAACAGGAAGAGCGACAAGCAGATGTTCCTAAATATGGTATATGCCCTCCCCAACTGCAATGGTTACTCCCCACCGTATCCGAATACTCAGAACCAGCTGGTGCTACATTTCTGCGGTAGGAGTACCCATTCTTCAATCAGCATCTGTTTGAGTTTTTGGGTGTTCTCCGGATGATGTAAGCATGCTGCAATACGTCTCCCCAAAGCATCCCACACATGTTCGATGGGATTTAAATCTGGGAGTACGCTGGCCAATCCATTCGAGTGATATCTTCACTTTCTAGCAGCTCCTCAACAGCAAGATTACGATGTGGCCGTGCATTGTCATCCATAAAAATGAAGTCTGGGCCAATGGCACCTGGAACAGACGCACATGGGGAAGAAGTACCTCAGAATAGCGATCCCCAATTACAGACCCTCTATCGAAAATGTGGAGCTCAGTTCGTCCGTTCAGCATAGTGCCTCCCCAGACAAGAAATCCAGGACCACCGTAATGGTGTCTTTTCCTTGATGTTACTCGTATAAACCGTGTCCTGATCTTTCCAAATCAAAACGCGTTTAGAATAGCTTCTGGTACTGAACCGACTCTCATCCGTAAAGAGGACACGACTCCATTGATCAGTTGTCCAGTTTTTGTGCTCTATGTACCACTGTAAACGGTGGCGTCTGTGGTCAACTTTCAACACGGGAGGCAGCGTTCAGACGGCGGGCGAATAGGCCCCCTTTGTGAAGGCGTTCGACCACACTCAAACCACGACGCTTGTCGCCCCGTTGCTGTAGAGTTGCTGAGCAATGACGCTTGCTGACTGCCGTCCGCCTCTTTTCGCCTGCAGGAGGATATATCGGCCATCCCCTGCAGTTGTCGTCCTGGGCGGCTACCACCAACCTTTCTAACAGCTGTACCTGTGGTTTGAAACGCTTTCCATGCGCGCGAAATGACACTTTGTTGATTCCGAACTCTGCAGCTACACCGGTGACGGTACGCCCTCCTCCAGCTTTCCGATCATTCTTCCACGTGGGAAGTCGTCCAGGGGATTTCTTCTAGCCATATTTCACGAACTGACTCCTTGGCACTTGCCATGAATATGTTGAATTGCGTCTCCGCTCTTCACTTTATTCTCTACTGTTTAGCAGCACGCGTCGACATCAAGCGTTTTGCGTACGCTCACGTCGCTTCTGACGTTTGGTTCCTGATATTTGCCTACGCATGACTTTCTACTGACTTTCTTGTTCACTGTACAGATCTCCAGACCTCCTTTTCTGCAATTTCATGGCTATGTACAAATTTTAACATTGTTGCTTCTGTTTTGCACACCAGTGTAGCTTCAATCACATATACAAAGTTTGAGAAAATTATTAAAATTTTGACTTTGAATACACACACATTATGAAACATCTAGTATAATCTTCACAAAACTTATAAATACACATTTATAATAAGTGCACTCAATTTTTTAGTTCCTTAGCTGAGACATTTTGCTTTATACCATTAGAATGAAAAGTATAATTTAAATCTCACACATTTCCGGCTTTTTTTTTCAATCCATTATTTATTGCATAAAAGAAGAAATACTTACAAATGCTAACACAGTAATTTGTTCTAAAATTAAAATTTAGGAACTGCTCATCGAATCCTTTGAAGGCGATCACACTGTTCACAGCAAAACTGAAAGCACAAGGACTTGACTGAAAATCGAATCATGGTTACAGGTCGGACTCTTCTTCTTTTGATATATTGAAAGATAAAAATCAGCTTTAGTAAAGAAGATTTTTACATAGACTGAAAGTACTAAATTTTGAGAGACATTATTCTTCCATCAAAAATAAATAATATATAAACAGTAAAGAAATATACATGAGCAAGAAAGAATATAACTATAAATACACAGTTTACCTGAATCTCTCATTGCTATAAAACAGCAATCGTCACTTGATAAAGAAATATAAGGCTCAATTTGAGAGAAATAGTGCTTACCATGCTCGTTGGAGCATTGCTCTCCTTTTTGGTATGTTCAAGGAGGAATTTTTACAAGAAGATTTCGTATCATACTAATTTGATTTATCCAAATGATGCACTTTGTAATGGAACATGTGGTTAACAATTCTAATGGATGGGACGCTGCCGCATACCATCCTTTTGGTTATTTTTATGGATTTTATGTGTTTACATGTTAGATGTATTAATACATTGTGCATGTAATGTTCCTTATAATTAAGGTATCCGACTGCGTTCGTAACCGTGATTTTGCAAAAGCGTATAAATGGATAATATTAAGTGTCACTTAGATTAGAAAACGTATATAAAATTTTGCTAAGAAAATTATTACAATAAAAATTATTTTAAGTGCGGTATTTTCACAAAACTTTCAAAGTAGAATGACCAATTTTCAAAATGTTCTTTTATGAAAACTTTTTCTTTATAATAATATTTTGCCTGTATGTAGCCTGGGACCTCTATACAGAGACTCAACTGGAATTTTTGAAACATATAGTTTAAGAAGTGGATTTATCCTTATTTTGCTACAACAAAGGGAGGGGGAATTTTAAGAAAATAACGACCATGAACCATGGTCAAGTGCCGTGGAGGACACCTGAGTTGGCACCCTCTTCTCCTAACTACCACACCACACCAACTTAGATGGAATATTCTACCAGTACTCTAGCAGGAATATTCTTTGAAATCCACCTTCCAAGATATATGGCAGTACGGGTTCTATGGATGAGTATTTTAGCGGGGAAGGCGAATAGTTTTGTAGCAGATATTGCGTTTTCAGCGGATTGCAAACATTATTAATTTTGTTCCGAAAAATAGTTTATGTCAAAATTTAAATGTCTTATGTTTTTGTATGTTAATGAAGACCTTAGAAAAGGATATGACTATTTAAAATTAAGTGAATGGTGTATATAATTAATTTTACAGTGGAATATTTTTATATTTTATTAGCTCTAACGGATTAAATTTCCCAAAGTAGAGAGTATTTTGTTTATGTATAGCCCTTAATTTGTAAAATGTAGTGATCCAAAAATATTGTATGAAAAACTGCAGTAAATTATAATGCGGTGGATAAAGTATTAACGTGCATCGCACCCCTACACGGCGGGTCTTACAAAGTACTAATAAAAAGCCTGAGCTATGAAAGTAGCTAGACATTTGTCAACTTGACTCTATCGTTAACATTTCGCTATGTTTTTATTGAATCACCAATATAATTTAAGAAACGGCGTTGCTTGCGAATATTACAATTTTAACATTTAAAATACAACTGAAAGTAATATTAATGCATTACACTTTCAGATATAAATTATTTACACTTTATTAAGCGTTCATTACACAATACTTTTAACAATGTGTTACTTTGCTGAGCAAAGATCAGCTTAGTGAGGTATTTTCAAAAATCGACCGTCAAGAGTGTTACGGGAGTTATAAATAAAAAAAAAATCCTTTTATGAGCTAATAGATCTACAGACTTAAAATTTAGCAAAGGTGTTTTTTTTGTTCAGTTAAAGTATGCGAAAAGCTTTTTGTTTAATTTGAAATTCACGCAAAATTAACTTATTAAAATTTTCTTTATCCTTTAATCCAGTGTCTCTAAACCAGGGGTTAACCGCCCTGGGGGCCCCCACAGCATATCGAAAAATAAAATTTAATAATCTCTAGCATATCGAAAATAAAAGATTTAAAAATAATTAGTTTACAGGAATGAATTAAAGCAAAATACTATCCAGACATAATAAAAAATGCACTTTTTACCTGATATAATTTATAAGCGCGCGCGCGATATTAAGTCCGGCAAAAATAAAAACTTCAATAATACCTACTGAGTCCATTCTTGATCCTATAACCAAAATAAAAATACTTTTTATTTGATTTGCTGTAATCCCATGATGAGAGATTTTTTTTTATTACGCTTTATTTTTTTAAACTAACATACTACTCTTTTCAGAGAAAAAACATATCCCAGAACCAGAATCGAAAAAAATTTAGAACATAAAAAAATTCATCAGTGTCATTATTTTTGAAATACTGCATATTATGCTGTAATCTGTTTGACCTTCTAAGTTATTGGTACGGTTAGTTATGACCCCCTCTCTTATGTGTGTTTTTCTGTTGCGCTTTTTTTTTCCATGCAAAAATGTTTTATGATATTTGAAAACCACGGAGAGGAAGGAATTATGAAGGATTACTTTTCCCAAGACATATTTTTATAAGTATTCTCTCAACATATAAAGCATAACGAAAACGTTTCACACAATTTTTTAGCAGTAACATGCATATTATGATAATGAATATACTTAAAACCCGGAAGTGGTCCCGCAGGACAGATTTCGAAATCGTTAGTTCCGGCAAAACTGTTTATTTGTTACCAAGGAAAAATTGAAAAGTCCTTGAAAGTAGGTAAGTAAACTTTCTCTAATTAATTAGTGCTGCACCGAATATTTTATAACTAATTAATTAATACTAAATTAAGAACAAGTTTAATAAGTATTAACGACTTCCATGAGCTTGTCTTGAAAGCAAAGTTTTTTAAAGGAATTCTTATGATTAGAAATTGACCATCCGAGTTCTTTTCTATATTTAGCAGATATCTGTATTTTGTCTTCTACAGCCACCGCATTTTGACATATGTTCAATTTAAAAATTAGAGAAAGGAAAAATAACATAATAATTATCCTATTATTTTATTTATTTATTTATTATTATTATTATTATTTTGCTTAAATGTAGTATACGAAATTTAATACTTATGTTACTAATTTGTATGGTTTATAATTAAGATCTCTTATTGTAGCTTTAGCGTCAAAGTGCATTATTATTGCATTCAGTACATTATTAATGTATAAGGGGGCGTAATAAAAATTGTGATCGAAAAGGGGGCGCTAGTATTGATAGTTTGAGAAGCACTGCTTTAATCTGTGTTGTGTAACTTTTTCAGTTCACCCGTGAAGAACGGGTATACAAGCTTAGTAATTACATATTTTAAGAACTGTCGAAGATGTTGAAGAAAAGAAATGGCTACTTACATTTCTCCTTCAAACACTATGTTGTTTGTGTATCGAGCCATATGAGATTTTCAATTTTAAATAGGTATAACATAAACTTGTTTTTATTTAATTCAAATTTATAGTGATCATTTTGATTGTTGATGACTGTATATGTTTGTTTTGTTAGATAAGTGGGATTTTGAAATAAATTTTGCTTAAAGTGATATAAAGTCATGAAATCGAATTATTACCCATTCAAAAAATGATATATTATTTAGAAACCTATATGAAGAATATTTGCAGTTACCCTCTTTTGAAATAAATGATTTCTCGTCTCATTTATCCCAAAGTGCCATAATAAACGTTTCATTTAATAGTATGGGCACGTACGGAAGGTCCAAAGAGTTTTTAAGGCAGAGATCCGAATAGGACGTTTTATCTCAACCGGTGATTGATCCACTCTTTCTTCAATCCCCTGTGTCCAATTATTACTCAGCCCCTGTTTACAAAGTTATTCCGACTGCTGCGATTATCGAACCCATGATTATGTCGATCAAATCGGCTCCTGTTTTTAAACCTTCGATTTAGTTACCACCCTGACATCTAAATCCTTCGAATCTCTATTGACCATTCTAATGTTTTTCTGCATATTAACGACACCTGCATCACGCCAGTTTCCATCCTTACTTCTGTTTGGAAATTTCCTACATGCACAACAATCAATTGATTGGACCCTGTTTTTTTTACCCGTGTATCCATGTTTATATTTTATGACTGATTGCAAAATCTGAGTTTAAGTCGTTGGGTTTCTGATTTACACGTATTCCATAATCTGAGGTTCGAGGCGGGAAATTATGTGCTCCAGAATTTTGCCATCCGACATATTTAGTTTTAAGCGTTTATGAATCGTCAATAAGTCGTATATAAAGTCTAATAGAGCCTGATCCTTCACTTGATATATGGAATAAAACCTTGCTTCACACATTCAGGCTTATTTCTTAGTATTAGGAAATTTTCCGTTAACACCTGCTTCAACTATGCAAACTCTATTGCCGTGCCTTGTACAAGAAAATATCATATTAGATCAAACCAATCTAGTGCCCGTACACTGAGATGACCTTTAGATATGCACAAGCCAAATTAGCAGGTAACATTAGCAAAATAAGGCTTTGTTATTCTCAATGCATTCTAAAAATTCTACCACATTTTCCAATACTCAAAAAAAAGGTTCGGCTAAGATCCTAAAATTGAATCCGACTTTTATCTTGGGGTTGGCGTGAGTTGGGCGCCAGTGTGAGAGGCTTACACCTCTCTCTTGGGCACCTAGATATGTTGAGGTAGGGAAGAAATACTCAAAAGGTGATCCAATTAATGTATTTATTTATCACACAATGGAGAGACATAAATCCTATTAATAATATAAGAAAACGTCTCGATACTAAACGAAAAGGTCCAACAACGACGGAAAAACACAAACGATTAGGAGACTATCATGCTTGATCCTTACTTTATAAAGAGTCGAACCTACCGTCCAATGTAATATATTATCAATTAAATCTCAGTGAACTATCGTGAGCTTAAAGATCCCTCAAAATAAATCTCTTAATCCAAATAATTCAAATATGATAACTTCAATAAAAGTATTATTTGATTTATCTCTCTTTCTCTCTCTCTCTCTGACTTACACCTCTGGCCACCGTAAATGCAACACCAAGAAAGACAAGAGATAGAGCAACTAAATTTACTTTGTAGATAACATGTTGATCAAGTATCAAATGATATAATTTATAGACTTATGTGAAGTGTGGATCCTGCCAGAATCAATAGCCAGATTAGCCGCCATTGTTGGAGATCCCCATTGGCAAACGCCTCGGCATTGATTCAAAGAGACTTTGGACGTGTTCTTGAAGTACATAAGACCAAGCAGCTTCCACACGTTGCCAAAGTTGATCTGATGTTGCCACTGGGGGTATAATCTTGGTCAATCGTTGAGCAACCACTGATCACATGTTTTCTATCGGCGAAAGATCCGGAGAGCGAGCCGGCCAGGGAAGCTATTCAGTCTGGGGATTGACGAAGAATTTTGGACAATGCGTGCCATGTGTGGTCGTGCATTATCCTGTTGAAATATGGCTGTACCAAAGCCCATAAGTTAAGGGAAGGACAACTGGCTTCAACACCTCGGAGATGTAGCGCTGGCTGTTTAAAGTACCGGCAATGCGTACTAGGAGTGCGAGGGTAATATCCAATACCGCCCCATACCGTAATACCCGGTGCATGAACAGTGTGGCGGTACATAACAGAGCTATTCAGCATCCTCTCTCCACGGTGTCTCAGACTCGAATCAGACCATAGTAGTGTTGAAGACAGATGTGTGACTCGTCAGTAAAGACAACTTTATTCCATTCTGTCGCCCACATTCTTCATCACACCATTGACGGCTGAGACGTTTGTGGTCCTTCCTCAAGGGTAGACAAAGCAATGTACGTCTTGCGGACAGACCACTCTGCTGTAAACGGCGTCGAATGGTACGCGCAGACACTGAATGATGCGTTACATGCTTAATGTGCTGTGGTACAGTTCGTGATGTGACTAAGCGATCCGTCACTGCCATGCGCACAATTTGCCTGTCGTCACCTGAAGCGGTGCAGTGAGATGGATTCAAGCGACCACGTCGGTCCGTCATACCCTCTTGCATCCAACGGTCACATATCCGCTTTACAGTTGTTTGTTTTCTTGTAACACGACTACCGATTTACCTGAAAGATAATCCACAATCTCTCGGTAGGCCACTATCCTTCCTCTGTCGAACTCGGATACTTTATCAAAGCTCATCGCTGTTTTCAACGAGACATAACTGATCTTTTTTAAAAAAAGTACAAGAAAATTGAAATTACCGAACTTGAAATCGTCGAAATCTCAAGCCTTAATTTGCGCTTTGAGGTGGCGCCACAGGTGCACGTGATGTATGTCTGCGCTGAAATTCTAATCATTTGCAACTCTCACCCCCACTAATGCATTGTATTGTTCATGTTCCATGCATGCTTCCTTCAGGGTTTGCATTTACGGTGGCCAGCAGTGTATTTCCTCTCGTACTCTATTCAAGCTAGAAAACTTCGACTATATATAAGTTAATTTGGATATCACATGTTTTTCTTATTTTCCAAGTGTTGGTTGTGAATAACACGAACTGATATCTCCAAAGATTTCGAAGAGGATTAGTTGAACGATTGCCAATAGATCCGCCACACAATGCAACCTGTTTCTCTGCGGTCCTCTTTATGCTGTTTTATTTTTATGAGATTTGTTTTGTGCGGTTTTTACTAAGTGATATATGAATTTCAACGGATCTATTACCAGAGTGTAATGTTTTCTATCATTGTACAATTGGCGAAAGAAGAATATTAGTTCTCCCCCCTGCAAGGTCAGGTGTTCCCTTTAATATTTTACAAATTGGGAAAATACGTGTTTTGCATCAGTCAAGCGTTAGGCCCCTAGAGTCCTGGCTTCTTCCCCCCCCCGAGGTGAAGGTTACGGAGTTTTAGGATGCGCCACTGCATCGTTAA
This sequence comes from Trichonephila clavipes, assembly GCA_019973935.1. NCBI lineage: Eukaryota > Metazoa > Arthropoda > Arachnida > Araneae > Nephilidae > Trichonephila > Trichonephila clavipes. Next base: position 1,138,476 of record BMAU01019210.1, on the reverse strand, counting down.
CTTCATTCGTTACACTTCTTTCGTTATAAATAGTCTCCCGCCAGTGCAGGTTATGTTGCTTTTTATCAAAGTGCCAACAACCCCCTAATTTGATTGAAGACGAAACTTTTTCAATGGCAGTGAAATTTTCAATATTTTGATAGATTATGAAGGCGGACAAGAGGCGGATTTTTTGAGAGCGGATAAAATATTTAAAAAGGATACAGTTTTCCAACAAACTGGTAAAGCACATTTTCTTTAAATAGATACCAATTCCGAAAGCAGTCTGAAATTTCAATAAGATCTTCCATCGTGCATATCTGGTTATCGTGACATTTACAAGCAACTGACCAACTGACCTTTATCGCAAAAACTTATCTCTTACTTTGTGGTGCCAAAAAAAAAAATTGAAAGTGTATCTTCAAGTGACGAAAGCTATTTCCAGCTTTGGATTACAATGAATAGCAGGGGATTATGTATGTGCATTTTGTGAAATCTTCTACATGCATTCAAGGCGAAACTAAATGCTTTTAAAATATTTCCATCTGTAATTTAATTATCTATTTTGTTATGGGAGTACTTTCTGATACATTTCGTAAATAATTGGCATATTTTCTAAGTGCAACTTGTTTTATGAGATTCCTCTCCGGCGCATGAAAAAGGTTTTATGTAATATTTCGACGAAGTTATTTGTTATGTGTAAGAATTTATGAAATTTTCGAATATATTTTGTGTGGCTTATTTTTGTAAGATCTCTATCTAATGCAGAAAAACTGGTTTTACTGAATATTCTTTGTGGCAGAATTATAGATTGTTTTTGATGTAATTAATCGTAGAAAAGCATCTTTTCAAAGATTGATTATGGTTTGGGTAACACACTTGTGTTTTTAGTTTTTGTATGTCTAAATGTGTTTTAATTAAATGCACATTGCAAATTATAAACTTTGATTTTCCACTAATTCCAAGCTATATTGTTCTGATTTATCTCTTTCGGGTAGTTTTTATCTTAAGCTAATGCTTATATTGTAAATTCTTTTTTTTTCAGTTTTTGCCTTTGTACTGCAATAAAGATTTATTTTAACTTCAATTAACTTTAATGCTATATAGTTTCTTTTTCAGTTTATTCCAGAGCCATCTTCGTTTAAGTTAATAGCGTTAGATAGTTCCTAACTTAAGGTGAAATATGTTATTTCTTTTTTTTAAGTTTTGAGGTGTATATTATTTTAAAACACATATTCTATCCTTATCCTTTAATCCTAGATTTCATTGATTCAATATAAAGTTTTGACGGATTTTTTTATCAGTGATCCACTTATTTTATTTATTTTAGATTTTTTTAGCTTCAAAAATATTAAGTTTGCTGCTTTTAAACTTATTGATAATTTTTTTCATAAAAATAAAAGTAAAATTTTTTATAGTTTAAAATGTTCTCATTTATAATTTGTTCGGAATTTTTAATGGTAATTTTGTCAAAACTAGGTTTTAATCTATATGTTTTAGATATGTTTTTAAATTTGTGTTAACGTTATAGTTTCCAGTACAGGGTACAAAAGCTTAATATTTTTCTCAGATTTTCATATTTGAAATTTTGTAATGTGTTTTTTGTTTCGAATTGCTTGGAATAATTTTACCATAATTAGTCCTTAGTTGATCTGTTTTAGATTGCCTTTTGATCTAAGTTAATATTATAGAAGTAATTTCTATTTCAGTGTACAGCTGTTCCAAATGTACTCATTTGTTTTCAGAGAGCTGCGTTTTCCCGTATATCACTGTAGTTTTGCATTAATGCGTTCTAGCTACCTCGTTATTACTTAAAATTTCTATGCAGATTATTTGTAAAAAAACTGTGTTATTGATGCATGGTATTTCATTTACGCTAGAGAATCGAAAATTATCGAATAACCTGAAAATTCATATAGCTAGTATTCTTTTTTGTGCAATTTTGAAAGTTTAAATGAAAGTGTAAAATGTTTTGAGTAAAATCATTTTGGCACTGATCTGTGTTACTTTCTAGCAATATATATATAAAATTACTCATTGAGAAAAATCCTTGCTAAAAATATTTTTATTCCTTTTTCTGTTAATAGTTACATAATGAATGAATATGGGAAATAATACAGACATATATATCATTAGTCTCATCTAAATTTCATATAAAAGGAAATTATTAGATTTTCGTAATTCAATTTTTGATAAATAGATTTTAATAATGTTTGCTATATTCTTGAATGTTTTGAAGTATATTTAATTTTTAAATCCTCGGTCCTTGAAGCATTTCTTGCCAACCTTATGAATGCATTTCTGAAAAAAAATTATTTTCAAAATAGAAATACAATTTGCCAGAAATTCTATGCATATATTTACATACATGTTATACATGTGTGTGAATAAATATGAATAGAAGGAAGCATTTTAATTAGAAAACACGTTCTTTTTTTCACGATTTTCTATCAAATGGCACTTACCAAGTTAAAAAACATTCGTTCTAAAAGTTATTGCTAAGTCCCTCGACTTTATTATTTACACTCGATATATATATATTGAAACTTCCACATACATAGAGAATATGGAATCTAAGCTATTCCCAAAACTTTTATTTAAATAAGGTCCAAAAAATGATGAAAAAGAAATAAAAAATGTTACTTTAAATTCTAGCATGTATTGACAAAGCAATGATGCATAAAATCAGATCAAAAAGGAGTACAGCTCATAATAAACTAAGGAAAAACATATCACTATTATAAGAAATGATTAAATTAAAGTGGAAATTTTGCCCTGAGATGATCTTTTACATTTATATTTTTCAAAAATAATTAAACTTCATAAAATTTAGTAAATGGAATCTACATTCCTTTAAATGCATTTCTATTTTAATTATAAACTTAAAACGTTTGTTTTTATGGCACAGCAGTAAACAAATTAAAAAAATTATTTCTTTAGTCACAGATAAAATAATTTGAAACGAATAGTTCATCTAAATATAATTGTTATGAAAAACACGATATTACTCTTTAGCAAAATGAATAACTCCTTTTTGAAAAACTTTTTCCTAAAAAGTTAGAATACAATAAATTTAAGTTAGTTATTCAATTTTAAGACGACTTCATGATTTATTACCTGAATTGTTTGGAAAATTTATAATATAAAGCATGAAAGTTCTATTTGAATGCTTTACGTTTTGCCTATTTTAATAAGAAAGTAAAGGGAAGAAAAATGTTTCCAAATTAAAAGCTTTTTAATTAACTGTAAGTTTATTTATCAACTTTTTTTAATTCTAGATTTAAAGCACATAAATTGAATGTACTAGTTGGAAAAATTTGTTCCCTAACTTTAATAATCAATTAATAATAAATTAAAAAATGAACTCCTGTAATGCATTGACCTATTTAAATAATTAATTGTACAGTGAAATTCCTTATTTTAAATTAATAAAACACAGAAAATTCTACCGAAGTTAAAAAATTACCTTGTACTGCTTAAATTGTTTATTCTCGTCATCACTTAGAGTTGATTTCTATAAGAGAAAAGAAAGAAAGAAATATTAAATAAAAAGTTAGAAAAATTCACACTCGGCACAATTTGAGCTGATCAGTATGTTTTAAACACATAAATACAATCACCCTGTTTAGCATTTTACCAAAAATGCATTCGGTTTCAGTAATCTAAGATTTTATTTTTGCGCTTTTACTTTTAGTTGTTTTACGATTACTGAACTTCTTTTTAACTTTAATTTATAACACGTTTTTGGTCCTCTAATAATTTTAAAAAGTGCTCTTCTGCAAAAGTATTGAGATTGCACAAAATGAACAAGATTTCTTAAGTAAAAATTTGCTTTTTTCGTAAATAAAAAGGATCTAGGGAAATATAAAATAAAAAAAAATAATTAAATGATAGGGGGAAAAAGGAGTCTTTCTATAGAGCTGGAATTTTAAGCATGCAGCAAAATTGCATGCTCTAAAATATAGCAGAAAAGAATGTAAATATAGATAATAACTTATCCCTCAGATAATTTCACTGTTACTTTTCTTCGATTTCATTCAACAATTCAAAATTAAATCGGTTTAATTTTGTTCATCTCTCACTGTTTCTCATTATGATAACCTTTATAAACATCTTTAATTTTATTTTTTTCAATTACTTTTTCAGTGTAATATTTCACACACTTAAAAATATTTAGAGTTTGATACTTTTAACTATATATGATACTTTTAAATTACATTTCCTAATTTTAAAAGCATTAAAAACTAAAAAAGAAATCAAATAGTTTTTATTCCCGCGGTAAATTCTGTTCTTTAATTTTGAATAAAAATGGTCATTGATGTTAATATTTTCTTTAAGCGAAACTTTTATTCAGATAATTTCTCAGACACAGTTTTAAATTACTAAGTTAATATAAAATATAATAAATGGAGAATGAGGGTACCCATTGTACAAATTTTTCAACTGTCCTTCTCATTTCTCAAATTGTGAAACTGTTATTTACTCGTATTAAGTATTTCTATTTTTCTAAGGAAAATTAAGATAAAAATTCAAGTCTTCACCTTCAAAGAGCCACATGCAACTGTACATGAGTAAACATTCTCTACTTTGATGTTACCCAGAAACCGACTTTTTGAAAACTCTGTCACTGGAATTTTTTTTAATATTCATAGCAAATTCTAATCTTACAGGGATATGCCAGCTTTTTTAAATACGATTGGCATACCCAAGTACTGTCATTGACGAGTGTGATCTTTGAATTTTAGGAATAAAATTGAACTTTTCACGATCAATTATTCTACATTCTACATCCAGTACATAAGTAAATTTATCAAAACCTCATGCAAAACCTAATTGATATAAAGAGCATATTTTATGTAATTAATTTTTTATCTTCTTAGTTTTTATCATTTTTTCTGAAAAATAGTGTAAATAATTTATATCCGCAATTTCAATAAGTTAATATTATTTAGTTGTATTTATTTTAAAATAAGAACTGTAGTGTTGGCAAGCAACACTGTCCCGTAGAGTATAATGGCGTTTCATGAGATACTTAGCGATATATTGACAATAGAGCCAAATAAGCAGCATGAATAAATTCATTGCAGCGTCACGAAACACTGTTTGCGCATACATAGAGAAAAAGAAAAACTAGCAGTTCTTTTCACTCATATTCATAATATATTTGTTGATTGTTAAGATTATTTTATTTTATGAATCATACTAGCAACAAAACTTTTCAGAAAGTTTTGAAATCATATAAACTTATGTTTTTCCGTCTTCATTAACTAAACATTTTAGTAAAATAATTGTTTGAATAAATAATTAAATCAGTTTAACTTTATAAAACAATTTATTTTTTCTTAAAAATTAATGTAGATAGAAATTACGGAGTAAACTTACCTCAGGTAATTTACTCAAGAAGCATTGTAAAAACTAAAACAGGAAATGTAAAAATTATAAAAAGAATTAACATACTCCTAAAAAAATTTATACAGTTGTTTAATTATATTGTAAATCATAATAACCATTGTTTGTACAAGGTAAATTATGGAAGAAAACATATAAAATAAAAAAGTGAAAAAAATTATCAACGTATATTAAGTTTAGAAGGAAAAAGATAATTTACATACTATTTCTTAAGTATTTCGTAAATCAGGAATCCTTTATATGCAACATTTTTTAAAAAAATAATTTCTTCAGTATTTTTTTATTATAGGCATTTCAATTTCATTCATAATTTGAGTATAGATTTGAAAGAAAGATTCAATTACGCCTATTTAAGAATAATTACAAGAAAAATTATTAGCGTTTTGTATTTAGATCAATCTCCTTGCAAAATTAAATAAAATCATATATTCAAAATTATATCGAAAATTTAGATTTAAATTTTCCTAATTTCATGTTTGGATTGTAAAAAATGCAACACTATGAAGTAATCATTAAAATTAAATGAAATTTAATACACAAACCATTTGTATTAGAACAAATAAATGACCAAATTTTTAAAGCAATAATCCAATGTTAAGTGTCTGAAATCAGTATTAAGTGTAGCCACCTAGCGCTGCAATAAGTATTGATATACGATTTGACAGGGAGTCAAGCAGATTTTGAATGTCTGCTTGTGGAAAAGAATTCCATTTTGCTTGCATGCTCAGCAAGAGTTCGAATTTTGAAGCTGCAGGACGCGGATTACGAGCCAGATGCTGACCAACCAAAGCTCACACGTGCTCATTATAAGACATATCTGATGAATAAGCAAGCCAAGGAAGAAGCATGTGTTGGGCTGAGCAGAAGTTTCGAAAAATCTTTGCAGGATATTGTGAAGATCCCCTTGGATCTCACTTTGAGAAAGAGAATGATTTTGAGTCAAAGAAGAACCAGTAGCCATTTTTATAAATAACCTTCTTTATTTGGTTATCTTTCCCCGAATAGAATCAAAGACTTTTAATAACAAATAAATCAAAATAGCTTTATGAAGTTTAAAATGGACTTTCCTTTATATTAACTTAAATATTTAATGATCCGATTAATTACAGTTAGAATATCGATCACGCAGATATTACCGCGCTAAGAGATCCCAGAATTATATTCAATAATGTTCCTGCTGAACATTTACTTTTAATCTCAATCCTAATATAAAACTTTAAAGAGACTTTAATTATAAATCAATATTTACTACACTGAATCTCAGCTCTTCATGTGCCTAATTTATCCACCTAGAAATCTTCAATAATAAATCTCTAACTTCAATATTATAACTTCCTGCTTCAATCTCGCTCTCCTACTGCCTCTCACTTTACTATTCCTTTTGACTTAAATACTTTATCTAATCTGCATATAATAAGGAATCCCTGTCCTCTTTTTGGAGTCGATTGGAAATAGGTAGGAAATTAAATTTCCCTAAAAAAGACGTCTCAGAAGGTTAGTGATAAAGTTCCGTATAGATTTGTCACACATGTGGGCGTGCATTATCTTGCTGAAAGATAGCTCCTGATATGCCTTGAAGGAAGGGAATGACTTCGGGCTGTAGCACTTCACAGACGTACATGTTGCAATTGAGATGACCCTCAATTCATAGCAAATTGGATCGTCCATGATACGAAATCGCATCCCAAACTATAACTCTGGGTGTTAAGCCACTATATCGTTCGATAACGCACTCTGGAAGGCAGCGTTCGCCTGCATAGCGTCTAACACGAATGCGGCAGCCATGAAACGACAAATTGAAGCGTGATTCATTTGAAAAGCCAACTTGGTGTCAATCAGTTTGCCAGGTTTTGTTCTCATGAGCCTATTGCAGATAAAGCCGTTGATAGTTTACCGTGAAGGGGATCCTCTATAAAGGCAGCCTTGCACGCAAACCACGGTGCAGAAGACGTCGACAAATTAATGAAGCCCGTATAAGTATATCTGTAGCTGTAGATCAATGTGCTAACAACTGCTTGGACGTAGCTGTACGGTCATTCACCGCCATCCGGAGCTTGTATCGTCACGTGCTGACGTCACCTTCAGTCGTCCACTTTCAGTTTTCCCAGATGGTTGGTCCACAGCTTCCAAACTCACATCCCTGTGGAACTGTTCCACTGCACACAAGCTCTTATTGCGCGATAAGAAAATACTCCTTCTCAAATGCTAAACGTCCTTCCTAGTTCAAACGCCATAAGTTGTTGGAATTTCTCCTTATTTCGTCGCAGAAGCATACTTAGGTCTCCCTAAACATTCGTCACTAACAAATAATCATTAACTATTTTTAACGTAACGTTACAGTCTTCTACTTATGCGCTTTCAGCCTCAGCTCAGAGGGCGTTGCACACGCCACGAATATGCTGTGGCTATGAAACTTTACTATTTTACACAACATCCTTTTATTGATGTTTGCTTCAAAGTTTATTTAATTCTGATGATTCCTCCATGGTTATGTAATTTTTACAAACAGCAGTGTAGTTGCAAATTTTGGAGAAAATTTTTGGAATGTTCTTTAAAAAATGTAAACATCAAGAAAAGATTTTTAGATCAAATGAAAAATTCGTACCTATGGTAATTATACATTTACACACACACACACACACACCCGCACAAACACACACACACACACACACACATATATATATATATATATATATATATATATATGTATATATATATATATATATATATATATATATATATATATATATAATGTGTGTGTCTACGTGTAGGAAAATACGCGTTTTTTATTTTATGAATTTTTTATTTTAAATAACGTATCATTAGGGAAATATTTTACAGTAACATTGAAGTATGTGAATGCTCCTCACATCTTTTGTAAAGTTAATTTTTTTAATAAGGATGATTGCACATATATAGATGTTTGTTTTTAATTTAAATATTTAAAAATACTAGAAAAACCTTTTTAAAAAAATAATAAAAATAAAAATATTATATATATATAAATATATATTATTAAAAAAATGTATTTAATTCTTTAACAGACCTAATCGTTTTTCTCAAAATTTTATTTAAATGTTAAATTTTGTGGCATTGATTATGTGGAATATCATTAGTACATTATTCGAATATTTTTTTATAAATTTTTCAGTGACTTTAATCGTATTAGAAAAGCATACAATAGAAATAATTAATTCTGCCTGAGATTAAAACAGATCAACTCAAAATGGCGTAAAAATGTTCCTTACGGTTTGATATTGTTCAGATGTTCCATACAAGTTTGAACTGTCACTACAATCGTTCAAGTCGCCACCAGGATAAGTGTCCTTTATGCACGATCTGAATTGGTCATCTAACTGAAATATAAAATGCAGTTAATATAACAAAATCAACAGGATTTCTATTTCAAAGAATAATCATAATATTGCACTTCATTTGGGTTTTCTTTTTAAACTACTAATTTTTTTAATTCTTATATTCTATGCTTTTTTATATTTCTTATAATATCAATTTCAATTTTGCTTTTTATTGAAATTAAAAGATTAATAAAGATGAAATCTACTTAAAACTTAATGGTTTCCTTTAATGTTATTTCCAAGTCCTTTTCTTTGTACCGAGGAAATCTGTTTTTAGATTGTTTAAAATGGAGCATAATTAAATGTCTCAAATCTTTCACTTCATTGTTCATTAATTTTCTTTTAATTTATCTGCATTTTCCCCACTGTTTCTACGGCTATTGTGCTGATTTTCCTTTCACAGTGACTATTTCTAATCCACTTGACAGCGTGTTTAATATTCTAAAGTTAACTGGACCTTGTAGAAAGTAAGAGATGATTGAGAGATGGAAAATTGAAATTTCGACACTGAAGATGAGAGGTTCGTCCTTCAGTTACTTCTGCTCACTGTTGCTCTTTATCGCAATGATAAAACGAGGATACGAAAATTTAGTACTGTTTTGTCGAATATTACTTTCATTAATTCATATTATTATTCGACGTACGTATAACAATTTTAGTGCTGTAACAAGTCTAAGAACACCACCTAGCGGTCTCAGAGAGAGATTCTCATGTGCCACCCTAATTCTAGGGCTAAAAGCTAGAGTGTTTTTTGTAATTGTCATGTAACGTTAAGCCTATATTTTGCATACTTTCTGTCCTGTAATGTCTTGAAATAAGTATAAATAAATACTTGCTTGATGTGTTATCACTGTTATTGTGTTTCTCTTTTCCATACTCGAGTTATAGAAATATAGATACAATAGTTTACCCAATTAAAAAGAAAAATTCGTACGAAAATAGGGCAATATTTATAAAGTAGGTTACCATAATAGGTAGGTTGTAGGTCTTTTCAAAAAAATTAAATAGTCATAAAAGGAGTTTAGTAATATTTATTATTTAAATGGCTGAAAATGAGACTCCTAGATGTTAAATCAGGTGCATGATTTCCGATATAAAAACTGTGTTGATGCATTAAAAAAATAAAGTAGACCCAACTCTTTTTTGTCATGGTAGATACATTCCATATAAATCCATGCAAAAAATTGTGTAAAAAATACATGCGACATATGGTAAATTTGGGGATATATTAATTAACTTTAAAAAATCGTGTCAGATGAAAAAAATAAATATTTTGAAAAAATTTCGTGCGAAAAGTAATAGTGAAGTCCATGTTACATATTTATAAAGCAAAAACTATTCCTTTTTATTACAAAAATAAATTAAAATCTATATACATTGAAAGTTCAATCTATAAGTACATACAACATATAAAAATTCAAATTGAAATTAGGAATAAAATAACTAACAACTTTTCATCTCTACTTGATAACAAAAATGTACGCTTATTACGAAAGGGATCGAAAATGGTATCAATAAATTTGTCAGAAACTCTTAGCACAGCTCTGGGCCTTGATTTAATTGAAGATTTTAGTTGGTTATATACACACCTCTTTTGGTTCTTTTTCTTTTTTCTTTTCTTTTTTTTGATACCGCGATTCCTATACAATATTACCTTTTCATTAGTAAATTATACTGGAAATTTCATCATTGAATTAAAAAAAACTTTAATTTGAACCCAACTTTTAGAACTTTATTGACATTATTTATTGTATAGTATAAACTGTGAACTAACACAAGACACAATTATACTGAAGAACGAGAAATGCTGTGTTCAAGTTTAAGTACAACAAAATAATTAATAAAGCCATAATAAAATTCGGGCATTTTCCGTAACTCCAGAATACAAAGTAAACAAGCCATCAAGTAGACCAAGTCACTCACACATGTGTGGGCATAAATAGACCGCCTTCTGATTACACTGTCAAAATCAGAATAAAAATTAAACTGGGGATTCATGCAAAAACAGAAATATTATGTGTTAATGTATACTGGTGAACCATGTTGTATCAAAATTGTGCAAAAAAGTGTACGTCATCTAGCAATAGCGTACTGCAGCGCCATCTGCAAAAATTTATTAAGGCTGTTTTCGCCATATGTACGAGAGCATGAACATGACGCTGAGCACATTTTCAGAAAAAATATCTCAATTTTTATAAAAATTTGTGGAATTGTAACTCATGCATTTGCTTATAATATAGCGTTTTTAAAATTTAAATTTTTTTCTTAAATAATTAGTTTTTCCTTTTAAGATGTAAAATGATATCTCATTTAGCATTACGGTATAGGAAAAAAATGCGAAACACATTTTATAAAAGAAAAAAAATGTGTAACTCGGATAAAAATGAGTAGTTTGATAAAATAAGTGATTCTCTAAAGGATAGAGAAGCCAGAATATAATATTAAAGTTGGAGTCATTTTATATCTGAAAAAATATTCGGAATTAGATCCCTATTCTTTAACATTAGCCTAAGATAGCCTTAAATGTAGTATGAGTGGAGAGCTGTACCATACGACAAGCGTGTGCGAGAGATAAATTTTTACCAACCAGATCACAGTCCACACAATTCGACGAAACAAAGAATTGGATGTACATATGTACGGAGCAGGTTTAGAAACGAACTATATCCGTTCCCTCCTGAGAATTCTGTGATGAGAGGGTTTACAACTGTCATTTATTCATTTGTCTGAGATTTCCAATATATTTCCGAAGCGCGAAAGACGAGAAATAGCATCGTTATGCAATTTGAGTAGCTTTTACAATAGGCTTAAAAGAGTGTAAGAAAATTCCTAAACGTCTTTTTTATACGTTTCAAGTGTCCTAGCTGCATTCCCTGTTGCGGTTCTACCTGTTTTTTCGGTGATCACATGAGTCTACTCAAAAGACAGGAATAAAGGAAGGACGTTTTAAGAAGAAATTAAAAGTTTAATTTTATTTAAAATGTAAACCTAAAATTTCTTAATATATATAAATTATTTTATGCATAATTATCAAATAAACTGTTTTAAATTAAATAGAATAAATAGATTATTATGATAGTTTCCTATTTTTAAGCTTGATAGTAAAGGAATAGTTAGGAAAAATAGGAATGCAATTAAATCTAAAAATGAGTTATCCGGGTGCATTATGACCTCTATGTGAAACGAGTTTTGTTTAACCACAATCTAAATTCCTTAGACTGTGATGTTTTATAATATCGAATGCTACTTCTAGCAATGAAGAAAAAAATTTAATAAATTACGATAATTCTTAGATGTGTTTACATTACCGGTTTGGGAAAAGTTTTTTCACAAGCTAATAAGCTGTCACAACGATCTTGATCGCCAGCTGAAAAAAAAAGAAAAAATATATATTTGAGGGTTTTTCAATAAAAAAAGGGTATAGTTGGAAAAAAATGTGTGCGTTGCCTCCGATACATGACTATAGTTAAGTACTTAGAACGGTTGTCTTTAATTATATTGTAAGCAAACAGGGTAAATAAACGCATCTCGTATACTACTGAAAGCTTGCATATATTTTTTTTTATTCTATTCACATATTTCTCATTTATTCTCTAAAATAATATATGTAAATATATAAAACTAGCCGTTAACCACTCGCTTCGCTGGGTATTTCATGTTGTATAATAATGTATTGCCTATATATATTTATAAAATTATTGATATCTTAATCCTTGCATAAAAAATTCGATTGTACTGAAAAATATACTAACGCCTTTAACTTTTCTCTCTTGATATAAAAAGGAAGTAACTTCTAATTTCAAATAATCTCTAAAATTGAAACAGAATAACTTTTTGCACTCTCGTAATTCAATAACCAAGTGGATTTCCTCGAAACTGATTTTCAGTGGATCTCTACTCCGTTAAAAAACATGTGTAACAAATTTCTAGTCTAAATCTAATAAAGTAAAAACGAATTTTTTACTATCAATACTTCCCGTAACCAAGTTGAGAGTCACTTTACAAAAAAAAAAAAAAACGATCTTAGTGAATTTCAATTTAACAAAAGAAAGTTGCATACCACATTTCATTATTATAGTCTTAGTTGTCCGCAAAGGGAAATAGTTATGTCAATTTGCCTCAGCAACGCCCTCTCCTTCCAGGAGTTAATTCTCATAAAATACATTTTTAGTGGATATCTATTCATAAAATACATTTTTAGTGGATATCTAAGAAACATGCGTAACAAATTTCAAGTATGTGAGCCACCAATTCTAAAACAAGAATTTTTCTCTAGAACTCACCTTGATCCCTCGCAACCCTTCATGGGAATCAATTTTCGCAATTCTTGTTAGAAGCTCTATCCCATGAAAAGAACATGCCTACCAATTTTCAAACAGGTAGAACTAATATTTTAAAATAGGAAGTATTTTTCTGTTACACCTCTTAATCGCCCGAAATGCCCCCTGGGGATGGTATTCGCGAAACCTGTTCTGTAACGCTTGTCTACTCTATGAAAGGGAATTTGCTTACCAAATTTCAAAAACATATGTCTATAAGTGAAAAATTGGAAATAATACCTATGACGTACCTTAATTCTCCGCAACGCCAGTAGGGGTCGAATTTCATAAAACCCATTTTGTAGAAGATGTCTCCTCTATGAAAGGCATTTCTTACAAAATTTTAAGACTGTACATCTAATAATTTAAAAATAGAAATAATTATGTATAACACACCTTCATCCCCCCCCCAAATGCCACTTGGGTATTAATTTTCACAAAATCCCTTTTGTATCGGATCTCTAGTCTATAAAAGGAATATGTTCCTTTCATAGACTTTCAAAATTCAAGAGCGTATGTCTAATAATTTGAAAAAGGAAATAAATACCTATACCTCCCTTTAAGCCCCCGCAATGCCACTTAGAGAGAGCAATTTTCACAAAACCCATCTAATAGTGGATCTCTACTCTATGTATGGAATAGGTTTACTCAATTTCAAGATATTACGTTTAATAGTTTAAAAAAAAGGAGATAAATACCTACAACTCCCCTTTATTCTCCGCAACGCCACTTGGGGGTCGATTTTCACAAAACCCATTTTGAAGCGGAACTCTGCTCCATGAAAGTTATATACGCACCCAATTTTAAGACTAAGTCTAATAGTTTAAAAATGGAAATAATTATGTATAACGCTCCTTAGGCCCTGCAGCGCCACTTGTGATTCGATTTTCACAAAACCAAATTTTGTAGTGGATCTCTACGCTATGAAAGGAATCTGCATACGAAATTTCTAGACTATACATCTAACAGTTTAAAAATAGAAATAATTAGCATAACGCCTCTTAAGTGTTCTCAACGCCCTTGTCGGTCGATTTTCGTAAAAACCCTTTTGTGGGGGATCTCTACTCTATGAAAGGAATCTGCGTATCGTATTTCAAGACTGTTCATGTAATACTTTAATAATGGAACTAATTATCTATAACGCCCCTTGGTGCTCGATCTTCATGAAAAGAATCTGTCTACCAAATTTCAAGTCTGTAGGCTTAAGAGTTCCGGAGATATCCTGATTAGCCAGTGAGTGAGTCGCTTTTCTCCTTTATATATATATATTATATACATCAATTATGTAACATAAACATATCTTACTTATATTGCATAAGTACATTGTTAGAAGGTTGATGTACTTCCCTATATTAATATTACTTTGAGTATTAGTTACATTAATCCCCTCGCCAATATTAATCACTGTGGCAAGAGGTTTTTGGCAACTACAGTATGATACGTAAACATCGGTAGATACGTGATTTACGAATCATGAAAACATCGCATTAATCGTTGTACCATTCTTAGTCGTTTCTAGTACTCTACCAGAAGGAAAATCCAAATTAAACACTGATTTTAAAAATTGCATTAATTTCAATCTTTCCTCTTTATCGAAATCAATATTGTAAACGCCGCCAAGTATGAGTGTAAGCACATGATATTGTTTCTTCATTAGTTTAGAACCCCCTTCTATATGTGTAAAAGCTCACATTCATTATTTTGTATATATAACAATAAATAATCTTGGAATTTAAAGTTATAAAATGGATTTGAATTTTTTATTATTTATTCACTATATAAGAAAAAAATTAAAATGATGTTTTTTAGCATTTGGTTCTTTCAATTGTTTCTTTCCGTACCTCTTAAATTAAGAGAATGGGTGACAAGCGTTAGAAATTTTTATGGAAAAATGGAAATGTTTTCGAGGTAAAATTATTTATAAAAAACAAACATATTCATTGTTTAATAAAAATGATTTCCTTCTTGGGATCTGACATTATAAAATCGATTATTAAAAAGCATTCTCCAATTTCTAGTGACAACCGTTTGCTTAAACAATGGCACTAAAACAAAAATCTAATTTATTGAAAGCAGCAAAAAAACCCTTTAAAATATCAAATCCTCTACAAGGAAAAACTATTAATTTTTTTTTTCGATGTACATTTGAAAAATTGCGTTACTGATGCAATATGCAAAATTGAATTCAGAGATGTATTCTGTTTTAAAAGGATAACTTTTAAAGAAAAGTGATCGATCAAAAACTGTTACTTAAAATAAGAATAATTTTAAGTAAATTAAAAGTCCTACGAAGGATAATAAATTTTAATATAGATAAATTTTTTGAAATAAGTTTCAAAATTATGCTTTATGCTTCATTGTACCTTAAGATAACATACAAAAATGACATTTACATGTATTGCAAAAAAATTATTTATATTATTATAAACTTTTTTTAAGTAATGCTAACGGACTGAAAGTGATTTCGATTTTAACAAATATTATAGAATCTTTTGTTTTATTAATGGATGCAGTAAATGAACCGATAGAATTAAATAGTAGATATACACTTAAAAAGAAAAAAATATATAAATTTTTCACACGCATTTATTTACTCGCCAAAGTTGGTGATTTTCATTTTTATAGTCAATCTCTTCTTCCAGTGTAACCCAGCAGCGGATGGGATTTGAACTGTCAAGTTAAGGTGTGACAAAGAAAATGTCATTGCTTGCGAAAAAGTCTTTACTCCCGAAAACCGGCTTTTGACGAAAATAACAGCAGTAGGACATATAAACAAAAAAGGTAAAAAAAGGCTACTTAAATGAATTTTTGTAAAAAGAATATTAAATGAAAAACAAAACAAAAAATTTAAGTCCGTAATCTTTAAGCAACTTTTTTCAATCTTTAGTCATAAGACGGATAATAACGTTTGACACACGGAAAAAAATTTCGTACAATTACTTTTATAAATGAAGAAGGTATTAAATGTTAAATTAGAGTTTTGAGTATTTTTTTAAAAAAAATAAATACAAAAAAAATGAACGATTCAAAAATTCTTTTCATACAAAAGCATCCATATTAACTCATTTTACAGAAAATCGTAAAAAATGCAAAATATCTTTTTTTTTTTAAGAAATAATAATGTACCGTATCTTGGCAAAAAACATTGTTCCTTCTGATCCTGTAATTATTTTTGTCTGATTTCGATAAGATAAGAACAGAAAAACTGTAATTTCAAAAACGACGAAAAGTAGGAACTCTTTCCTGTTCTCCTTTCCGACAGTGACTTGAAGTATGCGCTGTAGGACGTAAGGCTTTTTGTTAACTCCGATAAATTTCAAAGTAAACGTGTGTTACTTGTAGATAACTTGCATGTACGTAAAATATTCGAACTATTTCTATATTTCATTGAATTGCACTCCTAAATCCTGCAATCTTTCCACGAAACAGTGGTATAAAAAATCATACAAGTTTTTTTTTAATCCAGGTTAAATGCTGCATTCGGAATATTTCAGGAAAAAAAACACCAAATATTGTTTAATGCAATATATTTGGGTGAGGGAAAGTTTTGATTTTTTGTAGTTTGTAGCATCCAAAGCACTAAAAAGTGGAACTAATGGCTAATAAAAAACTATATAAATTATTTAACTGTTGAAATGAAATTGTAGAATATTAGAAGTAATGTTTTTCTTCTTAAAGTCAGAAGAAAATGATTGTATCCTCGATCGTTTCATCCAATGTACTCGTCTTGGAAATGAGAGAAAATTGAGCATTGAACGCTTCTCTTGCAAATTTGTAAATAGTGAGAGATTAGGAATAAAGCACTTAATAATTGGCCTATATGAGTATCCATTATTGTCCTAGTTGTCTACTGCAAGCACAGCGTACATGTGTTTAATTCGATAACTCAAACCAAACACTCAAGCCAAAGTAAACATCTTGTAGAACCGAAGTGGAATTTATCACGATGGCAGTACATCCTTTTTAATTATGCACTATATGCAGAGTTTGTGATAATCTCACATATTTCGTCTGATAATTCAAAATGCTACGGCACACAAGTCGACCATATTCATTATCTCAACAAACGATATCCGTTATTTTAAGATCTTGTTTGACATGGTGGGGGTACCTTCCCACCACAATTTATTGCTTTTTTAACATTAGAATAGGTTTATTTATACACGTTTTTATATTCTAAATTGAGAGGGCATTGAGAATATTCTTTACATATTTTAACAATTATTTTCATATTTTAACAAATGTTTCGCGCAGCTTAGCCAGATTTGGCTCTTGCGCCATAAACCGAAACTCTTACTCACTCAACAAGCGATTATACACAAGGTTAACAACAAATTAAAAAAAAAACCTTAAACCTACTGGAGATGTAAATCACTTGCAGTAATGGATGGAAAAATAAGAGTTCTTTATTCATGGCTAAGAAAATCTGTCAAAAGCAAAAAAGAACACTTTTTCCTTTTCTAGAAAAGGGACATATGGAGAAGGGGCTTTGGAAAAGTCAGAATGACAGAAATAAAAACGCCTATTCAAGCTATTCCTAAAGAATGGCTTGGATAAGAAATCTCTATCATTTCAGCGGGCTGACGCTAGTGAGGAGTATATATATATATATATATATATATATATATATACTCCTATATATATATATATATATACTCCTATATATATATATATATACTCCTATATATATATATATATACTCTATATATATATATATATATATATATATATATATATATACTCCTATATATATATATATATATATATATACTCCTATATATATATATATATAGTTGTGGACTAAAAGGTTGATCATTCAAATCAAATACTTATACCAAAGCTAAAAACTTGACGCCGACAATGTATTATCATTGAAGAGCTACTTCCCAGCCTGCGAATGTAAATTCAAAGGAATAATTAAAGTAATGTCTTACTGAAAAGTGTGTTGTGCGGGACAATTTTTGATGGGGGGGAAAGATAGAAGTTAAAACAGAAATGTGTTATGAAAATCATATTCCACATTTGGGAAATGGCTTAGAGTATGTACTTCCTGAATTTTATCTCAAATAATAATGTTTTATGGTGCAAAGTGATATACATAATGGTTTGAACAATCAATTTTTTTCTTTCGTAGCTGTATTTGAAATAACGTAATTGGGCACAGAAAGGGGTGACTCGGTACATTTACCCTGTTTTTGTTTGTTTTTAAATGCATTCTCATGTGGATTGTAAGCTTGATCTAAAATGATTTATTACATTTGAAGAAATGAAAACAAGGTAATGGTAAAATAGCTTTCCAATCACAAATGCAAAGTTTGAGAAAATTATTAAAATTTTTGAATTTCGAATACATACACACATTATTAAACATCTAGTACAAACTTCACAAAGCTTATAATACACATTTAAATAATAAGTGCATCTGATTTTCGTCCCTTGGCTGAGACATTTTGCTAATATATCATTACAATGAAAAGTATAACTTAAATCTCATTTCCGGCTTTTTTCAATCTTTTATTTATTCCATAAAAAAAATACTTACAATTGCCAACACAGATATTTGTTCTAACATTAAAACTAATGAACTGATCATCGTATCCTTTGAGGGCGACAACACTGCTCACAGCAAAAACTGAAAGCACAAGGACTTGGACTGAAAATCCATTCATGGTTACAGCTCGGACTCCTTCACTATATTGAAAAATAAAAATCAGCTTTAGTATAGAAGTTTTACATAGACTGAAAATATATATATTTGAGAATCATTATTTTACCATGAAAAATGAATGATATAACATCAGTAAGGAAATATACTTGAGCATGAAAGAATATAACTATAAATATTTTGAGCACGTGAATCTGTCATTGCTATAATTCAGAACTCGCCACTTGATAAAGAGATATTGTGCTCTTTGGAGAGATACATTGCTTATATCATGCTCTTTGAAGCATTGATCTCCTCTTTTTGGAATGTTCAAAGAGGAACTTTTTCTCGAAGATTTCGTATCATCATAATTGGATGAATCCAAATGCCGTGTACCATCCTCTTCATAAGTTTGATGGATATAGTGTGCCTACATGTCTAGATCTATTAATACATTGTGCATGCATGTTCCTTATAGTTAAGGTATCTGACTACGTTCGTAACCGTGATTTTGCAAAAGCTTATAAATGGATAATATTTATAATAGTATAGTGTCACTTAGATTAGAAAATGTATATAAAATTGTTTTAAGAAAATTATTAGAATAAAAAATTATTTAAGTGCAATATTTTGACAAAAAAATGAACACAGGATGACCAATTTTCAAAATGTTCTCTTTTTATGAAAACTGTATCTATTATATTAATATTTTGCCTGTATATAGCTCAGACCTCTTTACAGAGGCTCAACTATATTTTTTGAAACATATTGTTTAGAAGTGGATTTATCCATTTTTTACTACAACAGCGGAGAGAAATTTTAAGAAAAAAACAACGATAACTATTTCAATTGGTGATTACTCTGAAAATGATGCGAATTTTTCAAAAATCCTAGTTGAGACTCTCTGAAGAAATCTTTACTTTATCTAAGCAAAATATTATAATAATAGAAGCTTTTTCTATAAAAGGAGTACGTTTCGAAAAAAGGTTATTCTAAGATAATTTTTTGCCAAAATATTGTATTTCAATATTTTTTTGTCATAATGTCCTAATAAATATTTTATACAGGTATTCTAATCTAAGTGACACACTAAATATCATGAAAATTATCCATTTATGCGCTTTTTTAAAATCACGGTTACGAACGTAGTCGGAAAACTTAAAACTAAATTTTGTATGATGAAATCACTGTTGTATAGGTAAGGCCGAAAAAGCGTCACATGTGTACATTTCTAAATTCCATCGCTTCTTCTCGAGTGCATTGAAGTATCCAAATGTGTCGTTTGTCGCAAAACTTTTTCTTCAGTTACGAAATCAGGGCAATAATATATATTGTTTTTCTTTCGCCTTACCTTGATCCATATTTTTTTATGCAACACTAGAACTACTCGTGACATACCGTGGTAGTTTTAACCACGAACTAGCACACCACGCTACGGGATTAGTTTGAGTCTTGACACATTTAACATGCATCAGTCTTTGAATACGGCGAGTCTTTAGTGGCAATCGATTTCAAACTCGCAACATGACAATGCTGAAATCAGGTTCGTGACCGTTACTACTTGGTTTTCATTACTGGATCTTGTATTCAAAAAGTATATCAATAGGCTTAGAAACGGACGATGTTTGATCAAACTCCCCAAAATTTCTAAAATATTTTTTTCAAAGAATTTGATGAGGAAAAATATCTTTCCTACAAATAATTACATGTTTCAAGAACTGTCGAAGAAAATGTTGAAAGAAAGAAATGGCTGCTTACCTTTCTCCTTCAGACACTATGCTGTTTCTGTATCGAGTTATATGAGATTTTCGACATTAAATAGGTATGAAATAAATTTGTTTTTATTTAATTCAATTGTATCGTGATCGTTTAGAGAGTTGATGACTGTAAATGTTTGTTCTGTTAGAGAGATAAGTGGATTTTTTGAAATAAATTTTGCTTAAAGTGATATAAAGTCATGAAATCGGAATTATTACCCGTCCAAAAACGATATTTTAGAAAACTTCTTTGCGTATGTGTGTTGTTTCAGCAGTACATGGATGCAAATATAAAATAACAACAAGATTTTTATTATGATCATATGTAATAGAAAAATGAAACGTTTATATCTTCAATAAAATTCAACTATATTTCTGAACTCAAAGACAGGTGATATGTGACTAGTATAAATATTACTTTAGAAAATCCACTTTTTTAAACGAAAAAACACCTCGTTCACCTCTCAAAAGTTAAAAATATTACATGAATAATAATTAAACAGCCATGTTGTAGTTGTCGAAATAAGAAATAATCTTAAATTCTTTCGTCTCTCCTCGCACATATTCAGTTCATCATCCTCGCCATAAACATTTTTTTTGCAGCCTATATGAAGAATATGTGTAGTAAACCTCTTCTGAAATAAATGATTTTTTGGCACCAGTATCCCAAAGTGTCATAACAAACGTTTCATTTAATAGTATTGGCACGTACGGAATGTACACATGAGTCATTTTCAAAGCAGAAATCCCAATATGACTTTTTATCTTAAACGGTAATTGATCTTCTCGATCACACAAACAGACCTCTCAAACAGTTTAAGTTTCCACTTTTTCTTCGATCCCGCAGTGTCATTTTATTACTCGAGCCACTGTTTACAAAGTTAATCCGACTGCAGCGATGATCAAACCCAAGATTATGTCGATCAGCACAGCCCCTGTTTTCAAACCTTTGATTTAGATTACCCCCATAACATCTAAATCCCTTCGAATATCTATTGGTCATTCTCATGTTGTTCTGCCTATTAACGACACCTGCATCACGCCAGTTCCCATCCTTACTTCTGTTTGGAAATCTCATACACGCATACCAACCAATTGGTCCGACCCTGTTTTTCTCTACCCGTGTATCCATGTTCATATTTTGTGACTGATTGCAAAAGCTGAGTTTTAGTTGTTGGGTTTCTGACTTCTCCACGGACTCCATAATCCGAGGTTCGAGGCGGGAAATTTTGTGCTCTAGAAGTTTGCCATCCAACATATTTAGTTTTAAACATTTATGAATTTTCAATAATTTGAATATAATGTCTTATAGAGCCTGGCCATTTGCTTGATATGTGGAATAGAACCTTGCTTCTAATGCAGACTTATTTCTTATCATTAGGAAATTTTCCCTTAACGCCTGCTTTACCTATGCAACATCTAATGCCGTACTTTGTACAAGAAATATCCTATTACACCAAAGCACTCTAGTACGCTTCGACTGAGAAGACCTTTTAGATATGCTCAAGCCAAATTAGCGGGTAACATTAGCAGGAACGCTATGTTACCAGCTCAATGTATTCTAAACATTCTACCACATTTTCGATCCGCAATAAAAAAGGTTCGGCTAAGACCATAAAATTGGATACGTTTCTTATCTTGGGGTTGGCCTGAGTTAGGCGACAGTGTGAGAGGCTTACACCTCTCTCTTGGGCACCTTGGAGGTAGGGAAGTAATACTCGACGTTCTCCAATTAATGTATTTATCAAATAATAAAGAGACACAAATCATATTAATAATATAAGAAAACGTCTCGATGCTAAACGCGAAAGTTGAACAACGACGGAAAAACGCGACGATTGGGGGACTACCATGCTTGATCCTTACTTTATAAAGGATCTAACCTGTCTTCCGATGTAATCTATTATCAATTTAATCTCAGTGAACTATCGTCACTTTAAAGCTCTCTCCAAATAAATCTCTTAATCACAATAATTCAAATATGATACCTTCAATAATAGTCTCACTTAGTTTCTGACTTATTTCCTCTCGTACTCTATTCAATCTGGAAAGCTTCTATTATATATAATAAGTTAATTTGGATATTTTCTTATTTCCAAAGGGTTGGTTGTAAATAACATGAACTGATAAGCCCAAAGATATCCGAAGAGGATTAGTTGAACGAGCACGGATAGATCCGTCACACAATGCAACCTGTTTTTATGCGGTTCTCTTTATGTTATTTTATTTTTATGAGATTTGTTTTGGGCGGTTTTTTCAGTGCGATATATGAATTTCAACGGCTTTATCAACAATGTAAAGTTATTTTTATCAATGTATCAGTGGCGAACAAAAAATATTAGCTCCCCACTGCATAGTAAGTGGTTCCCTATAATATTTTACAAATCGGGAAAATACGTGTTGTGCATCAGTCAGATGTTAGGCCCCTACAGTCCTGGCTTCCCCCTCCCACGAGAGTCGTAGACTACGGAGTTTTACGTTGCGCCACTACATTCTACACTGGTGTGCAAAACATAAGCAACAGGTGGGTTTTTTGCCATAACTTCACGAAAAATCATCTGAGAGACATAAAATTCAGAAATGAGGGAGAGTATTATGTACATAAAGGATGACGAAAGCATCAACGCTGAAAAAGGAATACAATGCATACGGTATGGAATCAAACAAAAACAAGTTTTATTGAACGCATAGTATCGTGACTCATGAGGGTCTATCCAACAGGAAGAACAACAAGCAGATGTTCCTTAATATGGTGTATGCCCTCCCCTCACTGCAATGGTTGCTTCGCACCGTCTCCGCATACTCAGAACTAGCTGGTGCAACATTTCTTGCGGTAGGAGTGCCCATTCATCAATCAGCATCTGTTTGAATTATTGGGTGTCCTGCGGATGATGTAAGCGTGCTTCAATACGTCTCCTCAAAGCATCCCACACATGTTCGAAGGGATTTCAATCTGGGGAGTTCACTGGCCAAACCGTTCGAGTGATATCTTCACTTTCCAGCACCTCCTCAACAGCAAGAGTCCGATGTAGCCGTGCATTGTCATCCATAAAAATGAAATCTGGGCCAATGTCACCTCGAAACAGACACACATGGGGAAGAAGTACCTCCTCACAATAGCGATCCCCGATTACAGACCCTCTATCGAAAATGTGGAGCTCAGTTCGTCCATTCAGCATAATGCCTTCCCAGACAAGAACTTCAGGACCACCGTAATGGTGTAATTCCTTGATGTCACTGGTATAAAACTGTGTCCCGATCTCTCTCCAAATCAAAACGCGTTGAGAATCGCTTCTGGTACTGAACCGACTCTCATCCGTAAAGAGGACACGACTCCATTGATAGTTGTCCAGTTTTTGTGCTTTCTGTACCACTGTAAATGGTAGCGTCGGTGGTCAACTTTCAACGGAAAGCAGCGTTCAGGACGGCAGGGGAATAGGCCCCCTTTGTGAAAGCGTCTGCCCACAGTAAACCACGACACTTGTGGCCCCGTTACTGTAGAGAGTTGCTGAGCAATGACGCTTGCTGACTGATGACGGCCTCTTTTCACCTACAGGATGATATATCGGTCATCCCCTGCAGTTGTCGTCCTCGGGGGGCCACCACCATCCTTTCTAACAGCTGTACCTGTGGCTTAGAACGCTTTCCAAGCGCGCGAAACGACACTTTTGTTGATTCCGAACTCTGCAGCTACACTGGTGTCGGTACGCCCCTCCTCCAGCTTTCCGATCATTCTTCCACGTGGGAAGTCATCCAGGTGATTTCTTCTAGCCATATTTCATGAACTGACTTACTGGCACTTGCAGCGAACATGTTGAATTGCGTCTGCGTCCTTCATTTTATTTTACTGTTGAACAGCACGCGCCGACATCACGCGTTTTCGTACGCTCACGTCGCTTCTGACGTTTCGTTCCTGATATTTGCATACGCATGACGTTTCTACTGACTTACGTGTTCACTGTACTGATCTCCTGACCTCTTTTTCTGAAATTTTATGGTTATCTGCTTAATTTTTACATTGTTGCTTAAATTTTGCTCAACAGTGTTCATATCTACACTTTAGAACTGACTATTCATTCGAAATAATAAAGCTCCGACAGTGCACGTTTTGTTGCTTTTTCTCAAAGCACCAACAACCCTAGTTTGATTTAAGACGAAATTTTGTCAATGGCAGTGACATTTTCAATAATTTGATGGATTATGAAGTCTATCATAGATATCATCTATCATCAGTCTATCATCTGAATTTTGTCATAAGTCTATTGTCTCCACTCTTCCCCAAATTGAACAATAATAATTATTTTTGATAAAATATTGCATTTTTTTTAATCCTTTTGTTAATTAAATGCAATTTTCATTAAAGATATACACTCATGTCTATAAATTAAGGATAACTCAGAATCACACAGAAATTGAACTCTAAAATAAAAATTTCACCTGTAGAATTATCACACACATCTTGAAGACGAATATGCAAATTACAGAAAACCACCAGATGGCGCGGATAGTATGTCACAATGACGAGAGTGCAAGAGAGGGTACATAAGGAATGGTGGAAAAGAAGTAAAATTGTTCACAAACACTTTAAAAGCATTTCGGTGCAATAACCGCATAGTTATGGCACAAAGGAAGCATTTGGATGATTTTTTACGTGGTAAAATTATTGGACGTCTGGAATGTGGAAGTTCCTAGGTGAAAGTATCCAAGGGACTTGGCATCGCCCAGAGTGTCATCTCCGGGCATTGGCAACGATTCTAAGATGATGGTAATGTGAGTAGATGTTACAGCACAGGTAGCCCCCGAGTTACAACGCCGAATGAGGACTGGTATTTGGCAGTTACTGCCAAAAGAAACAGACGGAGAACAGCATCAGACCTGTCTCGTCAGCTCTCTTCAGCTATCGGTACGACAGTTTCTTGGCAGACAGTGTACAGACGCTTAGGGCGCATTGGTCTATATTCTCGTAGGCCTGTTAGATGTGTTCCCCTTATCGCAACTCACTGTCTCCTGCAATTAACCTGGAGTAGAGAGCACGCTTTGTGGACATTACAACAGTGGTCTTGTGTGATGTTTTCCGACGAGTACAGGTTTAGTTTGCAGTCTGTTTCTCGCCGGACTTAAGTATGGAGAGCACCAGGTACCCGTTTCCACCAAGAGAACACCATTGAACGACACCATTAAGGTGGTGCAGCATGGCTCGCGTTTGGGGAGGAAATAGTCTTGGTTCCAGAACAGACCTGCATGTTCAGAGTGTAACGATGACAGGCCACATCTTTCGGGATGTCATTCTGGAACAACATATACGGTTGTTTCGGGGTGTCATGGGGGCTGAATTCCTGTTTATGGATGACAACGCCCGTCCAGACCGTACAAACATTGTAGACGAATGCCTTCAATCGGAGGATATCACCCGTATGGATTGGCCAGAATACTCACCGGTCTTGAATCCAATAGAGCATGTGTGGGATATGCTTGGCCGATGAATTGCAGCCGGTCAACGCCCTCCCACCTGTCTACCGGATTTACAGACGGCATTGCTTGATGAGTGGTGTAATATTCCCCAAGATCAGATTGATAATTTGATACTCAGCATGCCTGGGCGTTGTAAGGCCTGTATTGCATCGTCCGGGTGACACACTCCGTATTAACCATCATACTAACTATGTTATACTGTTTTTGTAAATAGGTTCTTTTTTGAAATTTGCTCCAGGCAGTAAAAATCGCAATTTTTATTAATTATGTCAAACATATAGTATCATTTTTGCTCTTTACCTTTTGTTTAATAAATAGACTTTACATCTAAGTCAAATTTGTTTTACTTCGGTCTCTTTCTTTGCCTGAACTTCATTATCCTTAATTTATGGAC
Organism: Trichonephila clavipes; assembly: GCA_019973935.1. NCBI lineage: Eukaryota > Metazoa > Arthropoda > Arachnida > Araneae > Nephilidae > Trichonephila > Trichonephila clavipes. Next base: position 1,112,146 of record BMAU01019210.1, on the reverse strand, counting down.
ATGAGTGTAGTTATTCGATAGAAAATTTTTTTCAATCATACCCAATTCATATTTTTTTCAGGAAAAAAGTTAATATTGCGTATTTACCACAATAACATGTCAGATGTTATACTTTATATGTGACTACTGTAGCACTCGTTACTTGTTTTTTTTATCTATTTTAGATTTTTTTAGCTTCAAAAATATTAAGTTTGTTACTCTTAAACTTAATAATAATTTGTTTTCATAAAAATACAAGTAACATTTTTTTAGCTTAAAATTTTCTCATTTTTAATTTGTTCGGAATTTTTAATGGTAGTTTTGTCAAAATTAGGTTTTTTATCTATATGTTTGATATGTTTTAAAATTTATGTTAACGCTATAGAGAGAGTTTCCAGTACAGCGTAGGAGTGCTTAATATTTTTCGCAGATGCTCATATTTAAAATTTTGTAATGTGTTTTTTGTTTCGAATTGCGTAGAATAATTTCACCATATCTCGGACTTAGTTTATCTGTTTTAGATTGCCTTTTGATCTAAGTTAATATTATAGGAGTAATTTCTTTTTAAGTGTAGAGTTTTTTCAAATGTACTGATTGATTTTCAGAGAACTGCGTTTTCCCGTATATCACTGTAGTTTTACAGTAATGCATGGTCTTTTCAATTTTCTGTTTCAGTACGACATCTTTTTCTATTATACTTTTTTGAACTTTACAATTGTAAAATCCCTTTAAAAAGCAAATTTGTACGATTTTTGCTTTGTTCAAATTAATAATGCTTCACTGTTTATTATTTGTTGATTTTTTTGTTAACTAGTTCTAGCTTCCTCGTTATTACTTAAAATTTCTATGCAGATTATTTGTAAAAAAACTGTGCTATTGATGTATGGTATTTCTTTTACGCTACAGATCGAAAATTATCGAATAACTGGAATTCTCATATAGTCAAGTATTCTTTTTTGTGCTATTTTATAAGTTTAAATGAAAGTTTAACATATTTTGAGTAAAATCGTTTTGGTACTGATCTACGTCACTTTGTAGCAATAAAATTATTCAGTAATGAAAAAATTCCTGCTAAAAACATTTTTATTCCTTTTTCTGTTAATAGTTACATAATCAATGAATATGGGAAATAGTACATACATATATGATTAGTCTCATTTAAATTTCATATAAAAGGGGGAATTATTAGATTTTGATAGTTGAGCTCTTGATAGTCAGATTGTAGTAGTGTTTGCTGTGTTCTTTAATGTTTTGAAGTACATCTAATTTTTAAATCCTCGGTCCTTGAAGCATTTCTTGCCAACCTTATGAACGCATTTCTGAAAAAAAAATCATTTTCATAATAGAAATACAATTTGCATGAAATATTATGTATATGTTTACATAAATGTTATACTATGTGTGTGTGAATAAATATTAATAGAAGGAAAAATTTTAATAAGAAAACATGTTCTTTTTTTCACGATTTTCTATCAAATAGCACTTGCCAAGTTAAAACGTATTTGTTCTAAACGTTATTTGCTAAGTCACTCGAGTCTATTATTTACACTATATATTGTCTATTATATTGAAACTTGCTCATACATAGAATTTGGAATGTATGCTATTCTCAAAACTTTTATTTAAATAAGTTCCAAAAAAATGAAAAAGAAGAGATAAAATATATTACTTTAAACTTCTAACATGTATTGCAAAGCAATGCTGTATAAAATCAGATCAAAAAGGAGTACAGCCCGCAATAAATTAAGCAACACTATTATAAGAAATGATTAAATTAAAGTGGAAATTTTGCCCTCAGATGATCGTTTACACTTATGTTTTTCAAAAAAAACTTAAACTTCATAAAATTTAGTAAATGGAATCCATATTCCTTTAATTGTATTTCCTTTTTAATTATAAACTTGAAAAAGGTTGTTTTAAGGCACATCAGTAAGCAATATAAAACAAATTATTTCTTTAGTCACAGAGAAAATAATTCGAAACTAATATTTCATCTAAATATAATTTTTTGTAAAACATTATAGTACTCATTAGCCTTTTGAATCATTCCTTTTTGAAAATCATTTTCCTAAACAGTTAGAACACAATAAAAGTTAAGTTAGTTACCCAATTTTAAGACCTTGAATTGTTTTGAAAATTTTGAATATAAGGCATGAAAATCTTATTTGAATGCTTCAAGTATTGCCTATTTTGATAAGAAAGTAGAGGGAAGCAGAATTTTTCAAAATCAAAAGCTTTTTAATTAACTGTAAGTTGATTTTTCAACTTTTCTTTGATTCCAGATTAAGAGCACATAAATTGAATGTACTAGTTGGAAAAATTTGTTCCCTAACTCTAATAATAAATTTATAATAAATTAAAAATGAAATCCTACAATTAATTGACATTTTTGAGTAGTTAATTGTACAGTGAAATTCCTTACTTTAAATTTAAGTAAAATACAATTTATTCTTCTGAAATTAATGAATTACCTTGTACTGTTTTAATTGTTTTTTCTCGTCATCACTTAGGCTTGATTTCTATAAAAAAAATGAAAAAGAAAAGAAATATTAAATCCAAAGTTAGAAAAATTCTCTCCGAACAATTTGAGCTTATCAGAATATTTTTAGCACATAAACATTATAACCATATCTTACTATTTTTAAAATTCTGACTAATCAAAGAATTTTCTTGCTCACATTCATTTAGTTTTCTTCTACATAATAAACTTTTCCCTTAGCTACTATTTATAAAAAGAAAGAAAAAAAATGTTAAGGGATATTTTAAGAAATTCCTGCTTTTAGAGAAAACGAACATTGTTTTTTAAGCAGAAATTAACTTATTTATCAAAAGGAATTTCAATATATCACAAGAATGTTTAACATGCAACAAAATTACAAGCACACAAATATAGTAGAAAAGAATGAAAATATAGAAAATAACTTAAAAATGTGTATAAATCCACACTATATTACTTTTCTTGAATGTAATGCAACAATTGAAAAGTAAATCTGCTTACTTTTGTTCTTCTCTCTCTCTCTCTCTCTCTATCTATCTATCTATCTATCTATCTATCTTATTATGATAAGTGAGTGCTTCTCAAACTTTCAATATTCGTAACCCAATATTCAATCATAATTTTCATCTCGCACCCCCATACAATAACAATGCATTGGATTCAACAATACTTTACTTTGATGCTAAAGCTACAATACGAATTTTACCTCTTATGTGCCAGCAGCTTATATAAACGTCTCCTTCAGCCAAATTGTTAATTGCCTTGGACGTATATATACGTCTTTCCAAAATACGAGCTTTTCAGTGCCCTGCTATCCTTAAAATTATTTTGAAGGCTTTGAAAACAAAGCCTTCGGAAAAAGACCTTAACAGTGCTTCCGAAGCATTTACTTATTTCAGAGGATTTGCTTACTTATCACTTTTCTTCCCTTCCCATACATCCTATTCACGCACCTACATGGAAGCGGCAGCATTGGGGAGCTAACAGGCATAACTATTAATCGACAGTTAAGGGATTAATTATAAATCATACAAATTATCAAAATAAGTTTTAATTTTTGTATACAATTTAATACACATGGCAAGGCCATGGTACTAGTAATTATTAAATTCGTTCTTAACTTAGTTTTTTAAATTTATTATAAAATGCTTTGTGCAGTACTGATACACATAAGTGTATATATTAGTGTAAGTGTGTATTTTATTTTTTATTATGTCAGAATGTATTTTGCTTGCTTACTTTCAGTAAATTAATAATTTTTTAAAGAAATTTTTTGTTTTTGATTCCTCAATATGCTTGCGCTCCCCCACCCCCTCGTAGAGTAATCACGCCCCCTAGGCGGACGCGCCCCACAGTTTGAGAAACGCTGTGATAAGTTCTATTAACATTTTTAATTTGATTTCTATCAATTACTTGTTCAAGGTAATATTTCACACTTTTTAAAAATATTTACAGTTTTTAGACAATTTATATATATAACACATCGTAGTTTTAACATCTATTTCTTAATTTTTAATGCATGAAAAACCAAAAAAAAGAAAAAGAAAGAAATCAAAGGATTTGTTTCCCCTGTTACGTTTTGCTCTTTAATTTTGGGGGGGAAATGTTTCTTAGTGTTAATATTTCTTTTGAAAGAAAATTTTACTCACGTTATTTTTCAAGAATGGTGTATAAATTAATAAGTTGATTTAAAATATACTAACTACGGTGTCCCATTGTACAAATTAAGCAAATGTTCATAATCTTGTCTCAATTTGTAAGACTGTTAATTCCTTGTATATTATGTATTTCTATTTTCTTTTCAATCTATTGTAAGTAAGAAAAGGATAAAAATTCAAGTCTCCATCTTGAACGAACCACATTATCGTTTATGAGTAAATATTGTTTACTTTGATAAAACACAGAAACCGACTTTTCCAAAACTCTGTCCCTGTGATTTATTAATAATCATGGCAAATGCTAATACCTCAGGGAATCACGTACATTTCAGTTTGAATGGCATATCCCAGTGTTTTCAGTATAGTATAAAAGTATATCAAGATAGTATATCAAGTATATAAAAGTATCAAGATAGTATAAAAAATTTATATCTGGCTGTTTAATGAGTTAATATTACTTTCTTTCTGTTTTATTTAATAAAAAAAAATTGTAGTATTCGCAAGCAATGGCGTCCCTCACATTATAAATGCGTTTCAGTGGATACTTTGCGAAATATTGGCGATACTGCCAGTCATAAATAAATTTATTACAGCGTCACGAAAAACTTTATATATATATATATATATATATATAGAGAGAGAGAGAGAGAGAGAGAGAGAGAGAGAGAGAGAGAGAGAGAGAGAATCATCAACAGTTCTTTTCACTACATACTATTTTTTTGTTGATTGTTAATATTGTTTCCTTCTAAGAATCATACTAGCAACAAAAAACCTTCAAAAATTTTAAAATCATGTATACGAATACTTTTCTTTCTTGATTAATTTAAATTTTAGTAAAATAATTGTCTGAAAAATTATAAAATTAATTAAACGTTATAAAACCTAAGTTATTTTTCTTAAAAAATTAATGTGGATTGAAATTACGGAATGAACTCACCTTTGGTAATTTATTCAAGAAGCATTGCAAAAACTAAAAGAGGAAATGTCAAAATTATAAAGTTGATAAAAACACAATGAAATATTTTTATACAGTTATTTAATTATGCTATGAATCACAATAAATAATTACTCGTACTAGGAAGGAAGGAATTTATGGAAGAAAAAATATAATAGAGAAAAAAATTTGTAAGCGTTTATTGAGTTTTGCAGGAAAAAAATCATTTATGCTTCTAGTTCTTAAATATTTTATAACTCAAGAATTCTTTATGTAGAAACATTTCTTGAAAATAATTTTTTGTTAGCCTTTATTATAAACAATTCAGTTAAATTTAAAATTTAACTAAGGATTTGTAATCAAGATTCAATTATTTATAAATAAAAATTAGTATAAATAAATGTATCAGCATTTTGTATTCAGATCAAGTAACAAAATTGAATTAAATTATTTATTTAAAAAATAACATTGAAAATTTTAATTTTAATTTTTTATTTCATCTTTATTAAGTATAACTAATAACCTTGAAGTTATTCTTAAATTATACCAAATTTAAAAAAATAGTTGCAAATTCTGGTGAAAGACTTTTTAATGTTCTTCAAAAATATATACATCAAAAAATGATTTTTAAATCAAATGAAAATTCTGAGCCTAAGGTAATTTACGTTGTATATGTATATATATACGTAAAGAAATTTTACAAACGTATGACTACTTTCATATAAGTAAATGATTAGAAAATCAAAGAAAAAGGGTCCTTTACTTCAGAGAAAAAGGCAAAAAAACAGAGGATTTAATACCCTATTTAACCCCTTCTAGCGTGAATGCACGATGCGATACCATCGGGCATTGATGCATACAAGTTCTGTACGATGTTTTGAGACATTTCGTTCCATATTTGCTGTAACATTGCCTCTAGTTCATTCAAACTCATGGGATTCCCATTTTGTCGTCCCTAATGATCCCAGACATACTCGATTGGAGACAAATCTGGGGATCGGGAGGGCCAGGGAAAAGTAGTAACAGTGCAGAGATAGTATTCTGGCACCCTTGCGGTGTGAGACCGAGCATTGTCGTGTTGAAAAATTGCTCCTGGGAGCCGCTGCATGAGTGGCAACACATGTGGTTGCAAGATGTCATAGACATACCGCTGGGCTGTCATGGTGCCAAGGATCAATACTAGAGGTGGCCGTGTATTGTAGGCAATGATACCCCTTACAATCATACCAGCTGTGGGAGTGGTGTGTCGCTGTAAAGCAAAGGCAGGATTGAGGCGTTCTCCACGGGGTCTTCAAACACGAACACGATTGTCATTACTGCTAAGATTGAATCTGGATTTGTCACTAAAGACGACCTCGTTCCATTAGTATGCAGTGCAGTTTCCTCGTGCGCGGCACCACTCCAAACGGAAGTGTCGATGGGCAGGCGTCAAGGGTAGCACACATAATGGGCGCGATCCCAAATGTCCTTCAACCAGAAACAGGGAGAAGACACAGGGGGCCCTAGTGGATGTGCTACCTGTGCCTGGAAGGAGGCCGATGAGAAGCAGTTGGCTGCACGTTTGCATTTCTTAAAATTTGGTGGTCTTCTCTATGACTAGTCCGTCGAGAGCTCCCTGAGCCTGGTCTTCGTGTAAATGATATTTCTCGGATCCATTGATCCCAAAACCTCTTAGCAACGCAATCAAAGTGGCTTAATTGATGAGCTATTCACCTAGCTGACCACCCAGCTTCCATCATGTCGATGATTCTACCCCTCTCAATTTGCGCCAGCTGCTCATATTGTCTTCGAAAACGGTGTAACGGCTCAGCTCTTCCCTTATAAACAATTCAGCGCACTCAAACAAGCTTTGGTTACATGTTTCATACTCCACGAAGAACGATGTTTAATGTCATCTACCGGCTATACGTAATGCGCAATCTCGCTGCATCTCTAATCATTTACATATCTCCCCGACATGTACCTTCATGTGAAGTTTCATTACGATCCCGCAATTATTTCTTGGTGCGTTATTTTTTTGTCCGTGAGTGTATGTATATAAACTCAAACGCAATGGTGCTGCATCCCATGAGGGCCAGTAGTTACTGTGCCCATTCCAGTATACGTGAACATTGAGCGCTGACGTGCATGAATATATCTTCCGATCAGGTGGACAGTTTGAAGCGAGACCCCTACTTTTAAGTTCCATAAGAAAGCTCATTTATTGACCCACAGATAAATACACCCCCATATATATATATATATATATATATATATATATATATATATATACAGTGTTGGTCAAAATTGTGAACACTTTTTTAAATTGTTATGTTTTTCACACACACACAAGTTTGTATGCTTATAGAAAATTTTCTTTGTACAAAATGCTTAGTATTTTATATCATTTTGAAGAGATTTCAATACTGAATTCAATACAAAAAAGAAAATTCAAATATTTGCAACACAAAAAAGTTATGGTGCAATAACTGGCGATAAATCTTAGATACTGATGATAGCAGTGAGTTATCAGAGCTTAGTGAGGTTGAACTTATTCTTTATTACAGCTTCACCTCGATGTTTCGTTGAGTTGAAAAACGATTTAAGCTCTTTTTCTGGTATTACATGATACCAGTAAACAATTATATCCTCAATTAGTTCCTTTTTATTTCATGGGTATCTCATTCGTACAAGAGTTTTTAAATGTTGTCACAAGTTTTCCATAGTATTAAGGGCAGGTATGTTTCCTGGCCATGATAACAATGATATTTAGTCAAAAGAAATTACATGAAATAGAAGAGTAGAGTGGACACATGTGTGACGAGAAAGTGGTATTTTCTTTCTTAAAATTACATAACAGGTGGGTAGTTCAGAGTCTAGATCTGCAGACTAAAAGTTATTTTAAGATGTCAGGAGACACATTTTATTTAAAAAAATACTGAAAAAGGGGCACCACATCTGCTGATGACAGAAGAACAAAAATACTTTGTTTCAGAGATAAAAGAATTTGAAGGATATCCATCAAAATTGATCTGAGTGCTGCTGGTGTTTCTGTCAGTTAAAAAACAACCAGGAATAGTTTAGCAGATGTAAGACTAAAAGGTAGAATTTTACGAAGAAATCCAATTTACAGGAGTGCTGAAAGGGGCTGCAGTGGGCAATGGAACACATTAATTGGACAAAGGATTATTGGTCCCAAGTTATATAGAGGGGCGAATCTAAACTATCGTTATTCGGTTTTGATAGCCTAAAATATGCAAGACAGAATATGAGAAATGCTACATCCTGACTGCATCCAAGCAACTATGAAGTACCCACATATTTCTTTTTCATTTAGTCATGCATATCAGCAGATGGTATCGGTCGCCTTCATAACATCGACGGGACAATGAATATCATAAAATACATTGAAACCATTCTAGAACCCTAACTTCTGCCTTCCATCAGGTATCTATTTACCAACAATGCTTCATTTATTTTTAAGCAAGATTCTGCTCGTTGACACACAGTAAAGTAATTGAAAGACTAGTACCGTTATAAGATCAATGTTGTCCTGGTCAGAAAACAGTCCTGACCTTAATTCTATCGAAAACTTGTGGCACCATTGAAAAACTCTTGTCCAAATGAGGTACCCATGAAATAAAAAGGAACTAATTGAGGATATAATTGTTTCCTGGCATCATTTAATTACGAAGGAAGAGCTTAAAACTACTTTCAGCTCAATGAAACATCAATGTGAAGCTGTAATAAAGAATAAAGTCAACCTCACTAAGCTCTGATAACTCACTGATATTATCAGCATCTAAGGTATATCGCCAGTTACTGCACCATAACTTTTTTGTGTTCAAATATTTGAATTTTATTTTTTTTTGTATTGAATTCAGTATTAAAACTCTTTAAAATGATATAAAATACTTAGAATTTTGTACAAAGCAAAATTTTCTGTAATCATACAAACTTAAAAAACATAACAATTTAAAAAAGTGTCCACAGTTTTGGTCACCACTGTATACGTCTGTGTGTAGGAAATTGAGAGTTTTGATTTTGAATAATGTATCATTAGTGAAATATTTTACAGTATCAGTGAAAAATGTGAATGCTACTCATAGCTTTTTTTCCCATTAGAATGATTGCGTACATCTACAAATGATTGATTTTTTTAATTTGGTTATTTAAAAATAATAGCTACTTAACAAAATTATTTATTCTAATTTATTTACTAACCTAATTGTTTTTCTCGAGATCTTATTATTTCTTTGTACAATTGATTATTTGGAATGTCGTCAGAATTTTTTTCGAATATTTGGAACAAATTCTTTATAGATTGTAATAGTATTAAAAAAGCCTGCAATAGAAATAATTAAATCTATGTGAGATAAAAAGATGTCAACGCAGAATGACATAACAATGTTCCTTACGCTTTGAAATTGTTCAGGTGTTCCAAACAGGTTTGAGCTGTCAGTGCAATCGTTCAATTTGCCACCAGGATATATTTCTTGAAGGCAAGACCTGAATGCATCATCTATCTGAAATATAACAGGCAATTAACATAAGAAAACCAGCAGGTCTTCTATTACAATTGAGAATCACATGCTATTACACTTTAGTGTTCTGTTTGAATTATTAATTTTTTTTTCTTTTGATGTACTATATTTTTGTTTCATTTATTTATAGCCTGAATTTCCGTTATGCTTATAATGAAAAAGACAGGAATGATGAAATTGAAATCTATTTAAAACTTGAAGGTTTTCTTAATTCCTACTTTCAAGCTCTTTTCTTTGTACTGAGGAAATCTGTCTGATGTTCATTTAACATGGAGCATAATTCAAAGTCTGAAATCTTTCAATTCATTGTTCATTAATTTTGTTTTAATTTATCTGCATTTTTTATCCCATGTTTTCGTGGCTCTTACGACTTTTTTCCTATCACTGTGACTATCTTTAATTTATAAGACAATGTGTTTAAAATCCGGAAGTTAACTAGACGATGCTTAAAGTAAGAGGTGATTAAGAGATTTAAAATTTATATTTTGACCCTCAAGAGATGAGAAGTTTGTCCTTCAGTTTTTTCAATCCACTGTTGTTATTTATCGTAATTATCAAATGAGGATTCAAAAATGTATTACTATTTTTTTCGACTACTTCTTTCATTAATCCACGTAATTATTCGGCGGATATATAAATGTAGTGCTTTAACAGATCCAACAACACCCACTAGAAGTCTCAGAGAAAGACTCTAAAGTCTAATCCTAACTTTACGGCTAGCAGCAGATAGGCTGTTTTTTTGTAACACTCATGTAAAGCGATCCTTTTTTTTTTTTGAATTTTTTTTGCGTACTTTATGTCTTTAAATAAATATAAATATATACTAGCTAGCCATGTCATCACTGTTATGGTGCTTTTTTTTCTCATACTCGAGTTAGAGAAATATATAGACAATAGTTAAGCCTTACAAAAAGCGTTCGAAAATAAAGCATTATTTAACGTATTTCGTAATTGCTTCTTTTCTTTAAATTAAATAGTCATTAAAGGGTTCCAGCAATATTATTAATTTAGACGACTTAATGCGACTCCGAGACGTAAAATCAGTTTCGTGATTTCCGTTATAAAAAACTGTACAGATACAATGAAAAAATAAAGTACATATGAACGGAAAGGTTTAGAACGAACTACCATAAAATATGGCGTATAACGCGCACTTTTAACTCAAAAAAGAATATCCAAACTTAAGAGTGATCTTTATAGACCGGATATAAAAGTGATAGCTTTAATAACAATAACAGAACTGAGTATTAAAAAAATTAATTTCTATATGTATCGAAATATTGTTTATTTAAAAGAAATGACTTGCCTTACAAACTGAAAAAGTTGTAATCATGGAAGAAAACTTTTTTTTCAGAAGTCTGGAATAATACTTCGTATAAATGACTTCAAAACATAAGAGCAATGTATACTAATATTTCGGATTTCTTCGTAAGAAATGGGGTGAATATGCCTAAAAATTAGAAAAATGAGCTTGAAAGTTGGGCGCAAGTTATACGCTGGATTTTAGGGATATTCTTTTTCACTCGATATTTCTATGATTAGAGCGTTTACAATAGTAATTTTTTTATTTGTTTGAGATTTCCAATACACATTTCCGAAACGTGACATTGGATAGTCAGACAGACTCACTATCCAATTTGGGTAGCTTTTACAACAGGCATAAAAGAGCGTAAAAAAACGCCTAAGCGTTTTTTCTCTGTTTTAAGTGTCCTAATAACATTCCTTGCTGCGCTTATACAATTTTTTTATCGGCGATCACATTAGGCTATTTAGAAAACAGAAATGAGTGGAGGAAGTTTTAAGATGAAATGTTAAATTTGTTAATTAAAATATAAACCTAATTTTTTCCCATAATAAATTATTTTTTGTGCATTGTTATCAATTAAACTGTGTTTTAAATTACATATAAAAATATGCTGCTATGAATCTAAAATGCACATCTAAATCTCTGGTTGTAAGTAAAAGGTTTGAAAAGCTTCTCAATAATTATCTAAATTAGTTTTCTATTTTTTAGCTTGATAGTAAAGGAATAGTTAGGGAAAATAGGAATGCAATTTAATCTAAAGATGAGTTATTCGGGTGCATTATAAACCTCTATGGAAAACTAGTTCTGTTTTAACCACAATAAGGCTTTCCCAAACTGTGATATCTTTTAATAGCAAATGTTGTTTCTAGCATTGAAGGAAAAGGATTTAAATAAAAATGACTAAAAATATGAAATTTCTAAGATGTGTGTTTACATTACCGGTTTGGGAAGAGGTTTTTCGCATGCTAATAAGCTGTCACAACGATCTTGATCTCCAGCTGAAAAAAAAAGAAAACATTTTTGAGATTTTGTTTATAATAAAAAAGATTTTAATTGGAATAAATTTCAAAGTAAACAGGCATGTTACATGTAGATAACTTCTCGGCAAGCAAAAATATTTGAACTATTGCTATAATTCAAGAAATAACACTCCTAAGTTTTGCCAACTTTCCATGAAAAAGAGATATAAAAAAAAAGTCATACGAATTATTCACTTCGGAGTAGGATTTTTGTTCTAGGTTAAAGCTGTATTTTAGGAATATTTCGAAAGAGAAAATATCAAATATTGTTTAATGTATTACATTTTGGTAAGTCAAAATTTTGATTTTTAGTTGTTGTATTACATCCCAAACTCTGAAATGGCGAACTAAAGGTTAGTATATAAAATCTATATGGTTTATTTAGCTGATGAAACGAAATTGTAGAAATTTAGAAATACGGTTTTTCTAAAGTCTGAAGAAATCATTGTGTTTTTGACATCATTCCCAGAGCTGATTAGTGGCCGCGGTAGCCGAGTGGTATAGGCATCGGATCGTGGCTGGCTTTGTCACGAGTTCGAGCCCAGTACCACTAAAGACCCGCCGTGTAGGGCAGCGATGCACGCTAAATCTGTCGAGAGCTGAAACGTCCTCCCGTTGGTGTGGTGTGGTAGTTAGGAGAGGGGGGTGCCAGCTCAGGTGTCGTCCACGTCACTTGACCATGGTTCAAAATTACGTGGTCCGTCGCCAAAAGCCCTCGTGCAGCTGAACAGTGCGACGTTAATCTTCACTCACTCACTCACCCAGAGCTGATTAAAAATTTCCTCGAAGAAGCACTCCTTATTATTAAATAAATGGATACTAAATAGATTTTGAAAAGAGTTTTCCAACACCACGTACAAATTTTGTTTGAAATCGACTAATACTTAAAGTTTCATCAAATGCAATCGTCTTGGTAAGGAAGAAAAGTGAGCTGCTGACATTTCTCTTGCAAATTAACAAACAATAAAAGGGCAGGCACAAGGCACAAAAGTCCTTTACGACTGTCCCGCATAAGTATTCACATCGTACATCGCTCGGCGTACATGTGTTTAGGTTGGTAACTCAAACCGAAGTCAATATTTTGCCACCGAAGTGGATTCATTACTAATGTCAGTACAGACTGATTAATTATGCATTCTACATGCAGAGTAGGGCCGTGGATAGCCAAGTGGCCAAGTGGTTAGAGCATCGGACTCCAGACCGGAAGGCCTGGATTCGATTACCGATGCCACCAAATACCCTCCGAGTACACACGGAGTACGTGCTCGTTTAATGAGGGGGTCCGAAGTCTTGTGGGCTGAGTCACGATCGCAGGGACTGGAGAATATTTCCCTCCCCTTCAGTTCCTTGCAGAAATTGTGGAGGTGGAGATAGGTGGTGCGCCATCTATAGTCCCTTCGGGGAATTTCGCCGAGATAAATTGTACTGTCACCTGTATGGTGCTCAAGGTCTACAGCAGGTGTACTTCTAGCCTCTTGTCACGATGAATTTCGTGGGTCTCGATCTCACTACGTCAGACAGATGGCATTAGAAACAACAACAGCAACACATGCAGAGTCTGTGACATTCAAAATAAATTTAGTCTAGTGATACAAAATGCTACGGTACACGAGTCAACCATATATATCATTTTAACAAAATATTATACACAAGCTCAACAAAAAGCTTTGAAAAGACACTCAAGCCTACTTTAGATGTACATCGGTTGCAATAAGGGTTGGAAAAAAGAGCGTTGTCTATGCATTACTAAGAAAGTCTGCCAACAACAAGAAAAAAATAATATCATTCCTTAGAAAGGGGACATGCGGTGAAGACAGTCCAAAACAGGAAATGGACAGAAATAAAGGCGCTTAAAGAAGGACCTGAATAGAGAATATTTATTGTTCCAGTCGGCTAGCGCATGTCTGTGTACTCGAAGGTTTATTAATCAAATTAAACACTCATGGGAAAGCTAATAACTTGTCGCCCATAATACATTATCATTGAAGAAGCATTATATCTACGAATACGCGTGTAATCCTAAGGAATAACAAAAAAAAATTGTCTTACTGAAAAGTTGTGCGTGGCAATTTCTTTGGTGCAGGAAGGAGAAAAGATGTTAAAACAGAAATGTTAGCAAAATCGTATTCCTCATTTAGGAAGTATGGGTTGGAGTAATTACTTCCTCAATATTATCTCAAATAATAATATTTTATGGTGCAAAATGATGCAGAGCGATTAGAACAATGAATTTTATTCTTTCGTTGTTGTATTTGAAATAGCATGATTCTGAACACTAAGGAGTGGCTAGGTACATTTACCTCGTTTTTTTTTTTTTTTTTTTTTGCTTTTTAAATGCATGCTTAAGAGGATTATAAGCTTGACTTAAAATGATTATTTTTGTTATAACTATTGTAGAAAAATAAGGGGAGCTGGAAAGATCTCTCTATATATATACTGACAATGTTAACTTGACTGTTTTCGATGTACCTTTTCTCAAAATCTGTTATATGTACATGCTTGAAATTCTTCATACAATTAAAGTAAACTTTTCTCATTATACTGAAATGAGCTTTTAGGTAATTTTGAATTTTTTAATAATTTTTGAAATACTTTCTCAAAAATTGCGTAATTTGACCCATTTTTCTCATAAAAAATTGTAAAAAAACAATTTCGAGTTTTTTTTACAAAAGCCTTATTTCAGTATATAGTATTAGCTGTGAACAGTAGTTTCTCAGAAAAGGTACATCGAACATCAAAATTTACATTTTCAGATAAATTGATTTTAATGTATACAGTGAGACTTCTAATCAGCTAGGAAATAAAAAAACAAAAGGCTCAGTTTACAATAAAAGATAAATGTTTTGTTTTATATCTGACGTTAAACTTTTAAGCAAAAACAAAGTACGTTGTTTACATTTTTAGCCATTCAATTCGTCGTGGTCCAGTTTCCCCGATTATATAGAAATAGACTTTAAGAGCTTCTAATTACCCTAGAGGTTTAAGTAAGGTATTTTTAGAAAGGTTAAAATCTATATAATTTGAAAATGCAAAAATCCCAAATTGTCAAAAAAATATATAATTTTAGCTTTCCAATATACCCTTTAAAACATTACAAAAGTAAACTATTTTTCCAATCACAAATGAATTTCTAATACATAACGAAACATTTAGCACAATCTTCAAATTAAACATAACATTTTTTTTTATATAATAAGGACCCTTGAAGCTCATCCCTTGGTTGAGATATTTTGCTGTGTTACCATTGAAAATGAAAGCATCATTTAAATACCATTTTAAACTTTTTTGATTAATTATTTACTGAATCAAAAAAGAAAAGAAATACTTACAATTGCCAACACAGATATTTGCTTTAACATTAAAAGTAACGAACTGATCGTCGTATCCTTTGAGGGCGATCACACTGCTAACAGCAACAATTGAAAGCACAAGGACTTGGATTGCAAATCGAGCCATGGTTACTCCTCGGGCTTCCTCTTTGTTGTACTGAAAAATATGAAACAGCTTTAGTATAAAATTTGTAGATGGTTCGAAAATTATACATTTTTAAGAAACATTATTCTATCATCAAGAATAAAGCATATACGCAAGAATGGTTAAATCTGTGAACACATTGTGCAAATATCTCTCACTGTTAAAATTTTCACAAAAATCTTCACTTGCTACAGAGATATGGTAGAACTTATAGCCTTACTCTTTGGAATGTTCAAGAAGGAATTATAGCAAGAAGATTTCGTATCATTTTAATTAGACTTAACAAAATAATTAGCCTTGCAATGGTGAATGATTAACTTTTATAATGGATAGCATGCTGCAAACTCTTCGTAATTTTGATGGATTTTATGTATCTACAAGTCTAGATCATTTTATACACTGGGTATATCTAATACATCCTTGTGGCTGAAACTTGTAAGGAACGAGCCATCCCGTTATTTGGTGTTTGGGAGTTAGTGTAAAGACCAGCCATAGTCAGAGCAATTCTTATTTATTATTTCCTTTAATAAATTTCAACAATCCGAGGTAGAAAATGCACACTACTATAAAGTATAGAAACAACTACACAGAAGAAAGAAGGATACTAACTTATAATGCTTCAATTGACTTACGCTTCAAAATCCTTAATTACTTACGGTTTGAAATACCGTAATTCCTTTCTCAGCTGTTCGACCTCTTACCCTTATTATTAAATTTTAACTTGATGACTAACTTATTATTAACAATTTTTAAACACTAAATGATTAATCGTCGAACCATTCACGACTAGCTTTCCACTACTTTATGTTAATCATTAACTTCTATCATCTAACTCCTAACCTCTTTCTCGTACCTAAAAGTCAATGCTTAAATATAAGCCTTCAACTACATAAGCTGCGTCTTCTTCTTCGAGAGAAAATTTTCAATAAAACAATATTTAAAAGAAGTAAATTTCCATAAGAGGTTTTGTTAGAGGTTCGCGGATAGACTCGTTACAAATTGAATTTTGTAAGATGCAATCTCTCTGTGGAATAAGTAAAACTTACAATAGCAACACAAGTGGTTATTTCTGAATTTCTTCGTTTCTTAAATGTATTGAAATATCCAAAATTGTGAAGTTTTTTACACAATTGTTTGCTTCAATTACGAAATCATGCTAGTAATATATACAAATTCTTTTCGCTTTGTATCACTCCATATTTATTTCTGGTCTCATTATCGCCTCAAAATTTCAGATTACCACATATTCATTAAATCATGTCTTCGTTTGATTTAATTGTAATTTCTATTGCAATCTGAAGAAACACCAGAACCATTCGTAAAACACATCGTTAGTTTTTAACCACCATCTATAGTGATGAGAAGGACACTTGAGTTAGCACTCATCTCTCCAAATTTCCACACGACAACACGGGAGGAATTTCACTCTTGACAGATTAAACGTTCATCAGTTCATCTACTCGACGAGTCTTTAGTGGCACTCAATTTCGGACCCGCAACAACCCTGGCCACGGGTTCGCGACCATGAGTACTCAGCTACCGTTACTGAATCTTGCATTCAATACGTATACAAATATGCTTAAGAACGTACTATGTTTGATCAAACTTCCGAAAATTTCCAAAATAATTTTACTTTGTAAATATTTTATGAGCAAAAATATCTTTCCAGCAAATATTTACATATTTCACGTCAACTAATTATGTCAATCAAAACGTCGAAGTAACGAAATAGCTACTTACCTTTTACCGTCAGGTACTCCACTGCTTCTGTATCGGATTGCGTACGATTTTCGACTTTAAATAAGAATGAAATAATTTTTTTTATTGAATTCACTATTATCTAGATCATTTTCAGGGTTCATTGCTATAAATGTTTGTTTTGCTACATAATTGGATTGTTTGAAATAAATTTTGCAAAAGTGATATTAAGTCAAGAAATCCGAAATTACCCATCAAAAAACGCTACATTTTTTGGTAAACAATTTGTATTGTGTTTTTTCAGCGGTATTTGGATGTAAAAATAAAATGACTGCCTACTTCATATTATGAACTTATATAACAGAAAAAAATCAAGCTTTTATGCCTTCAGTAAAATTCAACTATTTATCTAAATTTGAAGAGAGGTAATATAAAAAATATCTTTTGGTAAATAAATATGTGAATAAAAAAAATACGCCTTTTGAGAATCAATTTTTTAAGGAAAATATACCTTGTTCTTCACACAGTAGTTGAAAATGTTTCGTAAATAATAATTAAACAGTCATGTTACAGTTGTCGAAATAAGCGTTAATCTGAAACTGTCTTGTCTGTCTTCGGATGCTGTGAATTCATGCCCCTCTACGACAATCTTCCAGACGCACTAACCCGTCACATTCTCATCCCTCTCCCCCCCAGGGTGTAGAATATAACCCAACGCTAGAGTCTACACAACAATTTAATCGTTGGTAAAAAATAGTCAAAGCTTTATTGATGTCAAATATGAAATATTTTAAACAAGTAATGTAAGGCACTATGGGAAGTGTGATATTTTATTCACAGTTAGCTTGGATGGAAGATTTCGATAGTACTGATGGGAGGTCACCGGTCCCCAAAGTTACAACTGCAGTTTTTACAATTGCCCTGTTTACAGGAAACGGAATTTTGTGGAAGGAATGTGTTGTTTTGCCCCACCTCTGTAAACGAACTTTTAAGGGTTAATAAGTTCTCACGCCCGCAAGGTTCATTAGACCCATAAACAATTGGGGTGCGTCGGAGGACTTTCCTGCGCTTAAAAAAAATGTCACTGACCGTGTGTGGTAAACTTGCGCTGACTCCGGACCAATCAAAAGAAATTAAGCGGACGAGGTAAAGAATCCGCTCTAGGATTCGGAAGTGAAGAGGACGCCAAATAAAAACGGGATGCACCCCGATTTCGACACTCTCTCACACATTCACACTTGAGACTCTCTACAATCTCAATCCAGGCCTTGAACTGGACTCCGCGGGACTCCGGGTGGCGACCATGATTCACTCCCTTTTACCAGACTTCCCCTTTCAAAGCTAAGTAGAATTTTGTTATAACCATTTGTACAATTACTTAAAATTAATCTTGTTAATCATTAAATAAATTAAATGTTAATTTAAAGAACGGCCTTTTAATTTAGTGTACTGTTTTATTGTTTTTAGAGGATTTAGTGTTTAATTTTAACTTAAGATATGATGCGATGTGACAGTCTACCTGGGTATTATAAAATGGGTATTTGAAAATAATCAATTAAGTTAAACCAGCGTCACATCATTTGGTGGCGATGACCAGTCGTCGGAAATTTTCTTTTTTTTTTACATCATTTGATGTTGTAAATTTTTCTTGATGTGTCACCAAAACAAACTGTTATCGTGTGCTATTATGTTTTATCTATTGCTCGAATTTGATACTTGTGAATTTTTTTTCTTGTAGTTTTGAGAAGGAGAAAGGTGCAAGGTGCAGCATCATGTCACAGGTACTGGTGCTCTTTATAATTTTTCTTTAACATTGATGTGAATAATTTTTTTTCTATGCATGTATTTACGCGAGAGCCGATTAGTTAAAGTTTTATTTAAATTTAGGAGTTCATGAATTTCTTTTACCCTGCACGAGCGCTGGAATTTTGTTTTAATTAGAATTTAATGGTTTCCGTTGCGATTTAATCTCGCTAGAATTTTTGTCCTAATTTTTTTAAACATGCCACGTACACGACAAACAGACCCCCCTTTGACGCAAGCGGCGGCCGAAAAATTTAATCTAATTGATTTGATCCCAATGTATGACGGAAGTGAATCGTTAGGAATACGTAGGTTTCTAGATAAAATAAATGATGTTGCGAATTTAGGCAAGTGGTCAAACGACGAGAAAGTTAATATTCTGAAATTAAAATTAGCGGGACTAGCTGAGGAATTTTTTTATCCAACCCAACCCACAGTCAATTGACAGAGTACAACGATATCGCAAGAATTCTTATTAAAATTCGAGAAGGCCGTCCCACTATCAACGCGTCTACAGTTATTTTCATCATGCATTCAGGGTTCTTCTGAGAGCGTACAAGAATTCGCAGCACGCATCAACAAACTGGGAACACAGATATTCCAGTCAGGTAATTCGGCTCAAAACACCGCGAACGACCAATTACTACAATCACGTTTCATAAGCGGTTTGAGAAATGACATTCGTCGTTTCGTCCTCTCACGTGATCCTTTAAATTTAGATGAATCAATCAGCGCGGCGTTGATCGAGGAACAGAATATGAAATTGAATCAGATAGCTAACGACGAGAGATCCGGTTTGTCGCCCTCACAAACGGAAAATTCCGTCCTTTCAGCATTGACGGATAGATTGGAGGAAATCAACTTAAGAGTCGGGCGTTTACAGGAAGCCAGTTCAGTTACAACTCGTAAAACAGGTGGGAATTTTTTTAACAGAAGGGAGAATGTTTTCAAATGTTTTTTATTGTGGCATTCAAGGACATAGACAAGCGGAGTGTAGAAAGAAGAAGCGAGATCAACGCACAGCCAATTACCAGCCCCCCGGAGAAGCGCGCTAGCGATTTTTCTGTTTCACGTCACCCCGGCTTCGATGGGAGGCATGTCCATTTCCAAGAATCGGCTTTTCGCGATAATTACGCAGCCCCCAGGCATCCGGCGAGAGGGACACACACGACTTCTGGGAATAGGGGTATTCAACGCTATACTAGAAACGACAATTTAAACTTCCGCGGAGAAAGCCGTATTTAGATGTTTTACAATTGGTAGAGGAGCGGTTTTCTCCTATTAAATCTCGAGATAATATATTTGATCTACCAATAATAAAATCTAATGTCACAAATTCAGAATTTTAATTGACACGGGCGCGTCCGTTTCTTTAATGTCACATTCTTTATTCACTCAAATAAAAAATGAAAACTTTAAGGAATTTAATGTTTCGATTCAAATTAAAGCAGTTAGTGGAGACACGGTAGAAATCGTCTGTTGCTATGAAATACACTGGCCTCAAAAAGTTAAGGTACAACATGTTTTTCGAAGCTCACCATAAAAAAAATGGCAGTAACAATAAAATGCATAGTTTACATGAATGATAATAACGAACTTTAAAAACATTAATGCAAAAACGATTGCTACAACTTTTATTTTATAGAAAAGAACGTATATTTCTGAGTGAGAGAAAAATATGCAAATATCAAGCTTTCGTACTTTTGTGTGTAAGTTGTGTTGATTTTCAACAGTTGTTGGCAGTTTCGGTGACAATAGTCAATAGAGTTTAGAAAATGTCTCAGAGACGTCGTTTACCCAATTCGTTAAGGTGGCGGGCGGTTGGATGGATGGAAATGGGATTGTCGCAGGCTGATGTTGCTAGACGTCTCAATGTGTTTCGTAGTGTTGTTCAGCGACTTTGGGATCAATACCAATCCGAAGATTCTGTGTCCAGAAGACCTGTTCCAGGCCGACCACGAGCTACAACACCTGCAGAAGACCGTTTTCTAGCTCTTTCGGCACGAAGGAGAAGAACCACTACTGTGCCGCAGCTCGTTGCAGACCACTTTCAAGCATCAGGAAGAAGAACCTCCGCTACTACGGTGCGAAATCGTCTTCACAATGCAGGTCTGTATGCAAGAAGACCAGTTGTGTGCGTTCCCTCAACGGACGACAGCGAAGGAACCGCTTATGCTGGGCAAGAGAACATGTTTCTTGGACGCAGCAACAATGGGCTTCTGTGCTGTTCACAGACGAGTCCAGATTTACAATGGAGAGTGATTCAGGGCGTCTACTGATCTGGAGGAACAGCGCACTAGATACCATCAATCAACACTGTTGAAAGACACAGTTATAGAGGTGGTGGAATCCTGGTTTGGGCAGGGATCTCGCTCGGTGGCCACACTGACCTGCATGTGTTCCATGGAGGAACCGTAACTGGTCTTAGATATCGGGATGAGATCCTTGATCCATATGTCCGCCCATATGCTGCTGCTAGTGGTAACGACTTCATTCTGATGGATGATAATGCACGACCTCACCGAGCTGGGATTGTTGAGGAGTATCTGGAGGATCACGGTTTGGAACGAATGGAATGACCAGCTCGATCTCCAGACCTGAATTCGATAGAACATCTTTGGGACTATCTTGGCAGAGAGGTTGCTGCTTTAAATCCTCCTCCAAGGTCGTTACATGAGCTGAAACAAGGCTTACTCTGTGTCTGGTCTTCGCTTCCTATTCCGGTGTCCGACAGCTTAATAAACAGCATGGGAAATCGATGCCGCCAATGCATTCAAGTTAGGGGTGGACACATTCCTTATTAGAACCCATTTTTGTATTGTTTTTATGCCATTTTACCACATAACACTGTGATGTGCTGTTTTCTCCAAGAATAGACTTTTCCGCAGAGATTGCTTTTTTTGTTATAAATCGTTTTTGCAATACACTTATACAAATTTCTATGACGCATTCAATAAAAAACTATTTAATGCACATATCCTCCAAATGTTTTGTTTCTACATTCATTCATTTGCAAATTAGACACAAAAACCCGGTTGTACCTTAACTTTTTGAGGCCAGTGTACAATTGTCATTAGGGGAATTTCAATTTCAGCATATTTTTTTTTTATAACTAAGCAAGAGATTAGCTATAATTATTGCGCTATTTTGGGATACGATTTTTTGAAATTATGGAATGCAGTTTTAGATATGGGTAAAAACCGTTTATTAATTAATAATTTTTCAATTCCGCTTACTCATTATTCGCTCCCTCAGCGTGTCGTCCAGAGCAACTTTATCCATGTATTTTTAAAACACAAAACGTGTGTGGGTCCCCATTCAGTAACAAATGTTCGTATCCATGTTGCAACATTACCTAATTCAATCTCAGTGGCTACTATTCAGAGTTCAGCAAAGTTAAAAACAAAAAGCGTTCATTTAACTACTTTGCAAATTAATATTAATCCACAAACAAATGACACCATTCTAGAAATTAGAAACGATTCAGATAACATAATCACCCTTAACAAAAACATGAAAATAATTACTGTCAATAATTATGAAGACTTGTCTACCGATTTTCCCGTTTCTCAAGATATTTTACCCCCACTCACGGAGAAGGATTTTAACCTTTCAGGTTTGGACAGCAAGATAAAAAACAGATTATTTCAACTTTTAATTTCGCACAAAAGTGCTTTCGCTCGCTCTACGGTAGAATTATCCGCAGCCGCTACGGAGCATCACAGAATCAGTTTACAGCATGACTATCCCATTAAATGTCCGATTTATAAAATTCCATTTAATTTAAGAAACGAATTTCGACGTCAGATAGCAGATTTAGAGAAAGCGGGGATTATTTCGAAATCTAATTCTCAGTACAATACTCCGGCCTTGTTTGTCAAAAAAAAAGGAAAAATGGCGCCTTGTTTTAGATTTTCGGAAACTTAACGAAATAACTTTGACTCAAGACTTCGTTATTCCAACATTGGACGACATTTTGCATGAAATTTCGGGTTCAAACTATTTTTCGGCTTTAGACATGAAATCAGCATTTAATCAAATTCCACTACACTTTGCAGACAGACATAAGACGGCATCATCTACTCCCTACGGTGACAAATATGAATTTAATAGACTATGTTTCGGTTTTAAAAACTCCCCTAAAGCTTTTCAATCAATTGCACAGGAGGTCCTTGGAGATTTATTACACAACGGAGCCTTGGTTTATATAGACGACATTATTTTATTCACTAAAACTATAGATGAACATTTTGAACTACTGGGTAAGGTTTTTGAACGCTTTGAAAGAATTCACTTAAAATTTAATCCGAGTAAATGTCAGTTTTTGACAAAGAGTTGTAAATTTCTGGGGGTTGTAGTAACGCCGGAAGGCATTCTTATAGATAAAGATAAGTCCGTATCAATCAACGAGTTTCCAGTTCCAACGGATCAGAAACAAATTAAATCTTTCTTAGGGTGTTGTAATTTTTATAGGAGATATATTAAGAATTTCGCAAAACGAGCACTTTCATTAACGAATCTATTGAGAAAAGACACTCCATTTGAGTGGACATCTGAAACGCAGGAGGAATTCGATGATATTAAGAAAGCCATATTGAATCCACCGGTCTTGGCACTACCTGATCAGAACGCAGAGTTACAAATAACAACGGACGCTTCATCTCGCGGCATAGGGGCAGTTTTAGAACAAAAATATCCTAACTCTGAAGTCAAACCTTTATATTTTTTTCAAAGAAATTAAATCCCTCACAATCTAAATATAACGCTACGGTTTTGGAATTTTTCGCGATATATACAGCATTAAATTTTTTTAGACCTTTCTTGTTGGGTAGAAAATTTAAGGTTTTTACTGATCATAAACCTCTTGCAGGATTTCTCTCTTTCTAATAAAAATCCCTCTTCCAAAATCTTGCGTTGGAAATTGGCTCTGGAAGAATTTAATTACGATATACACTACATTAGGGGCTCCTTAAATTCAGTCGCAGATCATCTTTCCTGTTGTATCAACAACATCACAATAGCTTCACCTGACTCTAAAGATCTTATTAATATGCAACACGAAGATTCTGTTTTAAGTACTATTATACAAAAAATTGATCAAAATGACGTTAGCCCACAAATCAGCAACTATTTTATTAATGGGGAAGGTTTGTTATGTCATTTGTCCAAGCGCCCCTCCAGATCACCCAGGTCTAACACCACTAGAAAGCAAGTTTGCATTCCACATTGTATAAAAGCTAAAATTCTCGAATCTGTCCATTCAGAATATGGAGGGCATCTTAAATTTTTTAAAACATATCATCGACTCAGCGAAAACTTCTTTTGGCAGAATATGTACAAAGATACTAAAAATTTTGTTCGTTCTTGCACTATATGCTTATCTCGAAAAAACGCTTTTAAAATTCCGCCAGCACCTCATCAGCCAGTAGAACAAAGTAAAGAACCGGGAGAAACGTGTCATATGGATATTTTCGGTCCTTTAAAAACCACGCCTAAAGGTAATAGCTATGTTTTATCTATGATAGATGCATTCACCAAATACATTCATATTGTTTCACTTCCGGATATTAGGTCGAGTACGATTTCTAAAGCTTTCTTTGATAATTACATTGTACACAGGGGTTGCCCACATAAATTAGTCCTAGATAACGCTACATATTTTAAGACTTCCGAATTTGTTGAATTTTGCAGAGTCATGGGTATTCATAAAAGACACATATCA
This sequence comes from Trichonephila clavipes, assembly GCA_019973935.1. Lineage (NCBI taxonomy): Eukaryota > Metazoa > Arthropoda > Arachnida > Araneae > Nephilidae > Trichonephila > Trichonephila clavipes. The sequence continues at coordinate 1,087,533 of BMAU01019210.1, read as the reverse complement.
AGTTATTCCGCTCACGTCAACGGGAAGGTAGAGAAACCCAATCAATCGCTAGCCAATATCCTGGCATCAATTTCACAAAACACAAATGATTGGGATGAGCAACTCCCGCACACCATGTTAGCATTAAACTCAGCGATCCATGAAGCTACATACACATCGCCTTTTTTCCTAGAACATGGCAGGGATATTCGATTATCTTACACTTACGAGAAAAATTCAGACACACCACAAAATAAGTATGAATATGTCGAGAAACTTTTACCGTCTTCGGGGCATACTTTCAATAAAGTTTTAAATAATCTAAGAGATCAGGAGGCAGCGCATGTCGATTTGAGTACGAGAGCGACAAAACAACATCATTACGATTACAAAATCGGGTCCTTGTGTTTTATAAAGACGCCTAGTATTAAATCTAATTTATCTCCAAAACTCAGACCTAAGTTCGAAGGTCCTTACAGAGTAATAGAGCGTTTTCTAATGTCTATTATAGGGTTCAACATGTAGAACAATTGAGGAAGAGATTTAACACACATGTCAATCGGATGATTCCATTTATTAAGAGATTCTCATATTTGCACTTGAATAATTTAGATGATTTGCAACCAGACGAGACGGAGGTTAAGGGTATTGTTCCAAGTCCACGGTATAATTTAAGGGCTCGTACAGGCAATTCGGCTCATTAATACACTTTTCGCGCTAAATTGTTTGGAAGGAAACTGAAAATTTTTTTTTTTTACAATTTTTACGCTTCGTCACTTCGAGAGCACACATTGAAGAGTACCTGTCTCATTGTTGCACCTTGTTTTATGTAATGTTTGCTGTTTTTGCGAGATCAAATTTTGTACTCAGTTATTTAATGAATTCCAGCTCAATTTTTTTTTATGCAATTTGTTTCATGTCTTGATTTGCTGCTTAAATGACATATGAGATTCATGTATGCACGTCAATTTTTAATTTTATAAATTTTAAGCTTTAAGCCATGTTTGTAACAAAAGTCAAATTTTGGGGTCCATGGACACCTGTCATGAAATTTGAATGTTGTTACTATACATACATATTTGACATTTTTCATTTATTAAATAATTTTGTGTCGCGGTTATTATCTAGTATTTTAAATAATTTTTCATACAAAAGGTTCCTTTATTGAATAACTTAGTTTTTATGCTGAATTGATTGTGTGTAATTGTGTACTTTCTGGTTAAATTTTGAGTTTGCATAAAAGATTAATTTTTCTGGTAGCGGCATTTTGTTGGAATCAATTTTATTGCTAAGTTGTGTTGGTGTATTAATTTTAAGTGCCTGTGTATTACTGAATTTATATCTTTGGAATTTAAGCTCGTTAAGAGATGGATAGAGGTGGTCGTTTGAATTTTTTTTTATCCTTTAGAAATTATGTTGAAACTTAACTTTGTTTTACTCGGGTTGTTTTGTTATGTCATATGATTGCTAATTTTAATTTAAAATTTTCTAGTGTTTCGGTTAGGTGCTTTAATGCTTATTAAATACTTGTGTTTGTTTTTTTTTTGTTAGAGATTTGGAATTTTTTTTTTGTATGCTTAAGATCTGGATTAATTGTGGTTTGGTTAAGTGAATGTGCAGTCAATCATTGCGTCTCGGTTGTGTGCTAAACTTTACTAGGAATTTAATGTTTTGGTCGATGTCGATATGGTAATTTTTTTTGTTGTTGATTTTAGGTTAACTTGTTTTGATTTATGGTAGCGCGTGGGTAGATTATTGAATTGAGTGGCGATGTTTATTTAAATTTTTTTTTGTGGTTTTGGATTTTAATAGTAGTTCTGCTTTATTATTTGGTAATAAGTTTTTCTTTTTGGTCAGATACTGGTATTGTTAAATTTTATGTTTTGTGTACGCGTGGTTTTTCTTAGCTTTGAGTTTGGTATTGATAAAGGAAGAGAATTTTGACGTAGTACTTGGAATTTTGAGAGATTGAAGTGTAGGGAAAACAACCCATCTCACGCTAGTCGCTGACCATTCATTTCGGAAACTTAGTGGGAAAGCTTTTTCGTCCACACCCTTTTTCGTCGGTATTCTCCCCCGCTCGTTGCACGTTTTGTTGGAGTACTTAGTCCTTCCGGACCCTAAACTCTAATCCTGGAATGTAAGTGACTGTAAAAATTTACCAATGCCCATTTTAAAAAGATAGAATTATAAATTTAAAAATTAAATATTGTGTGTATGACTTTTAAAAATAGAATAACTCAATAATTCAATAAAATTAAAAATAAAAGCTCTTTTAAGAGCTAGCAAATCTGAGCCAATGAGAGCCCAAAGTGGGCGGAGCAAAGCTGTCCAATCGGGTTGCAGCGAAGAACCATGATCAGAAAAGTGCGGGAAAGTTATCTTGAGATGGAAAAAAGAACAGTGAATGAGAGGGAGCATTCCTATTGGTCGAGCCAAAAGTTCAGCTAATATGGTATTAGTAGTTTCAAGAAGGTGGTATCCAAACAGAGCGCTTCTACGATTCAACAGAGTTGGATCGTAGAGAATGCAAAAAATTAAGAAAGTTTTAAAATATATACGGGGAAATTTAGAGAAAAATTAATCAAAATCGGGGTTGACCAAGACATCTCTTGGTCTTCTGACAGAGAAGCGGGAGTAATAATTTGGAATATCTTGAATAGATGGGCAGTCGTGCTCATTTACAGTTTTAAAGAAGTTAATGGAGATTTTACGGATAGTCTGTCTAATAGTGGGAATATTAAAGTTTTTTCTAAGATCGACATTTCTCATATACCAATGGGCATCGAGAATCTGTCGTATTATTAAATTCTGAGAGGTTTCAAGTAAATTAATATTGGTTCTTGCTGCATGACCCCAGACTGGTGCGGCATAAGTTAAGAGAGGTTTTAAGATCAGAGTGTAGATAAGCAGTTTATTACGTCTACTTAAATTAGACTTGCGACAGATAAAGGAGTAATATTTATGCGTTACATTTTTAAACTTAGCTCTAATTTGTGTGATGTGTTGTCGGAAAGTGAGAGTTTTATCAAGGTAGACACCAAAATATTTGGTGTGATGAGACCAGGGGATTCTTTGGTTTTGAAGAGTGATTTCAGGGGGTGGGACTCTTTGCGAGAAAAATACTGCCTCTGTTTTTGAGCTGTTGAGCGCGATTTTCCAAACGGAGAACCAGATCTCAAGGTGAGCCAGGTGTTCATTGATATTCTCAACGAGGGTGTTGAGGTTTTTATGTCTGCTTAGTATAGCTGTATCATCTGCATACATACAGAGCATAGTTTTAGTATTTTTTAGGATATCGTTTACATATAGATTAAATAAAACTGGTCCGAGAATTGACCCTTGGGCAATTCCGGCACTAATAGATCTAGTTTGGGAATAAGTGCGGTTAATTTTAACAGTGAAAGTTCTATTACTAATGTAGGATTTTAAAAGTAGAATTAGTGGAGTAGGAATATTATAGTTAATTAGTTTAAAGAGTAGGCCTGTGTGCCATACTCTATCAAAGGCTTTCTGAATGTCTAGGAACACTGCAGCTGTGCATTGACCCATATTATTTCCTTCCTTGATATACTCGACAACTCGGAGTAATTGATGAGTAGTGGAGAGACGAGGAAAGAACCCGTGCTGCTCCGGAATGAGGATCTTATTGGTTTCTAGGAAATCGTTTCAGACGACTCCGCCCAAGGTTGGGACACTGATTGTTTATTGGAATTCTGTTTGTTGGTTACTCCTTTTCGAATTTTCCCCTTCGCGACACCCCCTGCTGTTGCAACAGAGATAAGAAACTCAGCAAATTTTTCCTATGGGGTTTTCGTTTTTCTCCCCCTTGTTTCCTGTTTTTACTTTCTGACGTTGGTGCTGTTTTAGATTTGAGTTTGATAATTTTTTTTTGTGGTTTGAAAATGTTGGAAGAGGATTGGGTGTGAATTTTTTTGTTTTGCTAATTGTTTAAGGAGTTAGATAAGTTTGAGTTAGGGATTTCGTGGAATATTTGAGAAAGTTATTTGAAGGAGATAGATAAAGTTTCAACTGATGAATTTGTTGAATAATTGGGAATTTTTTTTTATGGAGATAGATAAGTTTGCATTCAAAGTACGTTTATTCGAGAGTTGTTTTATATGGAAAGGGAAAATTGAGTTGAAAAGAAAGTTATATGGTTTATTTGAGAAAGTTGTTTGATGTACACAAGGTTATTTTGAGTTAAGGATTTTGGGCAAAAGAAATTGAGTTGATATAATTATACGGTATATAATTGAGAAAGTTGTTTTGATGTAGAGAGGGTAATTTGAGTTAAGGATTTGGTACGGTTTCGAGTAAATAAGTTGATGAACATAGATAAGTTGAATTAATGATTGTGTGGTATATTTAATAATGTTTTGAGATGCATCTAGGAAAGTTCGAGTTGAGGATTATGTGAGATTTTTGTAAATAAGTTGATGAGCAAAGATGGGTTTTAGTTATTGGTATTGTGGAGAAGTCGATTGATTATTTGGAAGTTGCAGATAAGTTTAGTTAGTGTTATTGAGGTATAAGATATGAACGATCTGAGGTAAAGGCATTTTTGAATTATCGAGGAATCATTTTAAGGTTACTGAGAATTTTAGGTTGGTGTTATAGAATGATATTTGAGTTATTAATTCGATGATTTTCGATGAATTGAGTTAGCGGTATTGTTGTAAATCGATGATCTTGTTTTTTCGTATTTGTATATTTGTTGCGCGTATAGTGAAACAATTTGAGTTTTTTTTTTATTATCTAGACTTGATACATTGTATTACATAGATAGTTAAAAAGTTATGTTGATTAGTTAAGCGATATTTTTTTTCTCTTGGAATTTATGTTTAATTATGTGTAGCACTTGCAATAATTTTCTTTTAGTTAAATTACTTTACTCTGTATGTGTGGCCTCATATGTCATGGGTTGCATTATCAATTTTATGTTTTTAATTTTTTTTTCTGAAATTTTCAAATGCATTTGTGATTTCTGGAATTCATTTCTCAAATGGGAATCCGAATGTATTGAATGTAGAAGAAAAATTTTCTTCTCTCTCAGTTTTTTTTTAGTATTAATCAATTAAAAATTTTCTTATATAATCGGATTTGCATTGTTTTTTTAGTCTTAATTCTGCATTCTGTTTCTTGTGTTGGCGGTGCCGGCGATCGTCCTATCGCAGGAAATAAGATGTTTTTTTTTGGGTTTTTTTTTTTTTTTTTTTTTTTGTAAACATTGGGGATGCATCCTGATCAAATGCACACTCATAGTTTGCATTTCTAAATTTAATTACATTAATTTTTTTTCTTAATTTCAAATTATAACCAATGCTTGTAGTGAGTTTTTAAATTCCTTAGGCTACTCAGCATTCATTGAGGTTATAAATTTTTTTTACCGTTTATACGACTCGTTAATTTATAGAATTTTAATTTGCAAATCTGAATTAATTACACTAATTTTTTTTTAAACTTTCATTTGTAACCAATGCTTGTAGTGAATTTTTTTAATTTCTTAGGCTATTAAGCATTCTCGCAGGTTATAAATTTTTCCCCCTATGCACACTCATCGTTTCAATTTCAAAATTTTACTTTTACTTAATTATTTTCATGAAATATTGTTATCCATGCTCTTAGTGAACCATTGCAATTTCTTATGCTTTGAGTATGTCAAGGGTTCTGTTAATACTTTTTTTTTTGGTGGTCTGGGACATTCACTTCACATTAGTCGTGTCAGGATTTCGATGTTAAACGATTATGAGGTGTCTGTTTCTGGGTGCCACGTTTGAGTTGTATATAGATGTTTTCACTAGTACTTATTTCTTATCAGAGTATTTTGTTCAATACTCCTATGTGTGGTTATTGTGAGTAGCGCTGTTTTTAGATATGCAATTTTTGAATTTATTATGTGTTACTCGTCTTAATTTTTTATTATTTAGTGGCACACGATTCTTTGTGATTATTCAATTATTTCTATTTGTCATTTTGTGTTTGATGTCTTTGTGAATTGTTTGGGTGATCCATTCAGTAATTTTTTTTTTCTTCGTACATGAACGTAATTGTAGTTGTTGATATTTAATTTGTTTTTCCCTCACGAAATTGGGTAGGAACTTTGGAAATTGCTTATATTTTTTTAAAATTTTTATTTTAAGTGATGAGAGGTGAGAGGAGTGGAAGGTTGGTGCTTGGAGTCTACGACGAAGGTCACATAGGGTCAAGTTTTTTTTTTCTTTTCAAAACAATTGTGGCTTCATGACTAATATGGTTTCCCTGGGAGACAAATTTTTTATTTTACAGTTTAGCAGATTTCGTTGGAGATATGGAACCGCCGGACAACCAACAGCCAGAGCATTGTTGTCTTATCAAGGACGCAGGAATCTACAGGCATCACGGACGAGCCGCAGACTTCTTTGGGGGTGTGGACACAAAAGACCACTGAACTCTTTTCTAGCATTGATTAAATTTCCGTGGACACAAAAGACCACTGAACTCTTTTCTAGCATTGATTAAATTTCCGTGGACACAAAAGACCATTGAACTCTTTTCTAGCATTGATTAAATTTCCGTGGACACAAAAGACCATTGAACTCTTTTCTAGCATTGATTAAATTTCCGTGGACACCAAAAGCATTGATTAAATTTCGACCATTGAACTGAACTCTTTTCTAGCATTGATTAAATTTCCGTGGACACAAAAGACCATTGAACTCTTTTCTAGCATTGATTAAATTTCCGTGGACACAAAAGACCATTGAACTCTTTTCTAGCATTGATTAAATTTCCGTGGACACAAAAGACCACTGAACTCTTTTCTAGCATTGATTAAATTTCCGTGGACACAAAAGACCATTGAACTCTTTTCTAGCATTGATTAAATTTCCGTGGACAGAAAAGACCACTGAACTCTTTTCTAGCATTGATTAAATTTCCGTGGACACAAAAGACCATTGAACTCTTTTCTAGCATTGATTAAATTTCCGTGGACACAAAAGACCATTGAACTCTTTTCTAGCATTGATTAAATTTCCGTGGACACAAAAGACCATTGAACTCTTTTCTAGCATTGATTAAATTTCCGTGGACACAAAAGACCACTGAACTCTTTTCTAGCATTGATTAAATTTCCGTGGACACAAAAGACCACTGAACTCTTTTCTAGCATTGATTAAATTTCCGTGGACACAAAAGACCACTGAACTCTTTTCTAGCATTGATTAAATTTCCGTGGACACAAAAGACCATTGAACTCTTTTCTAGCATTGATTAAATTTCCGTGGACACAAAAGACCATTGAACTCTTTTCTAGCATTGATTAAATTTCCGTGGACACAAAAGACCATTGAACTCTTTTCTAGCATTGATTAAATTTCCGTGGACACAAAAGACCATTGAACTCTTTTCTAGCATTGATTAAATTTCCGTGGACACAAAAGACCATTGAACTCTTTTCTAGCATTGATTAAATTTCCGTGGACACAAAAGACCATTGAACTCTTTTCTAGCATTGATTAAATTTCCGTGGACACAAAAAGACCATTGAACTCTTTTCTAGCATTGATTAAATTTCCGTGGACACAAAAGACCATTGAGCTCTTTTCTAGCATTGATTAAATTTCCGTGGACACAAAAGACCATTGAACTCTTTTCTAGCATTGATTAAATTTCCGTGGACACAAAAGACCATTGAACTCTTTTCTATCATTGATTAAATTTCCGTGGACACAAAAGACCATTGAACTCTTTTCTAGCATTGATTAAATTTCCGTGGACACAAAAGACCATTGAACTCTTTTCTAGCATTGATTAAATTTCCGTGGACACAAAAGACCATTGAACTCTTTTCTAGCATTGATTAAATTTCCGTGGACACAAAAGACCATTGAACTCTTTTCTAGCATTGATTAAATTTCCGTGGACACAAAGACCATTGAACTCTTTTCTAGCATTGATTAAATTTTTTGTGTGCTGTGAATTTGAAAGAGGGGAGGAGTGATGGGAGGTCGCCGGTCCCCAAAGTTACAACTGCAGTTTTTACAATTGCCCTGTTTACAGGAAACGGAATTTTGTGGAAGGAATGCGTTGTTTTGCCCCACCTCTGTAAACGAACTTTCAAGGGTTAATACGTTCTCACGCCCGCAAGGTTCATTAGACCCAAAAACGATTGGGGTGCGTCGGAGGACTTTCCTGCGCTTAAAAAAAATGTCATGTCACTGACCGTGTGTGGTAACCTTGCGCTGACTCCGGACCAATCAAAAGAAATTAAGCGGACGAGGTAAAGAATCCGCTCTAGGATTCGGAAGTGAAGAGGACGCCAAATAAAAACGGGATGCACCCCGATTTCGACACTCTCTCACACATTCACACTTGAGACTCTCTACAATCTCAATCCAGGCTTTGAACTGGACTCCGCGGGACTCCGGGCGGCGACCATGATTCAATCCCTTTTACCAGACTCCCCCTTTCAAAGCTAAGTAGAATTTTGTCATAACCATTTGTACAATTACTTAAAATTAATCTTGTTAATCATTAAATAAATTAAATGTTAATTTAAAGAACGGCCTTTTAATTTAGTGTACTGTTTTATTGTTTTTAGAGGATTTAGTGTTTAATTTTAACTTAAGCTATGATGCGATGTGACAGTCTACCTGGGTATTATAAAATGGGTATTTGAAAATAATCAATTAAGTTAAACCAGCGTCGCATCAGTACAGACAGAAAAATAAGCTTTAACAAGCAAAGATTATTCTATCCGACATATTGCAGTGATCCTTCGAAAGTCTAACTATCTAACTCCGAAAGTTCAGCCCGCGAAAAATTGTGATTGGAGCCCAACACAAACTGTTAATGAAGATCGGGTAATTATAATTAAAATTCCACTTGCAAAAGACAGTAAAAAAACCATCTCTGAGACTGACTTTGAATAATATACTTGAAAAGGGTAGACACGGTAAAATATAAGAAAAAATGCATTGCCGTTTTTGTTGTTTCTTTTTATGCGTTTTTGGCTCAACGTTCTGTCTAATATGGTAAGATTTTTAGCTGTTTTTCTTCTTATAATATTAAAGTATTACATTTGTATGAAAAATATATTAGGAAAATGAACTAAAATTATAAAATTATTTATATAAAATGCCTTAATTTAAAAATTTTACATGCACACATTTCACAAAGAAAAAAAATGATTGTATGTATTGCCTCTGAAATATTCTGCTTTATATATTGCACATTCTTTTTCAATGTTATTATTTCTCTTTATAAATTAGATTTTTTTATCAAAACGCTTTTTTTAGCTTTTTTTTCTAAAAAGGGGGCGTGGCCGAATTGCTTATTTGTTTTCAAATGAAGTTTTGTTCAACTTCTAACTTTCCGACATGCAGAAGTGATATATCAATCGAAAGATAATAATGCAAAGAATAATATTAAATGAAAATAAAAAAAAGAGAAGGTCTGTGATTTTTGGGGTACCAAGTCCTCTTATAAGCCCCTTGTACTTACACAAAATATGATTAACTGAGCTATCTATTAAGCACTATTCCTACTCCACAAGCAGGCTATATATATATATATATATATCGATAACCACACTGGTGTAATAAATTAAGGAATGGGCTAATAGGGGGTAAGGCCTCCTCTAACAGCTATACAGGACATTGGAGAGTAGGTAGCGGGTTTCTGGTTCTATCCATATGAACATAGGATGAGAAAATCGGGGTTTAGGCTGAAACGGAACTCATCGGTGAACAGAACAATCTCCCATTGATCCATACTTTAATATCTATGCTTCTTGCACCATTCTAAATGGACTATCTTGTTCGTAGACGTGAGCGGGATGCAAACAGCAGGTCTTCTGGCAAACAAACCTCTCTTATGAAGTCTTTCTGTCGCCCTTGATAGATGGGTTCCTGTGCCGGCATACAAGTAACAAGAAAGCAGAGAAGTTGTAGCCCTCTGTTACTCCTCGCTATAATAGACAAATGACGATCATCTCTAGCCGTCGTAGCTCTTGGTTGACCTTGCCTATATATATATATATATATATATATATATATATATATATAGGCTTTCTCTCAATGAATCCAGCATCCAGGAACTGTTTCCATAAGATACACACGACGCTGGGCGTGAAATTGAACTCTCTACAAACCTTGACTTTACATTGGCCTGCTTCCAGCCTCCCCACAATTTGCCGCTTCATTTCATGATTTAAAAGTTGATGTTTACTCATTTTTACTGTTAAAATTTGAATTGAACAAAGTGCTTCAAAATAACACCAAGAAATTCACCAAAGTGTGCTGGCAAACGAAATACGACTTGACTTCCACGTGTTTATAAAGCCTGTTTTTCTGCTGGTTCCACCTACACACAAGTGTACTCTGACGTATTTGCCGTACAAGAATCGCATTTTTACCTAGACGCAGTGGTTATTCATTCAGTTCAGTTTCTTTCATGCAATTCTATGAAATATGCAAATAATTTTAATTTATTTCATCAGTTTAATTGAATGGTCAAGATACATTATATGTTTATATGTAAGGTTCAACATATTATGATAACGGAACCACTCTAAATATGAATCCACGATGAAACCAAGAAAGACAACTATAGCTCAAAGAGAGTTATTTCGAGAACTGCTCAAGATATAAAGTGATTGTTCTCTTTCTCCAAATATATTTATATATATATATATATATATATATATATATATATGTATGAAAAATAATATGCATATCAAACTTCTACTGTAAGGAGTTTGGAGATAAATTTTCAATATAACTTTAAAGAATATTACCCCCAATGTGTTTTGAGTGGAAAGCTACGTGCGATAATCTGGTGCAATACTACCTCACGTTGAAATGGATGAGTCGATAATTACCATCTTACGTATGCGTTGCAGGAAAAAAATTGCTAATTCCGGTACCAGCCCAAATTCTTTAACCTACCTAATATTTACACTGCTGGCCACACAAAATGCAACACCATAAAGGGCCATAGATATCACAGCGAAATTTATTTGTCAGAGAACATGTTGTTCAAAGATCAAATGATTAAAATTACAGCCTCTTGTGACGTATGGATGATGACAAAACCAATAGTGTATACGCCATTGTTGGCTATAACCGCCACCACATATCTCTGCACATAGTCAAAGAGGCTTTGGAAGTGTCCTTGGGGTGCAGCAGTCCATGCAGCTTCCACGTATCACCAAAGTTGATCCGGTGTAGCAGAGGGTGGTGCATCCCGTGTTAATCGTTGTGCAAGCATGGAACACACGTTTTCGATTGACGTTAGATCGGAAGAACAAGCAGTTCAAGGAAGCAATTTAAATGATGGATAAATAAGAACTCTTGAACATTGCTTGCTACCTAAGGTCGAACATTATGCTGTTGGAATATGACTAATCGAATGCACTGAATATATGTAAGGACCACGGGGTCCAACACCTCAGAGATGTAGCGCTGGCTGTTCTTTATATAGACAATGTGTACTAAAGGGTTTTTTTAATTGTGAATATTTATAACCCCATGCACCACAAAGTATCACACGGGGGTTTACATAGAAGTAAGAATGAAGTACATATCATAAAAAAGAGAAGGATTAGAACACAAACATCCACGTCTTACCCGGGATTCGAACCCAAAACCTCCGTCACCGCAGTCAGCGTCACTAACGACTATACTGAATGGGCGCACTAAAGGGTTGTGGCAGTAAAATCCAATACCAGTCCAAACCATGATGCCGGGTGCAAGACCAGTGTGGCGATTTATAACGCAACAGTTCAGCAGCCTATATTCCAAGATATCTCTAAACTCAATTCCGACTATCGTGACATTGCAGGCAGAAGCGGGATTCATCAGTAAACAAAATGTCGTTCCATTCCATTGTCCATGTCCACCGTTGATCGCACCATTGGTAAAACACAAAAGCTTGTGGGTTCCAGTCAAGGTAAACGAAGCAATTAAAGCCTCGCAGACATTCTACTATGCTGCAAAAATTAAATTCGAGGAATTTAAGTCAAAGAGACATGGCGGCCCTACAGTCGAAAATGACAGCTTATGATGTTATCATCTCTGAAATGAACGATCAGCAGATGCTTTGCAGGAGTAACAATGTGTGGTGGAGCACCTCTTTACATGAATACACACCTTCGGAAAAGTGTCAGAAGGACACGTCTTCTCAAAAGTGCTTCATACCACTTGGCAGTAATAGTGCAATAAACGGGACTTGTAGGTGTGACCTCGTCGAAGAATGGATCGATGACAAATGATGTCGTTATTTCATACCGCACAGTGAACTTATCAGAATGTAGAGGTAATGGCTGTATTTAAGATGGATACTCGTTCACCCACATCCTACAATTTTGAGTGTTTACAGAACCTTGTAATGGAAATGGTTTTCATCAGATCACAGAGTATTCAGTGGTCATCCATTATCCACATCCATCCGGGAAAGATATCTCAGTACCAAAGTTTCACGTACTTCCAAGCCAGCAAGTAGTAACTGCTGCGCATGAGTTATCTGGTACGGATAGCAGAGTAAGATTTTCCGTAGGTTTTACACACTGTACTGATAGGCATATCGAACTTGTGACGGGCTCACGCGTCTTTTCATCAACATGTCCTTTGGGTTCTTCGGGGCCAGAATTAATCCCAACTCTTTTCCAACCAAACCCAAGAAGTGAAGCGTGAAGGAAAGATGCAAATCAGGAAGCTTTTAAATATCAGAAGTTAGAGTAAGCTGGGTGGCAATTCGGGGAATGTTATGATTATCAGTGATTCAAGCGTGAAGAGGTTTTGGAAAGGTTAAATTACAACCAACAAAAGTTATTCATGACAGAGAGCCATTAGGTCAAGGTACATGCCATTGCACTCCTGTAAACCGCAACTTCATCTAGGATTATATTAATCGCTATTGCAATCTACATTAAAGGTTGGAGTGACTGTTTAATATTCGGATCTGAGATACTCTAGGAATTGAGCTTAGGCGGCTTAGTATTGATAGTGGACCATGTTACGTTATTTCGGTATTATATAGATTGTGTGTTTAGTCACCGTAGAATCTCTCACATCTATTATTATTATCTAATCTGTTAGAAGTTTAAGTTTTAAGATATTAATAAAGTCATATTAAGATCATGTCATCTTCTAGTTCATTTATCCCTGTACCTCTAGCTCACGCTGATAATCAAGGAGAAGGACACCAAAGGGGCGCTGTTACAAACTTTCAACCAATTGCCATAGCACTGCGTATTCCCGTAATGCTGTTCGTCTTTTCTTCCATTGCAACTACCGCCGCGACTGGCTTTCGTCCTTTACCCGGTTTCACGACAAATTAACTCAGCGTTTCTCAAACTGTGGGTGCACCCCCCTTGAGGGGCGTGATAACTCTACAAAGGGGGCGCGAGCATATTGAAAAGCTGAAAACTAAAGATTATTCAAAACATTATTAATTTACTGAAAGTAAGCAAGCAAAATACTTTCTGACATAATAAAATAGGAAATACACATTTACACTAATATAATACACTTATAAAAGTTATCTGTACTGTACAATGTATTTTATTATTAATTTAACAATACTAAGTTAAGAACAAGTTTGATAATTACCAGTGACCCCATGGGCTTGTATTAACATTTATCTTGATGATTTGCACGGTTTATAATGAATTCCTTAACTGTCTATTAAAAGTTACGTGGATTGGTCCCCAATGCCACGGTTTTCCATGTAGACGCGCGTATTTTGATGTTTCTTTTCGGGGGAGGAGAAAAGGAATAAATAAGCAAAATCCTCTGAAACAAGTGAATCTTTTGCAAAGACTGTCAAGGTCCTTTTATTGCATTCCAAAGCCTTAAGAATAATTTTATGGATAGCAGAGCACAAAAAAGATTGTACTGCGGGAAGACGCATATATACGTCCAGAAGATTAACGCTTTGGCTGAGCGAGACGTTTATATACGTCGGTGGCACTTAAGAGGTTAAAGTCGGACTGTAGCTTTAATGTCAAAGTATTGTATTATTCAATTCAATACAATGTTATTGTATGGAGGGGGGCGCGATGAAAAGGATAACTGAATATTGGGTCGCGAGTATTGAAAGTTTGAGAAGCACTGAATTAACTGGTCTCTTCGAATTCCTGCCATTTTTTGGTCATTGGACCAGGTTAGTGTCTGGTACTTCCTTCTTAGTAGTATGCATGTTTGCAACATAACAGCGTCACCTATCGTCACAATTCGGAACAAGTTTGTTTTCCATCGCTAGCCAAAATTCCATTGCCTCTCGCAGTTCTGGGAAAATATTATCATTCCAATTGGTGGTTTTAAAATTGGATCGTTTTTAAATCACAATTTTAAGTATAGTCTCCATTTGTACATATATATATTTATGTGGGATTATGGTACAATTCTAGGGGTATTCAATGATCACACTCTCGTTTGTTTCTCATCTGACGTTTAATGCTGGACAAAATACACACTTCTAGTCACTACGGCAGACGTTTAACACATATAATACAGTATTTACAATTCGATTAAGCCCCTCTGGCTCTAACGGCAGTTCTGGTATAGTTAATGACACTTAATCTTCCTGATAGTGTTGAGAGTGACCTACGCGTCTCTCTCGTGAACAACGGGTTGGTGGGTCCCTACTCGGCCACCGTTCTCGTCACTCTTCCTTCAGCCCCGGATCATCGACCTCCGCGTCTAGCATCCACTCGCTGAATTCTACTCTTCACAACTATCTCAGGTACAGGGGTATTGAGAGTGACCTACGCGTCTCTCTCGTGAACAACGGATTGGTGGGTCCCTACTCGGCCACCGTTCTCGTCACTCTTTCTTCAGACCCGGATCATCGACCTCCGCGTCTAGCGTCCGCTCGCGGAATCCCCTCTCCTTCGTTAACGCCTGGTGGCTGCCTTGACAGCGCCCTCTATAGAATGTTCATGTGGAAATTTCCCACAACTCTCAGCCATCCACACAAGCAGTGTCCTCACTGCTCACGCACTAAGGATCTGAAATAAACAAACTAAAAAAAAACAAAAAAAAGAACAAAGGTTAATATACAGTTACACAAACATTCGAAACAAGTTCATTCCTCCTCTCTCATCAATGCTAAGTCCATGGCTTCATCTGGTCTGCTGATGCTGACGTAACATTGGGCCCCTCATGGTCTCCAATTTTAGCCACATCATATCGGTCATGGGGTTTCACTTTAGTCACCTGGTATGGTCCAAAATATTTTATTCGCAGTTTCAATCTGTTTCCAAACTGAGTCCTCATGATTGCCACCAAGTCACCTTTCTTATATAGATGCGCTTTTTTCCGTTTACGGTTGTAAGTTCTCCTGTTTTCTTCTTGAATCTTCAAAATGTTCTGCTTTGCCTCTCTTCTCAGGTTATCTCGATGTTGAAAGAGTTGCTCTTCACTCTCTTCCTCAAGCAGATTTCTTATCATGACATCTTCAGGATTCTTCATTTTAACTCCTATGAGCAATTCAAATGGTGAATACTTTGTACTGCGTGAAGGCACACTGTTCAGCACACGTTGTTGTGAATCTACATGCTTAAACCACTTAGTCGGGTCTTCGATGGACATCTTGGTCAATACTGGAATTAGTACTCCATGGATTCTCTCTCTTAACTGTCCATTCCCTCTCGGCACTCCCGTTGTTATTTGCACATTGCTAATTTGCTCATCAGCACAGTAGTCTTCGAATTCTTTAGATCTGAACGCTCCTCCTTTGTCATTAATCACTCGTGAAGGATTCCCAAAAGTTTTCTGTTGCAACTTCAGTCTTTCAATGGCTTCTTGAGCAGTAGTGCTTTTGGTTGGATGCAACCACGTAAACTTTGTAAATGCATCAATAACAGTGAATATGTGATTATAATTTTTATTGGTCGCTGGTAATGGTCCAATAAAGTCCACGTGATATGTCGACAACGGTAGATCTTCTTTAGGAATAGGGTTTAAAAAGCCTTCTCCCTTCCCCCTCTTCTTATTGACTAATATGCACTCAACGCAGTTCTTAATAACGTTTTCGATACGACTTCTCATGTTCGGAAAATAATAATCTTTTTTTACCAACTCCTCAGTTTTTGTCGCTGCAAAATGTCCAAATGAGTGAGCTTTCTTAATCACATCTACTTGCATCATCTCTGCAACGACTAGCAACTCCTGATCCTCACTTATCTTGTACAAGATTTTATTACTTACGATGAATTCAGAAGTTTTACCTTCTTGCACAACAGCTTCTTAATAGTTCTAATATATTCATCAGATTCTTGAGCGTTCCCGATCTTGTACGTTAGTTCATCACTAGTCACTAGCATAACAGGATGTCTGATCAACGCATCTACATGTTGCATTAGTTTTGCAGGACGATGGACTACCTCGTAATTAAAATCTGTTAGAAAAATCGACCACCTAGCCATCTTTGGTGTTAATTCCTTCTTGTCGAGTGTTTTCGCAAATGCTGCACAATCCGTTTGAATTCGGAATTTCCTTCCCAGTAGGTAATTTCGAAATTTTTTCAGAGCCTCTATAACCGTCAATACTTCTAGTTCATAACTACAAAGTTTCTCTTCTTGAATGGAAGTCTTTTTGCTCATGTAATGGATAGGATAGAAACGTCCATCTTCACCTTGTTGTAAAAGTACAGCACCTAGCCCTAGTTTGCATGCATCCGTATGTAATTCTAACTTAGCACCTTCCATAAAAAGATGTAATACGGGTTCACTGGATAAAGCGTTCTTTAGATTTTGAAAAGCTATTTTTGTGCATGCCCAAATTCAAAAGGATTTGTTCCTCTTAACAAGTCACTACGGGGCCTAGCTATCATGGCGTATGAAGGAATATACTTTCTAAAATACTGTAACGTCTTAAGCATCTAAAAGATGACACCTCTTTGATCTTTGTAGATTTATTTCCAAAACATAAGACAGTTCCCAGACATACACAATTCGCCTTGTACAGTATTTACAATTTAGAAATTCGAGTTCTTGACATTCACAGAGATAATCTTTACATTAAGAGGTAAGAAGTGTATGCGGATATTCCCACTGTGCCTCACGGGTGGAGCCCACAGATACCACTGTTCTCGTCGGAAGCAAAAGCCAACTTCAGATGTCAACAAGACGCTCACGGGTGGATCTCAGAGAACATCACTCAATCAGTCACCAGGTGATCAAAGTCGTGGTTTTTCAACTGCCGACTCCCTCTGGCTTGGCACTCGTGCATGCGCAGTGCTTGCGATCAGTCTACGTTGCCAATCGATGTTCAGGTATTTCATGGCAAGGCTCGAGATCCTCACGTTGAAGCTTGGAGAGTGGGGTGCCACCTCAATCGTCCTCCTCGTCACCCAACTGAAGTTCCAAATCACACGGTTTTTGAGCGTAGAGTTCGTTACAATACCCTGTTAGCCCAAGGAAACTTTGCACATCTTTCGCGTTTTTAGGCTCTGGAAAGTTACAAACTGACACTGTCTTTTCCGCCGAAGGTTGAATTATACCGTTCTGGATCACATGCCCTAAAAAATCAATCTTCCCCTGCAAAAACTGACATTTTTTTTAGATTTAGATCAATGCCGTATCTGGACGCGGTTTCTAACACACGAGCTAATTTTTTATAAGCCTCTTTTCATCAGTAGCCGGAATTATTATATCATCTAAATAAATAATTAATGTACCGTCTCTTAGCAACTCTCTAAACACGTAATTAATGTATCTTTGGAAATAGTTACTGCTAATAGACAACCCAAATGGAACTTTTAAAAATTCATATTGGCCAGTTTCCGTTACAAATGCGGTATATTTTCTACTGGCTTCATCAACATCTACATGAAAAAATGCATTCTTTAAGTCAAGCGTTGTGAATATTTTCCCATTCCCTAACTTATCTAAAACCTCTTCAATTATAGGAAGTGGATATCTATCCTTAACTATTTTCTTGTTTAATTTTCTGTAATCTATACACAATCGCATTGTTCCATCTTTCTTTTTACACACCACAACCGGAGATGAAAAATCGGAACAACTCTCTCTAATTATTCCCTGCTCTAACCACTCATCTATTTGCTTTCCTACCTCTCTCTTTTCAGGCAAAGATAGCCTACGTGACCTCTAAACAATGGGTTTTTCATCCGATAGAATTATTTTCATTTTCACAGCAGTTGTCTCTGTTTTATTTGGACTGTAATTTTCTATTAACGTCTGGACTTTATCCCTTATTCCACTATTCGAAATGTGTGATACATCATATAAACATTCATCAAATGTCTCCGATACCTTAAGTAAAAACAAATTAGACCCATCAGTGATCTTCCCCGAGTTAGCTACACCCCCTGTCAGTTCCACGTCAGCTTCTCCCCCTTTTTCATTTTGTAAACACACCGGCTTGCACGACGCGTTCGTCGACCCCGCTTCCTCTGACTCACTCTTTAAGAACTCAAAAACTTTCGAGGGTAACAATATTGCTGCCTCGATCCTGCACACTGCCTCTAGTATTTTTTTCTTTTCCCCACCCTTCAATGAGATCGTAAATTCTGAAACATTCGCACTTCTCTTTTCTCCAAAACAACTCGTCAACACGATTTGAGAATGAATTCTTTTTCCTTCCGAAACGTACTTTGATTGATAATTACTGAATTCGCGCCTGAGTCCAAGGTTGCCCTTCGTGGGGTATCATCAACAATAACGTCTACGTACTGCAATTCATTAAATAAAAAGTTATTTTGATTAGAAATAGAATTTTCAATTTGATTTACGGCATGAGACCTGTATCCTTATTTCTCTTTTCTGAGTTCATCGTTTTCTTCATGCAATTCCTTGCAAAATGCGGGCCTCCACAAATATAACACGATACTGTTTTGTCTGCTCTAACACTTTGGTTATGTTTTGAAAACTGTCTTTGGAATTGATTTGTATAACCCATGTTCGCGCGGTTCTTACTATAAACATCATCGTTTTTACTCTTAAAAGTATTTGGGTTCCGAGAGTCATGTAGCGATCTGTTTTTCGAAATGAAAAATATATCGCACGCTTTTCCTAATTCATCTGGCGTCATCCATTGATCCGCCTGCATAATTTTAATATGTGAAGCAGTTTCTGGCTCTAAAGTATCTAAAAATTTATCACTTATCATTAAGTCAACTAAGGATTTAAAATCAACAACGTTCCTAATTTTTAAGTAGTATTTAAACATCGCACTTAAACGTGTGGTGAATTGCACATGGGTTTCATCTGCTTGCCGTTTGGCTTTTCTAAAATTAAATAAACACTCCTGCGCAGTGGGCTGAAACTCTCTTAAAATTAATGTGATTTAGCTAAATCGTACTCTTTTATTTCGTCATCTTTTATGTACAGTAAAACATTGTGTGCTCTCTCACCAAGAATATTAATAAGGATTTCTGCTTTCAAGTTTTCGGGGACATTTTTGACTCTAAATGACCGTTCTAGGGATTGGAAAAAAAAGACCAAAATTTTCAGTTTTCGTTGGGATTTGTATAGTCAGCGTTTTTACACTCTTAATTAAATTTTCTAAATTATTTGTATCTCCTTTTGAACTTTGTTGCTTTGCTTGCCCTTCTGCCAAAGTTTTCTGAAGTTCAATTTCTCGTTCAATTTGCTGTAGTTTAATTTTTTCTAACTCTAGTTGTGAGTTGGTCTCTTGCAGCTGCCGTTCGGCTTTCACCTGCCTGTCCTCGACGGACAAATTTAGCAGGTTTATCACAAAATCGGGATCGTCTTTAAAAGCTGCGGATTTTTCCAATTTGGTTTTCAATTGAATTATTGTTTCTTTAGACGTAGCTTGTTCTCCAATTTCCTTCAGAACATTTATTAAGTCCTCCTTTCTTGTATTTTTGTGGTACGACATATTATAATACAATTATACTTATCAAAATAGAAGGATATTAAAAGGTATCTTACTTTTTTTTCCCTTGGAATTCCCTTCTACACGCACAGGCAAATAGGTATCCAATGAAATGCACACACAAATGTTCACAGTCCAGATGGCGTTAGTTGCAGTATTCACAGTCCTTACAGTCCTTACAGTCCATATCGCGTTTGTTGAAATATTAACAGTCCTCACAGTTCATATCGCGTTTGTTGCAATATTAACAGTCCTCACAGTTCATATCGCGGCCGTTCCCCCATTTTTTGTGGGATTATGGTACAGTTCTAGGGGTATTCAATGATCACACTCTCGTTTGTTTCTCATCTAACGTTTAATGCTGGACAAAATACACACTTCTAGTCACTACGGCAGACGTTTAACACATATAATACAGTATTTACAATTCGATTAAGCCCCTCTGGCTCTAACGGCAGTTCTGGTATAGTTAATGACACTTAATCTTACTGATAGTGTTGAGAGTGACCTACGCGTCTCTCTCGTGAACAACGGGTTGGTGGGTCCCTACTCGGCCACCGTTCTCGTCACTCTTTCTTCAGCCCCGGATCATCGACCTTCGCGTCTAGCGTCCGCTCGCGGAATCCCCTCTCCTTCGTTAACTCCTAGTGGCTGCCTTGACAGCGCCCTCTATAGAATGTTCATGTGGAAATTTCCCACATTTATGTGTGTGCGTGTGCATCATCCAAATTAGGTTTTAATCTACATGTTTTTATAGCTTTATAATTTGAGTAAATAATGTAGTTTTCTCTCACCTCTGTGTGTAAGGAAACTTCATATTTATTCATGTTTATTTTATTTCTAACTCATTTGATCATATTTAAGATTTTTTTGATGCGTGTCTTTTGTTTTAAATTGCTTCTGGTAGTTTCATCATAATTAAGACTTAATTTATCTGTTTTAGTTAGCCTTTTGATTTAAATTAATATTATACGAGTAATTTCTATTTCAGTTTAAAGCAGTTTTAAAAGCATTCGTTTGTTTTTTCTGTGAGAACTGCATTTTCTTCAATATTACTATTAGTATACAGTAAAGCATGATCTTTTGAATTTCCTGTTTCAACAGGAGAATCCGTTTCCTCTTTTTGAACTTTACAATTGTAAGATCCTTTTAAAGTTCAAATTTGTACAAATTTTGTTTTTTTTTTTCAAAATACTAATGCTTTGAAAGGGTTTTTCAGTTATTGGTTTATTTGTTACCTAGTTATTACTTAAAATTTCTATGCACATTATTTGTAGAAGAAATGTGTTGTTGATGAACAGTACTTCATTTCCACTACAAAATCGAAAAATTGGAAAAATCATATGGCTAAGTATTTCTTTTTGTGTTATTTTAAAAGATTCTACGAAAGTGTAACATTTTGCGAGTAAAAGCTCTTTGGTACTGTATCCAACATTTCGTTTGCGCTAAAATTATCCAGTAATGAGAAAAGTCATTGATAAAATATCTTTATTCCCGTTTTAGTTAATAGTTATATAATCAAAGTGTAGGGTTAATAATACAAACAGATAAATCTAAAGTAAATTTCATATAAAAGGGTGTTATTAGATTTTGATAAATGAATTCTTTAAAATTTTATTTTGATATTTTTTGCTACATTTTTACTATGCACTTTCAAATCCCCGTTCCTTGAAGCATTTCTTGCCAACCTTATGAACGCAGTTCTGAAAGAAAAAATCATTTTCAAAATAAAAATACATTTTGAGCTGAATACTATATATGTGTTTCCTACATTGGAAAGTAGAAGTAAATATTAATAGAAGGAAGCATTTTATTTAGAAAACACCTAATTTCACGATATTCTATCAAATAGCGCTTACCAAATAAAAGCGTATTTGTTCAAACCATTATATGCTAAGTGCCTCGAGTTTATTACCGATATTTAAAATCGCACATACAAAGAATTTGGATTGTAAGCTATTTTCAAAACTTTAATTTAAATAAGGTCCAAAATTTTCGGAAAAGGTAGAGATAATTTTTTTTAACTTCTAACATTACCGCATAAAATCAGAAAAAAAGAATGATTACAGCTAA
Organism: Trichonephila clavipes; assembly: GCA_019973935.1. Taxonomy (NCBI): domain Eukaryota; kingdom Metazoa; phylum Arthropoda; class Arachnida; order Araneae; family Nephilidae; genus Trichonephila; species Trichonephila clavipes. Next base: position 1,065,631 of record BMAU01019210.1, on the reverse strand, counting down.
TAATAAATTAAGATATCCGACTGCTTTCGGAGCTGTGATTTTAAAAAGGCGCATAAATGGGTAATTTTCATGATATTTAGTGTCACTCAGATTAGAATACATGCATAAAATTGTTTTAAGGACATTTTGACAAAAAGAATTATTTAAATATAATTTGACAAAAAATTAACTTAGAATAAACTTTTTTCCAAGTGTTCTCCTTTTGTGAAAAATGGTTCTATTATAATAATATTTTGGCTGTATATAGCTCAGACCTCTCTACAAAGGCTCAACTAGAATTTTTGAAAAATTTTCATTATTTTCAGAGTTACCACCAATTGAAATAATTATTGGTGTTTTTTTCTTAAAATTACTCCCCTCTGTTGTCGTAAAATATGAATAAACCCACTTCTATGATATATATTTCAAAAATTGTAGTTGATCCTCTGAACAGAGGTCTGAGCTATATACAGGCGAAATATTATATATAGAAGCATTTTTCACAAAAGGAGAACATTTGGAAAAAGATTATTCTAAGATAATTTTTGGCCAAAATATTGTATTTAAATAAATTCTTTTTGTCAAATTGTCCTTAGAGCAATTTTATGCATATATTGTAATCTAAGGGACACTAAATATCAAGACAATTATCCATTTATGTGATTTTGTAAAATCACGGTTTCGATCGTAGTCGGATACCTTAAGCAAAAACATATCACTTGAGTCAAAAAACATTGCATCATTGTAGAAATTTTGCTCTGTGTGTGTTCGTTAAGATTCATACTATGCAATAAAAATTAAACTTCATAAAAATTTGTAGATGGAATATGTGGACTGTACTGTAACAGTACGGAACTATTCCAAATATGTAATGCCGCCCTCAGAATAGAATGTAGAATTAATCTCTGTATATAAGTGTATTGTTCTTGCATTCTACCGTGAACATCGTGATGTAATTAAACTAATTTAAAATGTAATAAACAGCTGATATTTACTAACCTCATAAAATATAACAGAATCCCTTCCTTAAATGTATGTTTTAAAATTCCTTTTAATTTCAAACTTAAAAAGTTTGTTTTCTTATGGTAAATCAGTAAACAAAATAAAATTAAAAAAACTTTTTTCTTTAGTCATAGTGAAAATGATTCTAAAATAATATGTTAATCATAATAATATTGTTATGTATGACATAATGGTATTCATTAGCTTTTTGAATAATTACGTTTTGAAAAACTTTTACCTAAAAAGTTAGAAAAACGGAAGTGTATTCAGTTTTTAAGACGATTTAATGATTTATTACTTGAATTGTATGTGCGTGTATGGAAAATTTTGAAAATTAGGCACAAAAGATTTATTTGAATGCTACACTTAGGGACTGTTTTCATAAAAAAGTAGAGGGGGAAAAAAAGAATTTTTCAAATCCAAAAGTTTTTTAACTAACTGTGAGCTGTTTTCACAACGTTACTTTGATTCCAGATTAAGAGCACTGAAACTACATGTACAAGCGGAACAAATTTGCTATGTAATTTTAATAATAAACTCATAACAAATTAAATATAAACTCCTACAATATATTGAAGTTTTTCAGTAATTAATTATACAGTGAAATTCCTTATTTTAAATTTAATTAAAACAGTTAATTGTATCGAAAAAAAGGAATTACCTTGTACTGCTTAAATTGTTTTTTCTCGTCGTGACTAAGGCTTGATTTCTATAAAAAATATATATATAATATTAAATCAAAAGTTATATAAATTCATTCGGAAGAATTTGAGTTTATCTTCTCAGTAGGTTTTTTAAGTACATAAATACAATAACTATGTTTTGTTATTTTTTTTAATTTAACACCGAAAATGCATTCGGTCTCACTAATCTAAGAATTTTCTGGCGCATTCACTTAGTTTACTTCTTGATACTGAACTCTTCATTTAATTTCAATTTATAAAATGTTTTGGCACCTCCAATAAGAACATTTTAAAAAGTTATCTTATAAAAAAGATTCTGCGTTTACAGAAAACCAACAAGGTCTCTGAAGTTAAAATTAACTTAATTATCAAAAGAAAGAAAATGTAGAGAAAAGCAGAATAAAAAGATAATGAATGATGAGAGAAAAAAATGAACTTCGGTATATAGCACACAAATATTGCAAGCACACAAATAAGTATAAAATTGCAAGCACACAAATAGTGTAGAAATGAATGAAAATATAAGGAATATCTTTAATGTCCTAAATAATTTCACTATTACTTTTTTTCATAGTAATGCAACAATTGTACAGTAAGTAAGTTTAATGTTTTTCCTCTCTCTCTCTCCCTCATCATGAAAACCTATAATAACATCTTTGATTTTATTTCCGCTAAATACTTTTTCAACTTTTAATATTTCACACTTGTGTAAAATATTTGCAGTATTACTTAGTATTTTAAATAAATATAAGATTTTTAAGTTCTATTTCTTAGCTTTAAATTCATGAAGAACTTTAAAAAATAAATAAATAAAATAAATAAATAAATGATTTTGTTCCCCTGTTACGTTCTGTTTGTTGTTTTAGAATTTTTAAAAAATATTTATTATTCTTAATATTTGCTTTGGACGAAAATTTTATTCACGTAGTTTTTCAGGTACATGTTTTAAATTAATAAAATGATTTAAAATGTACTAGGGAGGTGGATCACCCCTGACCACAACCAACTCCCATTCTACAAATTATGCAACCGTTCAAACTCTTTGCTCATATTGTAAAACTATAATTTACAGGTATTATATAGTTCTACTTTTTTCAATATAATATAAGCAAGAAAAATTAATTTCAAGCCTTCATCTGCGCATTATAATAATTTATACTTCAAATTAGTGTAACTTCAAAATCAATGTTCCTAATAATTTTTTCATCTAAATTTCACTGAATTTTCATTCCGTCTTTGCTTTTAAATAGAATTTTCCATGAGTAAATATTGTTTCCTTCGATGTTGCACATAAACCTACTTTTTGGAAACTCTGCCCCTGAAATTTATTAATAGCCTTGGTAAATGCCAATCTTACAGGGGATCGCGTGCGTTTCAGTACGTATGATATATCCAAGTCCCCTCGAGTATTCAATTTAAACCTTGGTATACATAAAATTTGACCTCTTTTATCTCCTGATAAAATTTCACACAGCAGTAGCAGTTTTAATATTCGTAAGCAAAGCCATCCCCTACATTTTGAAGGCGTTTTAATGGAAAAGGCGAAATAATGACGATTCAGCCAATTTGGCATCATTTTTCCCCACCCTGTGGATAATTCTGGAATATACTGGAGAAATCTATAACATCACGATTTATGACGTAAGCAGACTTTTTCGACAAAGCGTTGGAAAGTGGTAGAGGGCTAGTCAAACCATTCTTCGCAAACCTCTTGAGTTAAATTCAGTTTTTGCGACCCATTTTTGCCACCTATAACTTAGCATAAAGAAATTTTTCCCAGCATTACGAAAATCTTTTTTTATATATAGTATGAGAAATAATCAACAACAATTGTTTTCACTCATATGCGTACTGTTTTTTTGTTGCTGTTGTTGATTGTTAGCATTATTTCATTTCAAATATTATACTAGCAACAAAAATCTTTAGATATTTTTTTTAAATCCTACACGTGTGTCTATATGTATATTTTTCCATCTTGATTTATCAGAGATTTCATTAAATAATTGTGTTCGGAAATGATTAATCATCAACTAAAATATATATAAAACCTAAATTAATTTTCTTAATAAATTAATGTAGATAGAAGTTACGGAATGAACTTACCTCTGGTAATTTGTTCAAGAAACATTGCAAATACTAAAAAAGGATATATAAAAATTATAAAGTGAATGAATATACACACACATCTAGATATTTCATATATTTTTATGCAGTTGTTTAGTTATATTATGAACCATTGTGTTTGTACAAAGCAAACTATGGAAAAAAAATATAAAATAAATTTGCGAAAAAAATTGGCAACGTATATTCAGTTTTAAACAACAAAGATAATTTCTGCTTCTAGTACTTAAATGCTTTGTAAATCAAAAATTCTTTATTTAGAACATTTTATTTAAAATAATTTCTGAAATAATTTCCTTAATTTTAGACAATTGAGTTTAATTTAATTTTGAGTAAGAATTTGTAAGAAAGATTCAAATGAGCCTACATAAGAATATCAGCGTTTTGTATTAACATCAATTAGCTACCAACATTAATGAAATTATTTATTCGAAATTATATTAAAAATATTAACTGCCAATTTTTCTTAGTATCATTTTTTAAGTATAACGAATATGTTTGAAATAATTCTTAAATCAATACCGAATGTATGAAATAAATTGCATTTTTTTTCTTGAATATTATTTAAGTATATTACGTAGTTTTTTTTAAGTTTTCTATCTCCATAGGGACGAAATACTTGCAATGTTCTACAAAAATTTACACATCAAGAAATTTAGATCAAATGAAAGTTATGTGCCTAAGGAAATTTACGTTCTATATATATATACAACGAATATAGCGAGAAATGTTTTGCAGTCACATTGGAATACGGGAATGTTCCTCATATCTTTTGTAGAGCTATTTTTTTTATTTGAATGATTTATACATCTGCAACGATTAATGTATTTTATATAAATATACACTGCTGGCCACCGTAAATGCAACACCAAGAAAGACAAGAGATAGCACAACAAAATTTATTTTGTAGATAACATGTTGACAAAGTATCAAATGATGAAATTTATAGACTTTTGTGAAATGTGGTTCCTGCCAGAATTAGTAACCAGAGTAGCCGCCATTGTTGGAGAACACCACTGCCACACGCCTCGGAATTGATTCAAAGAGACTGGGGGCTGTAATCTAGGTCAATCGTTGAGCAATCATAGATCACATGTTTTCTATCGGCGAAAGATTCGGAGAGCGAGCTGGCCAGAAAAGCAATTCAATCTGGGGATTGACGAAGAAACTTTGGATGATGCATGCCACGTGTGGTCACGCATTATCCTATTGAAATATGACTGTGACTAAGCCCTGAAGGTAAGGAAGGACAACTGGCTCCAACACCTCGGAGATGTAGTGCTGGCTGCATAAAGTACCGGCAATGCGTAATAGAGGAGTGCTAAGTGATATCCAATACCACCCCATACCATAATGCCCGGTGCAGAACCAGTGTGGGGGTGCATAACACAGCTGTTCAGCATCCTTTCTCTACGCTGTCTCCAGACTAGAATCCGACCATCGTGGTGTTGCAGACAGATGTGTGACTCGTCAGTAAAGACAATTTCATTCCATTCTGCCACCAACATCCTTCATTCATCCCACTATTGGCGGCGGAGAAGTCTGTGGTTCTGCGTCAAAGGTTCACCAAGCAATGGACGTCTTGCGGGCAGACCACTCTGCTGTAAATAGCGTCGAATGGTACGCGCAGACACTAAATGATGCGTTACAGACTCAATGTTCTGTGCTACGGTTCGTGATGTGACTGAGTGATCCGTCACTGCCACGAGCACAATTTGCCTGCCCTCACGTGAAGTGGTGCACTGAAGTGGATGCGATCGACCACGTCGGTCCGTCGTACCCTCCTGCATCCAACGGTCACATATCCGCATAACAGTTGTTTGTTTTCTTCCAACACGACTACCGATTTCCCTGAAATATAATCCACAATCTTGGTAGGCCACTATCCTTTCTCTGTCGAATTCGAATGCTTGATCAAAAGCTGATCGCTGTGTTCTACGAGACATAACTGGTCGTTTCTTGAGAAAACCACTATAAAAAAACAATTGCGGAACTTGAAATCGTCGAAATCTCCAAGCCTTAAATAGCGATTTGAGGTGGCGCCACAAGCGCGCGTGATGTGTATGCGCTGAAATTCTAATCATTTGCATATCTCACCTCCGCTAATGCATGTGGTAAATTTCATATTATTTGCATGCTTCCTTCAGGGTGTTGCATTCACGGTGGCCAGCAATGTATGTAATTTGAATATTTAAAAATACGATCTAAATAACAAAACCATTTCTTCTAATTCATCCGAAAACCATGTTTAAATCTGAAATTTATACGATTAATTTTTTGAAATGTCGTCAGAAATTTTTTGGAAAAAATTCTTCAATGTGTTTATGTGTATTAGAAAGATTTGCAATATTGAAATAATTAAATCTATGGGAGATTAAAAGAGGTCAACACACAGAATGACGTAACAATGTTCCTTACGCTATCAAATTGTTCAGTTGTTCCAAACAAGTTTGAGCTGTCAGTGCAATCGTTCAATTTGCCAGCAGGATAATTTTCTTGAATGCAATTCCTGAATACGTCATCTAACTGAAATATTATAAGCACATAACATGAGAAAATCAGTAGGTTTTCTATTAAAAAAAGAATCATATTATTACACTTGAGTGTTCTATTTGAAGTGTTTATTTTTATATTTTGTTGTTCTATATTTTAGTTTGATATTATCTATAATAAGAATTTCTGTCATGCTTATTAAGAAAATGAAAGGATCGATCATGCTCTCAACTCTTATAAGGATAGTATCTGGATCCTGACAGACAGCAGAAGTTCCATCCAATATTTGAAGAATTTGTAGAAGTTATGGACAGTACTGGTCTAGATATTTTATCCAAATTAGTTAGACTTAGTCAGAGGAAACAAGTATGTCTCCAGTGGATTCCTTCACATGTTGGTGTGCCTGGGAACGAAACTGCTGATGAGCTGGCTGGTAGGGGATGTGATCTCCCTAACTCCAGTGCCACTGTCTTAATCCATACGGAAATTCATTCCTTTCAAAGAAATCAAATGAATCTGATTCGGCGAAACCCTCCCGCTCATCACTGGTACGCAGCTAAGAGTCCTGGCCTATCTATTCCGTGCAAAAATTCCAGAGCTCATCAGATGGTCTTGGCGCGCTTTAGAAGCGGTCACCTGCGTAGTATAAATTTTGTACAGGGGGTAAAGTCTTTCTTTACCTGTCCCTGCTCTCTCCTTGCTTCTGATCATACTCTGCACTGCTGGCGCATTTCCCTGTGACAGTTGTATGAAGAGCAAGGCCTGGTGTGTGAGACTATTACACGGAAAGGTCAAATGGACTTGGTGAAGGCTTTCCTGCTCCAAGGGGATTGGAAACAACATCAACAACTACAACGAATGATAAGGATATGAAATCTGCTTAAAACTTAAATGTTTTTGCAATAATATATCCATGATCTGTCTCCTGTTCATATAACAGGAAGCATAATTCAAAGTCTTTCATTAATTTATCTGCATTTTTATCCCCGGGTTCCATGAATATCGTAATTATTTTCCTTTCACAGTGGCTATCGCTAATTCATTTTACAACGTGTTTAAAATTCGAAAGTTAACTGGACAGTGTGAAAGAGTAAGAGGTGATTAAGTGATGCAAAATTTTTTGACACTCAAAATGAGAGCCTTATCTTTCACTTGCTTCTGACCACTTTTTGTCTTTATCGTAATGATTAAATAAGGATATGTAAATTTAGTACTCCTTTGTTAACTACTACTTTCATTATTACATGTTATTGTTCGACGTATGTGAAAATGTTTTTCTGTAACCCCCTCCCCCTATTGGTCCCAAAGAGAGACATTCATCTCTAAACCTTACTCTAGGGCTAGAAGCAGTTATAGGCTGGTTTTTGTAATAATCAAACAACGCAATACCTATTTTTTACATACTTTCTTGGCAGTAAGATTTGTAAATAAATATAAATGTGTACTATCTAGCCATGTCATCACTTTATGGTGCTTCTTTTTTCCATATTCCAGTTACAGGAATATGGAGACAATAGACTAGGCACATAAAAACCATACGAAAATAAGTCAATATTAAAGTATTTTGTAACTGCGTCTTTTTTCTATAAATTAAATAGTCACGAAAGGAATCTAGCAATATTATTAATATAGTCAGCCTAATGCGACTCCGAAACGTAAAGTCTGGTTCATGATTTTCGATATAAGAGACTAATATCGAAATCTACATTAAAAAAATAAAGTACAAATGTACAAAGTAGATTTTGAACGAAGAATATTCTTTCTCTCTCATGAGAATTCTATGTTTAGAGAGTTGGCAACTGTCTTTTTTTTATTTGTTCGAGACTTCCAATACATTTGCGAAACATGACAGACAGGAGACATCATCGTTTTCCAATATGGGTAGCTTTTACAGCAGACAAAAAAGGGTGTAAAGAAACGCTTGTCCTTTTTTCCCTTCTTTTTTAGTATTTTAGCAATATTCCTTAAGGTCTCCGATTTCCCTAAAATCATGCTTTTTCAAAACCTTACAAACTTTTTTTATGATTTTATTTTATAAACCATCTTATTAGATTAGTAAAAATACCAAGCCTTTTAGTTTTCATTCACTAGAACAAAAACTACAAGTGTTTTAATCCATAACTTTACACAAGATGTCAAACTTTGAAATGCGTTTTACTCGAAATGTGTTTCTCTCGAAAAACTCAAACGGGGACAGTGATTGCTCAGAAAGTTTTAAAAATAATTTTCTGAATTTTTTGTGAATGTTTTGTATAACAGTAGAAGTGTTTTGACCTTCATATTTATCAATCACTGTTTTATTTCAAAATTTACAATCCTTTATGTGAATATAATCACTGTTTTTTCTCAAGCGATTTCATATAGTCAATAAGATAGAGTGCTCTAGTTTTTGTAAAAATTAAAATATGTATTATTCTGAAAGTCAATTCAAACATGAATAACAAAGTAACATATTAAAATTTAAGTAATGAGAATTTGCTCAAAAGAATTTTTGTACATAGCGGGCCCCATTTATGTAATTCTTTGTACACTTTCACCAGTTTTTTCCCCTTTTAATAATAATATTTATTTTCTGTTTTCAATTTTACGATTTTTTCCTTAAAATATACGAAGTAAATCTAAAAATTACGAAAAAATTTCCATATCTTCCTTTTTTAAAAAAGAAGTTGTCGTAAGTAGTCAGATACCTTAATGCGGTTGTACATGTATTTTTTGGCGATCACAAGAGTCGATTCAGAAGACGGGAATGAATGAAGTCAGTTTTAAGAAGGAATGATATGGTTAGATAATTGTATTTAAAATATAAAACTAAACTTTCTTAATAAATTATTTTTGATACATAATTATCAAATGAACTGTTTTAAATTCAATAAAATAAATAAGCTGCCGTGAATCTAAAGTGCACATCTGAATCTCGGGGTGTGAGTAAAAGTTTTTTTCTAAACTGTTTGAATAATTATGTTAATAAGTTTTCCCTTTTTTTTAGCTTGATAGTAAAAGAATAGTTAAGGAAAATACGAATGCAATTTAATCTAAAGATGAGTTCTCCGGTGCATTATGACCTTTATGTGAAAAGAGTCCTGTTTTAAACACAATAATTCTTTCCCCTGACAGTGATATCTTTTAATAGCAAATGTTGTTCCTAGCACTGAAGGAAAAAAGATTTAAATAAAAATGACTAAAAATATGAAATTTCTAAGACGTGTTTACATTACCGGTTTGGGAAGAGGTTTTTCGCAAGCTAATAAGCTGTCACAACGATCTTGATCTCCAGCTGAAATACAGAAAACAGTTTTGATATTTTGTTTTCAATAAATAAAATTATATATAATTGGAATAAATTTCAAAATAAACAGTCGTGTTCCATGCAGATAATTTGGGGATTAATTTGTAACATAATTTTTGCATATAATTTGTAATATTTCAGGGAATGACACTCCTAGATATTGCCAACTTTTCACGATACAGAGTTATAAAATAAATCACACAAATTATTCTCTCCAGAGTTTGATTTTTTAACTAGGTGAAACGCTGAATTTTCTAAATATTTCAAAAGAGAAATCAGCAATTATCCAAAACTCATAAGCGATTATCTAATGGCTGATATATAAGAATCATATAGTTTATTTAGTTGTTAGGAATGAAATTTTAGAAATTTAGAAGTAATGTTTTTCTGAAACCTGAAAAAACCGTTGTGTATGTTAGATCGTTCACAGGACTGATTAATAATGTTCCTCGTACAATCGCACCTTATTATTAATTAAATGGTTACTGAATAGGTACAGAAAAGAATTCTCCAACACTACGTACAAAGTGTGTTTGAAATTGACTAATACTTCTTAACTTTTCATCCAATGTATTCGTCTTGGAAATAAGAGAAAAAGGAGCAATGAACCCTTCATTCGTACATTTGCAAACAATAAGAAGGCAGGAATAAAAGCTCTTAACGACGGGCCCGAGTAGGTATTCATTCTGGTCCCATTCGTTTACTGCAAGCACAGCGTACGTGTATTTAGGTTAGTAACTCAAACCAAACACTCTCTCAAGCGAAAGTAAACATTTAGTCACCGATGTGGAATTGAACACTAATCGCAGTACAGTCTGGTTAATTATTCACTCCATGCAGAGGCTGCGACATTCAAAATAAATTTCGTCTATTTATACTGAACACTACTGCACACAAATTAACCATACTCATTATTTTAGCAAGAGATTATACCAATGCTTCTCAAAGTTTTAATACTTGCGATCCAATATTCAATCATAATTTTCATTACGCTCCCCTGTGCACATAAGTATAATATATTGAATTCAAAATTATTACACTTTGACGCTAAAGCTGCAATACGACTTTAACCTGTTATGTACCACCAGAGAATATAAATGTCTCTCTCAGCCAAGACACTAATTGTCGTGGACGTATATATACGTCTCTTTCCGAAGTATGTTCTTTTCTCTGTAAAACTATCCATAAAATTATTCCGAAGGCTTTGGAATGCTATAATAGGACCTAGGCAGTGTTTGCGAAGGATTTACTTATTTTAAAGGATTTGATTATTTATTACTTTTCTCTCCACCAATCACCACATGCCCTCACCGACGTATTTAAATACGGTGTCATTTTGGAGCAAATCACGTGACTTTTAATCAGCAGTTATGGGATAAATAATAAACCGTTCAAACTATCAAGATAAGTGTTAATTTTTGTATATAATTTTATGTATGACAATCCCATGGGGTCACTGGTAATTATTAAACCTGTTCTTGCCTTAGTATCATTAAATTATTATAAATGTATCAGTACTGCACAATGTATTTTATAAGTGTTTTATATCAGTATAAATTTAAATTTCATTTTTTATTATGTCAGAATGTATATTTCGTTTCCTAACTTTCTGTAAATTAATAATTTGTTTTAAAATAATCTCTCGTTTTTGACTTTTCAATATGCTCACGCCACCCTCCTAGAGCTATCACCCCCCCCAAGAAGGCGCGCCCTACAGTTTGAGGAACACTGGATTATACACAAGGTCAACAATAAACTTTCAAAGGACAAGCCTACTGGAGATGTAAATCACTTGCAATAACGGTCTGAAAAAAAGAGAGTGTTCTCTATTTATAGGTAAGAAAATCTGTCAACAACAACAAAAAAAAAGAAAGAAAAAGACTTTCCTCTCTACAAAAAGGATATGACGAGTCCTCCACATCTGAAGTTAAAAAAAGAAAAAGGACAGAATACATTAAAAGCCCTCTTTAAAAATCGCCTGAATAGGGAATCTATCATTCTAGTCGATTAACGCATGCAACGTGTAACTATAGGCTGGAAGGTTGAATATTCAAATTAAACACTCATTAAAAAGTTAACAACTTCTCATCAAAAATGGCACAAAATCGGACTACATTCCCTCCTGCGAGTGTAAATCAGTGCTTCTCAAACTTTCAATACTGGCGACCCTAGTTTTCAATCATAATTTTCATCGCGCCCCCAAATAATAATGTATCGAATGCAATAATAATGCACTTTGAGTATTAAATTTTGAATACGTTTCTTTCAAGTAATATATATTTTAAGCAAATTACTTTTAAGTAATAATTATAATGTTACGTTATTTTTCCGTTCTCATTTTTTAAATTGGAACAGATTGCAAAATGACATTTAATTAAAGATTTATTTCCTCCATCATACATTTCTAAAAGAACAAATGTCATTAGAACAAGTAATATAAAAAATAAATTTTTAAGTGTCAATTCTCTCTCTCCTACTTAGGCCAACAAAGAAAAACTTATTTTAGTTACTTTCTATTAAATAATAACAATTAATACAAATATGTAATACATATGACAGAATCATAATGTTAAGAGTCAAAAGAGAAATCGATTTAATTTTGCAATTTTTCATTTTCCTTTCTATATATGGGGTATTGGACTATTCTTTTTTCGTTACTATTTATTCATTAATTAAATTTAATTAGTGTAAGAAATTAGTGTGTGTGTGTGTGTGTGTGTTTTTAAAGTAAAAAAGAAATCACACACATTCTCAGAAATTTGGCCATCTCGGATGGAATTCGAACTACCGAACTTCAGATTAGAAGCCCAGCGCGCTATCCATTGCGTTACAGGGGACAACATGAAAAGTTTTCCTTTCTATAAATGCTTTTGGACTATAATTTTTGTTTGTTACTATTTATTCATTTGTTAATTTAATTAATGAATTAAAATTTGAAAGAACTGTATTTACATGAAGTGTCACCCACTATAAGTTTTAAAAAATGTATTTGAACGTGTATGAATAAATAGAAAGTATTTTATCAACGATTGAAAATTTGAACAAGATATATATGAGAGAGTGAACTTATAGTAGAAATTGAAAAATAGTCTACTTTATGTTGCGCTCTATCATATCCATCACATCTGGCATTCTCGCGAGCGTCTGCGTGAGTCTGGCCAAACTATCGGACGTCTGCGCAAAACATGTAATAATGCTGTACCTCGTACAATTCCAGTCATTCTTAGTCGATTCGATGCTTCTATAGCTACCAAATCTGTCTTAAATGTACATTTTATAATTTGCGCGTTAGTTGTAATTTACGCTATTTAGTATTGCTGCAGAAGATTGGAACAAAAAAAATCATGGATAAATTTTAAGTCGTACGCGAATATTCGATGATAATAAAGCATCAACAAGTGCACAGATGAGCATAGTTTCGAAAATTAAATCAAGGAAATATTCTCAAGAACACTTGAATTTTGGATTTACCATTACTGAAGTAAATGGAGAAGAAAAGCCCCTGTGAGTTGTTTGCTCAAAAATATTGGCAGCAGACAGTATGAAACCTAATAAACTTAAAAGACATTTCAAAACGCTTCATGGTGAGTACATTAACAAACCTCGAGAGTTCTTTGTATCAAAATTAAAATCATATGAAAAACAAAAAACATTTTTAAAAAAAACTTTGTCAGTGAATGAAAAAGCTTTACTTACTTGTTACAAAGTATCATATTAAATAACCAGATGTAAAAATTCTCACACTATTTCCGAAGAGCTTATTTTGCCTGCAGCAATTGAGATCGTAGAAACTATGTTTGGAGACAATTTTGCCAAAGAGTTGCAGTCCATACCCCTATCAAATGATACTGTTTCCCGTCGAATTGATGATATCGCTGAAGATGTAGAGCAACAGCTTTTCGGTAAGTTGCGTTGATAAATTGTTTTCAATTCAGCTTGATGAGGCAACAGATAGCAATAAAGATGCTCATTTCATTGCGTATGTTCGATTTTGGGATGGTATGTCAGCAGTAGAGAAGAACTACTCTTTTGAAAACCAATAAAGCTTAAAGCAACAGGAATAGCATTATTTGATATTTTAAATAATTTTATAAACGAGGCAAATATAGAGTGGAAAAATTGTGTCGGAATATGCACCGTGGGTGCTCGTACAATGTCAGGAAGATTTAAAAGTATACAAGCACTTGTGAAACAAAAATCTCCACTGTGAATCTGGACACATTGCATGATCTACAGAGAAGCTCTGGCTTCCAAAGAAATTAGTCCTGGCCTGAATATTGTGCTAATGACAGTTGTGACTGTAGTAAATTACATAAAAATGAGACCCATAAAATCAAGAATCTTTCCTGGACTTTGCAAAGACATGGGCGCAGTGCATTCATCGTTGCTATTTTATTGCGTAGCAAGATGGTTATCACGCGGGAAATTTTTACAACGTGTTTATGAATTAAAAAATGAAATTACAATTTTTCTAGAAGAGGAAAATCTATCGAAAGCTGAAAAATTTTGAGATGGTTTATTTCTGATGAAGTTGAGCTACTTAGACGATATATTTGAGAAATTAAATATATTGAATTTTCAACTTCAAGGATTAAGTGTGCATGTGTTTGACACGAGTGATAAAATTAATGCTTTTTGTAGAAAATTAGAATTATGGAGCCGAAATATTTAAAGCAAAAAAAACTAGAAATGTTTGAAAATGCGGATAAATGTGTAAAAACTTACAAAACTGAAGAACAATATGTGGAAGTTGTTTATAAAACTATTGAATATCATTTAGCTATGTTGGCAAAAAGTTTTTGAAAGTATTTTTTTGCTGAGGACAACTTGATAGCAAGTTACGAATGGGTTAGAGATCCATTTCAAAATACCCCAGAAGGGCTCTCAACTACTGAAGAAGAAATTTTCATAGATTTCAAATCTACTGGCGAAATTAAAGACAATTTTGTAATAAAACTCTCTTTCAATTTTGGGCAGAAGTAGATGATGAATTTTCTGCACTGAAAACAAAAGCAATTCGTATACTTTTACCATTGTCAACATCCTACCTTTGTGAAACCGGATTTTCTGCTGTGGCTGCTTTGAAGACAAAATATAGATCTCAGCTAAATATAGAAAAATAACTCAGAGTGTCAATTTCTAATATTAAGCCTTCATTTGAAAACCTTTGCTCTGCAAGACAAGCCCATGGAAGTCACTAATAATAATTAAACTTGTTCTTAAATTAGTATTAATAAATTAATTAAAAATACATTGTGCAGTGCTGATACATTTATAAGAACACTGGCTGAAGAACCCGTTTTGCGATTATTTTTTTAAAAAATAATGCATTATTCTTGATATAATAGCTTATTTGTAAGGAGAGTAAAACCAAGTACACAACAATGCATACAAAAATATAAAATTATTTTTTAAATGAATACTCCTATTATAAATAGTTTAAAACGAACTGTAATTTTAAGCCTCACAGAATTAGCACTTAGAATTAATATTAAATAAGGAAAACGAATGTAAAATTCCGATGAAGAATAATTGTTTTATTTTTAATATTTAAAGTGCGAAACCTTCAAAATGTTTTAACCTGGGAGCAGACGCCCACTCCACACTAACGTTAATGGTCGCGCGGTGTGACTAAGTCACCCCAATCCTTTTTTTAATAATTACTTTTACTATGCACGATAAAAATCACAATTCCAGTGAATAATTTAACTAAGAGGAAAAATACTTGCCTACTTTCAAGGACTTTTTAATTTTTCTTTGATGATTTGAGAAAAAATCCAATAAAACTAAAAAAACTGTTCCAAATGTGCGTGACCTTAATAAAGAACATAAATCACAGACACTTTTCACTAACAATACAAGAACGTTATTTGAAATCAAAACTGTCATATTTTGCTCACGATATTGTAATTTTGCTGTTCTTTGATGATCTACAAATCGCATGTTGAACATTTTCTTGCTTGTTTCTTTTTGACAAGGCGAAGTGTTACATTTAAGGCTTCTTAGTTTTCTCGATAGAGTTCTTTAGGCAGCAGTTGAAAACTTCAATTCAAATCAAACGTTTCATGTCTATCACTTTTGTCATATTTACTTCCGTTATCACGATTAATATGCATTATTTTATCAGGTTCTTCAATTGCTTGATCAGTTTCATCTTCCTTCAATAGAGAGATCACAGATGCCCATTTTTTTATATTCTGCTCATTTACTTTTATAAACCATAATAAGTTGTACAACACAGCAATTAAAACCACCAAGTTAATCATAGGGGAAAGTAGAGCATATTCATAGAAAATATTTTTGAGCAAAAGTGGTCGTGCAGGGAATTTGATCAAAACAAGTACCTTTTGATTGTAAAAAACCGTTTGCCACTCTCCAAAAAGAGGCATAAATGTGACAAATTCATTTTAGTTTCCATTAAGACTCTAATATCGGAGGATACTGTCAAGGTCATTGTTAACGAATAAACAGTTTTACCAGAATTTGGAGTGATTCAGCGCCTCAAGCGAACGCTTCCACGTAAAAAATGTATTAGATACAAAAACATCGATGTCAGTTCTAAAAAAATAATTGTCTAAAACGTTTTTTATTATGCATTATATGTTTCAGATTACTCATAAAAATACATCTTGGCCAAATAATCCTTCAAAGTGCTCAATATGCTTATCCATATATCATAAAACTCATTTACATGGGGGGGAAAGCAACAGAAAAATATTATTTACAACTTTCCTAAAAGAAAAGTAGATGGAGTTAAACATACCAGTAAGTTTCAAGATCAAAGAGATAATAATTAAAAGTAGTATTTTAGGGGTTACAAGAAACGTAATAAAAAAATCTCTCATCGTGGGATTACAGCAAAGCAAACAAAATAACTTTTTTTATTTGGTTTTAGGATCTAAAATAGCTAATGAGCGTTTGAAGTGCAATCTTTTGAAAGTGGAAAACCAGATGATATATATAAATTATATCAGTGTAAATGTGTATTTTTTATTTTGTCAGAAAGCATTTTGTTTTACTTCATTGCAAAAAAAAATTTTAAGCCTTTTATATTTTCAATATGCTCGCCTTCCCCCCTCGAAGGGTTTTCACGTCCCGCCAGGGGGTCACGCCCCACAGTTTGAGAAACACTGGTGTAAATCCAAAGGAATAATTAAAACAGTCTTACTCAAAAGTTGTGCGGGGCAATGTTTTGATGGGGGAGAGAGGGGAGAAGTTAAAACAGATATGTGTTATGAAAATCACATTCTGCATTTATAAAGTTGATTGGAGTAAGTACTTCCTGAATATTATCTCAAATAATGTTTTATGGTGCAAAATGATGCAGAGCGATTGAAGCAATCAATTTTATTCCTTCGTTGCGGCATTTGAAATAACGTGATTTTGTACACTAAGAAGTGACTCGGTACATTTACCACGTTTTTGTTTGTTTTTTAAATGCTTGCTTAAGTGGTTTGTAAGCTTATATGATTATTTTGTTATAACTATTCCAGGAAATGAAAACATATTGCAAAGGTAAAATAGCTTTCCAATCACAAATGCATAGTTTGATAAAAATATTAAAAATTTTGAATTTTTAATACATTACGAAACGTCTCGAACAATCTTCAAATAACTTATAACATACTTTTAAATAATAAGTGCACATAGATATTGTCCCTTGGCTGAGATATTTTGCTGTGCTACCATTGAAAAGAAAAGTATTTAAATATCATTTTCAACTTTTTTGATCAATTATTTCTTCCATTAAAAAAGAAAAAAATACTTACAATTGCCAATACAGATATTTGCTTTAACATTAAAATTAATGAACTCATCACTGTATCCTTTGAGGGCAATCACACTGCTAACAGCAACAACTGAAAGCACAAGGACTTGTAGTGGAAATTGAATCATGGCTACAGTTCGGATTTTTTCTTTGATATACTGAAAGATATAAATCAGCTTTAGCATAGAATTTTTAGATGGATTGAAACTTATAGATTTTTAAGAAACATTATTCTATCATCCAGATTAAAGCACATAAGCAAAAAAAAGATATAACTGTAAATACACAGTGCAAGTATCTCTCACTGTTATAATACAGAAATCTCCAATTAGTTAAGAGATATTGCTGATTTCTTGAAACCTTACTATCATTTTTTTCAAATGTTCAAGACGGAATTATTGCAAGAAGATTTTATTTCTCTCTCATTTTAACTTTACTTAACAAAATAATTCAATTTACAATAAATCATAGTTAACATTTGTAATGGATGGCATGGGGCAACCTCTTCATAATTTTGTTTATTTTCTATGTCTACATGTCTAGATCTTGTAACACACTGTACATATCTAATATACTGTTCCTTATGATTAAAAATTAATTTTGTACAATAAAATTCCTGTGGTATAAATAAAACCTACAATACCTTAAAATGTGTTTATTTCTAAATTTGATTGTTGCTTCCGTAACCTATTGAGGTATCCAAAAGTGTCAAGTTTGTCACGCGTGATTTCTTTTTTTTTTTCAATTACGAAAGAGCGTAGCAATATTGTATAATTTTTTTCGCTTTGCCTTACTTCCTTATTATTTCTCTCTCTGGTCTCGTTACCGCCTCAAAATATCAGCTTATCATAATTTCAGTTTCTAATTTCAGAATCTTGACTGCGTTTGGTTTGATTTTAATTTTTATCACACAATCTGAAGCAATTTTGAACTATTCGTGACAGTACTGAAATGAGTGTATTGAAGTGAGCGTATTAAAATGAGTGTATTGAAGTGAATGTATTGAAGTGAGTGTATTGAAGTGAGTGTATTGAAATGAGAGAGTGCATTGTGAAGTGAGTGTATTGAAATATCCAAGTGTGTCGGTTGTCACAAAATGTTTTCTTCAATTACGAAATCATGTCAATAATATACAATTTTTCTTTCGCTTTACCTCGATCCATATTTATTTCTGCAACACTAGAACTATTCATGACAGACCGTGGTAATTTTAACCAAGTTCTATGTTGAGGGTGACCCTTGAGTTAGCACTCCCCTCTCCAAACTTCCACACGACGCTACGGGAGGAATTTGAGTGTTCACAGATTTAACGTGCGTCAGTTCTACACTGCGAGTCTTTATTGGCACTCGATTTCAAATTCGAAGCAACGCTGGCCACATGTTCGTGACCATGACTTCCGCAACTGTTTCTTGCGTATAGTAAGTATATCAATATTCTTAGAAACGTACGATGTTTGATTGAACTCTCAACAATTGCCAAAAATATTTTACTTTAAAAAGATTTTATGAGGAAAAATATCTTTCGAGCAAATATTTACATATTTCATATGAACTAATTCTGTCAATGAAAGTTTGGAAGTAACGAGATGGCTGCTTACCTTTCCCCGTCTTTGCTGATTCTATATCGAATTGTGTGTGATTTCCGACATTAAATAAGTATGGACATATTGTTTTTTTTTAATTCAAAAGTGTCACGACCATTTTCAAGGTTCATTGCTGTAGATGTTTGTTCCAGTAGATAATTGGATTTTGCAAGTAAATTTCGAAAACTTGATATAAACTTATGAAATCGGAAAATTACTCATCAAAAAACTATATAATTTTTGGTAAACAATTTTTATTGTGTTGTTTCAGCGGTATTTGGATGTAAAAATAAAATGACAGCAAAGTTTATATTATGATCATATGTAATTGTAATTCCAACTTTTATACCTTCAAAACAATTCAACTATTTTTTCTAAATTTGAAAAGAGGTAATAGAAAACATTTTTTGGTAAATAAATATGTGACTATTATAAATATGCCATTTGAAAATCCACTTTTTTAAATCAAAATGCGCCTGCTTCTTCTTACAGTAGTTAAAAGTTTTCCTTGAATAATAATTAAACAGCCATATTTTAATGCTGTCGAAATAATCGATAATCTTAAACTCTCTTCTCTCTCTTTGCACATTGTCAATTCCTGCCCCTCACCAGCAACCTTCCAGATTCACGTACCCAATTCATTCTCATCCCCTTCCTCCCAGGCTGAAGGATATAACCCAATGGTACTCAACCTGTGGCCCACCAAGCCTTTTGAAACCACCATTGGCTTTTTAAACGACCATTGTTCTGAGAAATTTACTTATTTAAGAAAATTGTATTAAAAATTGGGTGGGAAATTCTTTGTCAAGAAAACAAAGATATCACGTTGCTTTTTACTGTCGGCGTCGTACGGGTTAGAATTGATAGCGACAATTTTATGGGTGGAATTAGTAATTTTTAACTATCTTTCACATCTTACAAGCGAAAAATATTCACAGAAAATATATAGTTTCAAGACAATTGGGAGGTTGACTATTTTGTAAGGAAAAGCAAACATGGATCAGAAATCGTTTGATTTGTCACGAAAGTGCTGTATTTAAAAAACACCAATGAACAAGAATCATTCAATGACACTTTTCCTCGAAGATCTCTTTGAAGAGGTGATGAATAGATTTTCTTGAATAATCTTTGCAACAGCAACAAAGAGTTTTGTCAGTGGTAATATCACAGCGGTAACAAAGACATCCTATGAAAATTGTTATATTATTGGTAATCATATGAAACCGTTTACTGATGCAGAAATTGAGAAGGAGTATTTCTAAAATGCTTCTAATTTAGTATTAGGGACAAGAAAAATATAAAAAAATAATAATTAAAAAAAGCAAAACAAGAGTTATAATATTTTGATCGATTTTTAAATATCCAATGTTATCTTGGTTTTAAAGTATTTCTTTCCTCCATCTCCCATTTATTCTCATGTTTCGGCCCACGTGAAATAACTAACATATGTATGCGGCCCATCAGAAAAAAAGGTTGGGTACCCCTGATATAACCCGACGCAGATTCTTCACAGCAATTTAATCGTTGATAAAACATAGTCAAAGCTTTGTCGGTGTTAAAAGGGAAATAATTAATAGAAATAACGGTCGGCACTATGGAAAACGTGATATTTAGCTTATAGTTAGCTTGGATGGAAGATTTCGGTAGTTGAGAAAAAAAACAAGCTTCAACCTGCAAGAACACTTATGACGAATCTGTACGAAACCTTTCCACTAATCTCTTAGGCGTCTTTTTGGGGAATATAAATTCGCGTTTATTTCCAATCAACTCCAAAAAGATGAACGGGATATTCAAATTAGATAAGGTATTTAATTCGAGCGTTGTGAGATAATAATGTGGATGATGGAAGGCTATTGAGCCAGCAACTTTAAACGCAATATTAAAGGATTCCAGGATATAAGAAGCGTGGAGACGTCGTGCTGCTAGACGTACCAGAAAGCTGATATAGCCAGCGGTAAATATAATTTACGTACGCTTAAAATAAGCGTCAGTTTAAGCGAATTAGTTAAAGTTAATGAAAGTTAAGAATTCGAGTACGTGTATTTCTCGGATCTCCTATTTCGGTAGACCTTATTTGATCTTGAGCTTAATTATTAATTAATTGCATTATTAGTAATTTAATTTAATATAAAGGCAAATCCCTTTAAGTGACGTAACATAATAGTATTATATGTTATCAGAGATTTTTTTTGAGAAAATTATAATAATAAATAAATATTATTATTATTCAAAATGGCTCTTAGTAGTTCTTTGCCTCAAATTAAACTTGGTGTTCAAGGTGAGACCCAGGGGGGTCTCCACACACTTATAATATCTGACATAGTGTAATGATCCCTCAAAAGTCTGACTAACTCCTAAAGTTTCCCACCCGAACGATTGTGATTAGAACACGACTCTAACCGCTACGAAATGCCGGGTAAATATAACTAAAGTTCCACTTGTAAAAGGTTGTAAAAAAGAAGCATTTCTGAGACTGTTTTCAAACTTGAAATTAATATACTTGAAAAAGGGAGATACGGTAGAATGCATAAGGAAAAATGCATAAACGTTTTCATTGATGCTTTTATGCTGTTTTCGGCTTGAGGTCCCATCCAATGTGGTATTATCTTGCCACGGTGTGTGTGAATAATTTATTCATTAAAAGTGCAACAGCAGTTGAACGACTTGAAATTTATTTTATCCAACAAAAACCGAAACCATCATGTACTGGTCACTATCTGGGTCAATCATTGAGCGACCATGGACCACATGTATTCTATCGGTGAAAGATCCGAAGAGCAAGTCGGCCGGGAAGCAATTTAAACTGGTGATTGACGAAGAACCTTTGGACAATGCATGAAAAGTGTGGTCGTGCATTATCCTGTTGAAATATGACTGTCGCTAAGCCCTGAAAGTAAGGAAGGACAACTGGCTCCAAAACCTCGGAGATGTAGCACTGCCTATTTAAAGTACCGGCAAAGCGTACTAGAGGAGTGCGAGAGTGATATCCAATACCATCCCATACCATAATACCCGGTGCAGGATCAGTGTGGCGGGGCATAACGCAGCTGTTCAGCACCCTCTCTCCACGGTGTCTCCAGACTCGAATCCGAACATCGTGGTGTTCCAGACAGATGCGTAACTCGTCAGTAAAGACAACTTCATTCCATTCTGCCGCCCATATCCTTCTTTCATCGCACCATTGGTGGTGGAGACGTCTGTGGTTCTGCATCAAGGGTATACCAAGCAATGGACGCCTTGCGTGCACACTCTGTTGTAAACGGCGTCGAAAGATACGCACAGACACTGAATGATGCGTTACAGACTTAATGTGCTGTGCTTCGGTTCGTGATGTGACTGAGAGATCCGTCACTGTCATGCGCACAATTTGCCTGTTCTCACGTGAAGTGGTGTACTGAGGTGGATGCGATCGACCATGTCCGCCCATGTTACCTTCCTGCATCCAACAGTCACATATCCATATAACAGTTGTTTGGTTTTGTCCAACACCACTATAAATTTCCCTGAAAGATAATCCACAATCTTGGTAGATCACTATCCTTCCTCTGTCGAACTCGGATACTTGATCAAAAGCTGATTGCTGTTTTCTACGAGACATAACTGATCGTTTTTTGAAAAAAACCACAAGAAAAACACAAATATCGAACTTGAAATCGTTTATATCTCCAAGCCTTAAATAGCGCTCTGAGGTGGCGCCACAGGCGTGCGTGATGTGTATGTGCGCTAAAATTCTAATCATTTGCATATCTCACCTGAGCTTATGCATGATGTAAATTTCATGTTTTTTGCATGCTTCCTTCAAGGTATTTCATTTATGGTGGCCAGCAGTGTAGAAGCATTTTTTACAAAAGGAAAACATTTTGAAAAAAGATTATTCTAAGTTAATTTTTTGCCCAAATATTGCATTTAAATAACGTTTTTTTTGTCAAAATGTCCTTAAAACATATTGTGCGTGTATTCTTACCTAAGTGACACTAAATATCATGAAAATTATCCATTTAAGTGCATTTTTAAAATCACGGTTCCACACCTAGTCGGATACCTTAAAAACGCGCATAAGTGGATACTTCTTATGATATTTAGTGTCATTTAGATTAGAATACATGTATAAAATTGTTTTAAGAACATTTTGACAAAAAAATTATTTAAATACAATATTTCGGCGAAAATTAACTTAGAATAACTTTTTTTCAAAATGTTCTCCTTACGTAAAAAATGCTTCTATTATAATAATATTTTACCTGTATATAACTCAGACCTCTGTAAAGAGGCTCAACTATAATTTTTGAAAAATGCACATTATTTTCAGAGTTACAATCATTTGAAATAATTATTAGCGTTTTTTCATAAAATTTCTCCCCTGTGTTGTCGTAAAACCTGGATAAAAAAATGCACTTCTAATATTTCAAAAATTCTATTTGAGTCTCTGTACAGAGGTTTGAGCTATATACAGGCAAAATATTATTATAATAGAAGTATTTTTCATGAAAAGAGAATATTTTGAAACCTGTTCATTCTATGATCATTTTTTGTCAAAATATTTTAATTAAATAATTTTTAATTGTAATACTATTGTTAAAACAATTTTATTTACCTTTTCTAATCTAAGTGACACTAAATATCATAAATGTTATCCATTTATACGCTTTTTAAAAATCACGGTTCCGAACGTAGTCGTATACCTTGAGTGTATTCAATTCATATGAAAAACCATTCTGAGCAGTGGCTCTTACCATTACGAAAGTGAATTTTTAATCATAAGCACTTTGTATTTACACAAAATAAGATTAATTAAGCTGTTTATTAAGTACTATTTCTACATCAGACATGTTAAATACAGAGTGTTTTTTTTTCAGGTATAGAAGTTTAAGTTGGCATTACTTTCCAAGATGGCGACCGATTTAACAGCTGTCAAGTGATTTATTTTTAGTTTGGTTTGGCAATTCATCATGAATAAACTCACGCCTGAACAACGCTTTCAAGTTGTGCAATTTTATTTCGAAAATAATGGTCGATTTTTATAAGCGAATTTTGTTTAGCGATGAAGCGCACTTCTGGTTGAATGGCTACGTCAACAAACAAAACTGCCTCATTTGGAGTGAAGCTAATCCACAAGTATATGTCGTAAAACCGTTACATCCAGAAAAACTGACTGTTTGGTGCTCTTTATGGGCTGGTGGAATCCTTCTTCAAAAACGATGAAGGCCACAACGTTACAGTCAATGGTGATCGGTATAGAGCCATGATTACTAACTTTTTCATTCCTGAATTGAACAATCATGATGTCCAGGAGCTGTGGTTCCAACAAGACGGCGCAACATGTCACACAGCTCGTGCCACAATCGATTTATTGAAAGACACGTTTGGTGACCGCCTAATTTCACGTTTTGGACCTGTGAATTGGCCTCCAAGATCTTGTGATTTAACACCGCCAGACTATTTTTTGTGGGGCTATGTAAAGTCATTGGTCTATGCGGATAAGCCACAAACGCTTGACCATTTAGAAGACAACGTTCGCCGTGTTATTGCCGATATACGGCCACAAATGTTGGAAAAAGTCATCGAAAATTGGACTTCCAGATTGGACTACTTCCGAGCCAGCCGTGGCAGTCATATGCCAGACATCATATTTAAAATGTAATGCCACAAGATTATCTTTCGAATAAAAAAAATTCATGTCTATCGAATAATACATCGTTGTTTTATTGCAATTTAAAGTTCTATACCTCTCAAAAAAACACCCTGTATATATATAGTGAATTGAAATATTGATCCGATGTTCTTGGGTGAGTTTTTGGTGATTTACGCTATTCATATGTGAATATACTGGGTTTTTTAATTTGAACTTTCAGAGATTTTAAATATGTTTTCCCCTCCTATACGACTATCTTAAAGATGGGTGCATCATCTTTCGGGTTCGATGGGTCAATTATATAGTGCACTTAATTGTTTTAGATTTTTAACATTTTAATGTTATAATACCTTTCGGAATGCGATGGCGAATAGATTACTTTTTTAAATGTTAACTTTTTTAACTTTAAATTTTTAAATTTTAAATTTAATTAATAATTTAAATTTTAAATTATATAATCCCGATTATATAACTTACCAAGTTGCAACAGAGGGAAGTTTGGCGCCATCAAACTAGTTTAACCCCACTTATCGATCCTAAGTCCGTGGTTGCATTTGGATATTTTATAAATTTTTATTTTATAAAATTCTTAATTTTGTTTGTAAATGTTGGTATTTTATTTTCTACATTCGCCATTGTTGTTTTGAAATGAGATTTAATATTATAAAATTCATATAATTTTAATTTTTTATTTGGTTGTGGAATTGTGATTGATTTATATTTATTTAAATATATATATATATATATATATATGTTTATGCCCTTTTTCACATGGTATCTTATTTTATTATACTATGTAAATAAGATAACTATTTAAATACTTAATATACATTTATCTGTAAGGCTGAATATAGTAAGAGACACTCTGAATATCAATCCGAAATGAAACCAAGGAAGACAAATCTTGTATTTAGCAAAGAGAGATCTCAAGAATTGCTCATTATAATGTGTATATATATAATTCCCCTCCATTATCAGCATTAACTTTCAAGTATAACCTATAACTAAGAATGTATTTCACGTCTGCGCTTAAGTGGTAAAAATTCTTAGATTTCACTTTTGCGTCGTTTTTCTCTAAGCGACAGAACATGTAGATAGCTCGCTGAATAAAGACCGTTTTTAAAAATCAAGATTGGTTCTGACTTGGGGCATGTTACACACACACATATATACATATATATATGAAAACTAATCTGCATATCACATTTCCACTGTTAGGAGGTTGCGGATAAGACTTTAAAGAATAATTGAACTTTTGTGTATTTCCTCAAACTTGTTTTGAGATGAAAGCCGCGTGAGATGGCCCGCTGCAATCTCACCTCAAGTTGAAAAGGTAAGTTGATAGTAGCCATCGTATTAATTCTTTGTATGAAAAGAATTACTAATTCCAGATCCCAGTCCAAAATCCTCAACCTACCTAAAATATAGCTTTATGGATTCGAATTCTAAAATTTTTTAAAGATTTACTTTATTGATCTTTCTGATATACTCTAATTACATACTTAGGTATACTCTGTTTGGGCCGGTTCCAGGAGTATCACTAAATTATGGGAGTTATTTGTGACTTCATAATTTGTATTGATTTTAATATTTTACTATGCAACATTTTGACAAACCGATATCTTAATACATTTCATTCATAAAATGTATGAAAAATACCTTATTAAAATATTTCTGAGCTCCTTGATATTTTTTGCTTATTTCTTCTGTAGTTTACTACGAATTTTTTTTTCTATTTGTGCTGAAAAATGTACATTAGTCCATAATTATAATAATTTGTTTCAAATTATTGTAAAAATCCAATATTAATAATGGTAAAAAATAAACCTTTAATTAAAATATGTTAAAATATGCTTAATTAATGAGTAAATAAATTATTAGGAGCATCAAGAATTTTGAATTATGTGAATTTAAAAAAATACTTATGCTTTTAGCCTTGGAATTGTAAACATAGCAATCAATATCAAATAATTAAAAATCATCTATTTAGTGAATTGTACGTAAAAGCGTTACCGAAAATAATGCAACAGCCTTTTTTAATGCAACCTTACGAAACATTCGACAAACTGGAAATTTAGTGATACATTCAAGAAAGAAAGTAAAACAGAAATTATGAAAAAAAATATTATTTTAATAATTTACAACTTTTTTAATATATCAAAAATAATACTGGTATGTTTATGCCTTTTTTTTACCATTATCGGATTGCATTTTGTGTTCATTTGGGGGAAAATGAGTTATGCATCCACCAAAAACTTGAGTAAAACAAGTATAAAATCGGAATGACCTTCCAGATTAACTTCAAACTCGGCGTAAACGCTTTTTTCCAGCTGTATTTTTTTATTTTTAGGTATATTCTCCGTATAATGCCCATCCCCTTTTTTACGAAGGAACAAGAAGTGTGCATGTATAATATTGGTATGTTTTTAAGCCATTTATTCGAGGTTTTATACCAAGAGTTAGAAAAAATAGTATTCTTCTAGAATAATAATCCTTTAATTCCCTTAGGTATATTATTTATTTCAAATAAATAGTATTCCGATTCACGTAGAAGTCTAATTTTTCTTAAGCTCATTTCTTTTTTACTTTCAAAACTATCATTTTTGTTTATACCTGGCGTATAAAGTGCACCCATAAATTTCGACCTTATTTCTTACGATAAAAGTGCGTGTTATACGCCGGATTTTACGGGGGGTAGTTATTGATTAGATAAGTATATTAGAGAAGTATTTTAATCTTTAGATCACTCTAAGAAAAGAAAAGCTACTAAGATATGAAATTCTTACCTGAAGTCTCCACCTTGCACTGCTTTGCCGCCGTACCAACAATTTTCGTTGCAATGTAAGTGTAGACACTCATGTCTTCTATCTGCGGCATCCTAATCTGCAAGAGACACCTGGAAAAGCAAATAGAACTTCTTCACCACAACAAGTAAATAATTTATTTCCTGCAGCGCACCTGCAATGCTAATTTTAAAAAATTTGTCACTTAGCAAACTCGGAAGGTGTCATTGACGTCTTCATTGGGTAGAGCAAAAAATATCTGTTAGCATTCGATTGCAGACATAGAAGAATAAAGTTCGCCGATTGATTGAGTGAAATTCTGGTTGGAAGACAGAAAACGTTGATAAATTTGTGAATATCCTGAGTTAGAGCGACACGCTGTGTTTGGTATAATTTGTATTTTTAACAACGGTGTGTGTGTTTAGTCTTTAAAAAATTAGCACAGACAATTTTTTATTATATTTTCCCCTATTTATATAAACGAAATATTTTATTTATAATATAAAACTGAATTTTCCTTTTATTTTCCCTGAAAAAAAGAATCATTTTTTTAAAATTGTACGATGAAAAAGCTTCAAACAAAATATATTCGAATTATTACTTTGATTACGTTGTTTTAGAATACATGCAAGCCAGTGGCGCACACAAGGGGGGTCCTGGGGATCCAGACCCCCCAAACCCCTTTGTTTTTTTTCGATTGATTATAATTCTAATTATATAGTACGTAAAATCTAATTTATTTGTTATTAATGATTAATTTTATTAATTAATGCTAATTATTTATTCAATAATTAGTTTTTTACTGTGTTTTGTTCCCGAAAATCGACAAAATCAAAAGGAACATGATACAAGAATGGTGAACTTTCGCCCCCCTCCCCTGAAAAATTCCTGTGTGCGCAACTGCTGCAAGCTCCTAAGGCGAAAACTTATTCTAATGTGGCAAGCAGAACTTCTTACATATTTTTGTTTTAACATTAACATTAATAATAATTTTCTGTACAATGTTTTCAGTAGAATTTTTGCTTATTATTTCTTTGCTGTAATTATTGAACCAAATTTTTATGTAAATAAAATCATAGTACGGTGCTACAGTTTTTTTAAAAATTTAATATTTATAGTGTCAAAATTTTTGTAAGAAAAAACATTTATGGTACAAAAACTTACGCAATGTAACACAACAGTTGTGATACGACATGACCATTTTTTTAAAATTCTGATCTGCGTGAAATTGAACTGAATATAATCCAGATTTTCTTTTGTTAACTTTACAAAATTAGAATTTTTCAAAATGGTATCTATAAAGTATATGTTTTTAAATACTAATCTTCACACCTTACTTAACATCTCAGTCTAAAAATTAACTTCGCATGATTTTGCTAAAACTGAATTTTATTTTTTATTACATGTCTTAAACACTGTTCTAAAAATTAATTGCGCTAATTTGTAACGAAAAGATTCATTATTTAATTAAATATTTATAAAACCAAATATCTTTAGAAATAGGAAAATTATGTTTTAATTTTTCCAAATTTAATCCTTAAAGTATTTAAGCATATACAATCGTTACTCATGTATACCGTCGACAAATTTCTTCAAATCAGGAGATGTCACCAAATGTGCGTTTGTCTACTTTCTTTATAAACTGGCGACGTCTTTTGAAACGGGTTAATACAACAGGACGTCAACACGTTATTGGCCTAATACATTAGTACCATACAATTAAATATTTATCTACATGTTCATAAGTAGAACTGTAAACTTTTTATGGATTAAATAACTCATTCAAACAATTTAATACAAATATTATATCATTAAACTGCTATTAATGTTAATTAAACAACTATAGTTAGGTATTTATTTTAACCCTTTAATGGACACAAAGCTAAAATACATTTTTCTGTGATAAAGTACTTGATAAATGTAATGTTCTCAGCCTCTATAAACATTTAGTCAAAAAAAACTGATTAGGGGTCTTATTCCAGGGTGGTGGATAGACGTAATAGCCACTGCGCCCTTGCGACATTTAACTTACTTTTCAGGACAGAAAAAAATTATCATTTTACAATAAACTTTTTATGAAAAATTAGCATTTATGCTAATAACTATTTCAATAACAATTAAATACCAAACAGAAGTGCAATAAAATAATAATAGAATGATTGTACACCTTAGAATACATACTTGCTTAGAATATACATAAAATACTTAGAATATACATTGAAATTGGTATATATCCAGAGTTTATATTTTATTTAATTTTAGTATAAAAAGTTAGAAATAAAGTAATATTTTTGATGATTTAAATTAGTTATTTCAAAAATTTGATGAGATATTTACTGCGGAACTTTATAACATGCAAACGTTTTCTCTGAGCAGAAAAGCTGTAATGAAAGATTTTCGAACCCGAGAATCTTGTACCACATATTGTAAACAAAGTTTGTTTTTATTTCCGACCCCCAACATTCTCACTTGATTCTAAATGCTCTCTCTCGAGTACAGGAAAAGTGAACATTTCTCGGTCATTTTTCTGTTCTATGAGGGCAGTGGATAGAGCTCCTATCCGCATATAAAAGCTTTCCAAAAATCTAAGTAAAACCTTTTTTGAATTGTACAATTGCTTAATTCATTCAGATGAGAGAAAAGTATATTTA
The DNA here is from genome assembly GCA_019973935.1 of Trichonephila clavipes. Taxonomy (NCBI): domain Eukaryota; kingdom Metazoa; phylum Arthropoda; class Arachnida; order Araneae; family Nephilidae; genus Trichonephila; species Trichonephila clavipes. Next base: position 1,035,650 of record BMAU01019210.1, on the reverse strand, counting down.
AGACATGTCGAATTTTTTTTCAAAAATCAGAAATTTTATTTATAGTAAACAAAATACAATTTGTAGATTTACACCGAGAAAAACTGTTTTTAACTACCTATCAGAGGACATGAAATGCTGAAAAAATGTATCGTGCTGCCATCTGTATTGATTTTTTGTGATTTAGCTTCAATTAACGCATATGGATGGACTAAATATCCAACACGCTTGGAGAAAATTTTGTAATATATGGCTAGACCTATTAGCCACTGCCCGCTAAAGGGTTATCAAGGTGACAGTGTGGTTTCAAGCCGAAGAGAAATTGATTACACAAGTTATCGTCCATTACTGAACATGTAGGTGAGTAAGAAGGAACAACGACGAGGGATTCTATTTTTAGCATCGGAGGGAGTTAGAGGCCGTGAAATGCATCGACGGATGAAGGCTCTTTGTGGTGAGTACAGTCTGCGTCGTCCAAGTGCTGTGAACTGGCGCAAAAGACTCCTTTAGGAGTGCGAGTTACCCGCTCCTTGAGATGCTCAATCTGGACAGGCTCATGGTGTCATCACACCAGAAAGGATTGAGAAAGTGAATGAGTCAGTCTTGTACAACCGCAGAATCCCCGTGTACGAGATCCATCGGTTAGTCAGTATTAGCAGGGGCAACACTCACACTACAATGTATCAATACTTAAACTTTCGAAAAATTTGTGTGCAGCGTGTTCCCCACCAATTGACCGTCCAAAAGCACAATACTCGAATGACGCTGTCTTTGAATCATCTGCAACAATATCATAAGGAAGAATACGGCTCTCTCTGTCACAAATTGCCAGCGGTGACGAAACATGGTGTGACCATTTTGAACCGATAAGCGAGCGTCCGAGCGAGCAGTAGATACGTGCGACTTAACCGCCTCCAAAAGGTCATGCACACCAGTTCTGGTAAGGTCATGTTGTCCTTCTTTTCTTACCACAAGGGTCCACTTCTTGTATAGTTCCAGGAACAGGGAACCACTATGAGTGCACACCATTATCAAGCCACTTTACAGAACCGTAGACGACTCATCAAGTCGAAACAGCCAGTAATGTTGTCCAATGACGTTATTCTCCTGGATGATAATGCCCGCCCACACATGGTCAACGCGGTGAAGACGACATTGCAGCAATTTCGGTGGGAAACGCTGGAACATCCACCGTACAGTCCAGGCCTTTCACTGAGTAATTTTATTGTTTTTGGACACCTAAAACGAGCTATTCACGAACATTGATTCACAAAGGACGATGAAGTGTGTGACGGGTCCAATCCTGGATCCGACAGCCTACTCGTTTCTTCAAAGATGAAATCTACGGACTAGTGTCGCATTGGCATAAATGTGCCAGAAGTTTTGGTGACTACTTTTGAGTATGTGTACTGTGCACAACTACATTTTTCAGTAAATAAAAGCTTTACCGTTATTTTCCACTAGTGACGGGGTTTCATTTGAATTCCCCTTATATTTATATATATATATATATATATATATTGGTTTCAAAAACAATAAGTGGATATCAATTTAAAATACTTTGTTTGTTAAAGGTAAAAGTTCACCTTTTCTTCAGAAAACTTCTGAGATTTTATGCATAGTCAGATTTTTTTATTCTTAATATTATTTTAAATACAATGAAAATTATAAAAAATTCGTCTTTTAAAAAAATTTTATCTCAAATGGATATCAAGTATATAAAACAAGGGTTTAAATATGAAAAATATATGTATGGCATTTGCTTACGACAAAAAGAAGACAATGCAATTTTTCCTAAAATTGCCTCAGATTCAAATGAAGGGCCACTAAAAATGCCTTTAGTTATGGATCATTTAAACTCAATTCACTAGTGACTGGTGTGTGGAGGGAGGGGGTTCAACACTATAAACTCAACTGTTCTAAATCATTTGCAGATAAATTTATTAGTATTGCCATGTTCTCTCTCTTAAAAATATACATAAGTGATGTTGTTGACAAATACAACTCAACTCAGTAGAATCACACACAATAGTCGTATTAATTAAATCTTTATCTTCACTGAAAATCACACAGCATCATCTACATTGTAATACGAGGGACGTGTCGAAAACCAGTTTCATCATTTTTAGAGAAGATTGCTCACTAGATTAAAAAAAACAATAATCAGAAAAACAGGTATCCATTGCCGTCGCTGGCAAAAGGACGGAATAGACTTTAGAGTAAGAGGAATGACGCATGTGCAAAACTCCTATGAAAAGAATCGAAATGTATGCTGTTATCCAGTGTGAACGGACACATGGGTCGTTTGTGTCTGTTATCTATGAACAGCTGAGTGAGTGAGTGATTGAAGATTAACGTCGCACTGTTCAGCTACACGAGGGCTTTTGGCGACGGACCACGTAATTTTGAACCATGGTCAAGTGACGTGGACGACACCTGAGCTGACACCCCCTCTCCTAACTACCACACCACACCAACGGGAGGACGTTTCAGCTCTCGACAGATTTAGCGTGCATCGCTGCCCTACACGGCGGGTCTTTAGTGGTACTGGGCTCGAACTAGTGACAAAGCCAGCCACGATCCGATGCCTATACCACTCGGCTACCGCGGCCTACCACCAGAGATTAACCATTGAACAGAGTTCAAATGGTTAATCTCTGGTGCAGTATGTTCAGTGAAAGAAGGCAGAGTATGCAGAATGACTGTCAAAGTGGGAGACTCTCCACATCTACGAATGAAAACAGCATTCCTAGAACACGGAACTTAATTTCTTAGGGTGACGTGTGTACTGTTGATGCTCAGACCCGTCATATACTCCATGATGTGTGGTGCTATCGAAAAGTGTCTACAAGTAGGAAGCTGAGAAACCTGACTCTGTACCTCAAGATTGAAACAATGGGAAATCCGCCTCGATCCATTGATAAAGTGTGCGTGGAATTGAATTCTGTTCAGAATCATCTTAGGCCAGTATTTCTCAAACTTTCAATATTTGCGACCAGTTATTCAATCATAATTTTCATCGCGTGACCTTCCTCCATACAAATAACGAAGCACGGAATTCGAATATACTATACTTTCACGCTAAAGCTACAATGCGACTTTAACCTCTTAAGTGCCACCGGCGTATTTATAAATCTCGCTCAACCGCTAAGTTAAATGCCCTGATTCATGTATACGTATTTCCGAAGAAAAATCTATTTTGTGACCTGCTATCTATAAAATTATTCCAAAAGCTTTGTAATGCAATAAAAGAGCCTTGACAGCGTTTGCGAAGTATTTATTTACATCTCCGTGGATTTCCTTATATATATATATATATATATATATATATATATATATATATATATATATATATATATATATATATATATATATATATATATATATATATGGGGGATTTTCCGTTTGAAACATTTTGTTAAAAGGTTGAGTTCTTTTCAGAGGACCATTAATGTCAATTTTGTTTATTACTACATTCCGAAGCAACGCCGTCTAGTGAGCTTCCGTAGCTCCGGTTTGAATAATTTTTCGGCAGAGGCCTTCTAACCACCACCGGTTCAACACGTCACGTCTTTAGCGCATTTCGCGCCCTGCGCAATACCAGTCCTAACGTCCAAGCATGAGAAAAGTAATTAATTTCCCCGTCTTCTAAAGGTATAACTCAACTTTCAATTAACCTAATTTCTGAATGTCTTTCTCTTTGTAAATATTCCCCTTTGTGAATACCCCTTTACCTGTAAATAAATTCTTTTTTACTTAAGTGAAGTATGTGTGTTTTTAAATGACTTTGATTCAATTAATTCTTCACTCACCCTTTAATACTTGCCCCTAGACAACCACCTCGCCAATCTAAAATCCCGCCTTCTGAAGAGTCTGATTTTTATTTGAAGATTTTATTCGGACTCCCACAGAAATAATTGGGGGATCGCCCGGGATTTGATTTCGAAAATCTTCTCTAAATGATTACTTCATGAACTCCTAACCGTCTTCTTCTTTGAAAAGAAAAAACCATTTTTAGCTGCACGCTTAAATTACAAACGAACTGAATCAAAAATGCGTGGATTGCCTTTCATAACATATTAACATTTAGGTGAATAAAACGACTCTTGGAGTCACAACTCAAGAGCTACAACTTCGCTCGCCGAAAACACGTTATTTTCTGCAATATACAACAACTTCAAGAGCTTCATAAGTCCAGCGTCTATTTCAAGATTATCAGTAAACACGTCGTCCAGTGAATCAGGTACTGTGTTGTTTTTTTTTTCTCGTTTTCCTTGGGACAGAAAAAAAAGGGAATCTTCAGAAAGGAATACGTGAGCTACCGTCAATTTGTTTTAAAAAAAATTATTGCAGCCGATTTAATGAAGTAATTTATATTTTTAAATATCATGTGTGTTTTTCTGAAATACTATTTATCTATTTGTGTATAAAAATCGTATCAATTAAAATTTTCTATAAGTATATCTTTTAAAATATTAAGAAAGTCGTACGTAATATTCAAGTTTTTTTTTTATTTGTATCTGATTTAATAGCGAATTGAATTGCATTCATGTGTGTACGAAAAGCTTTCATTTCCTTTGGTGGTTACGTCATCGACCTTGAACTAAGAAATTAATGTTTCTTCCATTCCTAAACATTTGGTAATTTCGATAACTCATATAGTGTAACATTTCTTTTTCCCGCAGCTGTTTCGTAATTTATTAGTTTTATAAGTATTCGAGAAATATATTTTGAAAGAAATATGCTATGTTTTTCAGAATTTATTGATTAAAGATTATACATGATCTTATTTTTAATGGTGTATTTTATCATTTAATATATAAGTATTTTGAGTTCATTTTTGACAGAATTTTTATGCTTTCTATTGAAACATGTGTTTATTCTTAGAATGTGCTGAAGAGATCCTAAAAGATTTTATTTTTATTGGTGTAATAAAAAATATATATGAGATTTTTTTTAAGTGACTAACTTCTAATTGTTTGCTTTTTTCAGCAAAGAACTTTAAATTACTAAATTCTTTTTCATATCACAATAAATTTAATCACAGTTTTAAAACAAGATTTAAATTACTTCATTTTTTTTCTTTCAAATTTATTTTGCATTTATTATAACGAAATGAGATAACTGATATATCAAATGGTTTTAAAAAAAGGGTTTTCTGTTTAGTTGAAATTAATAATTTGACTATTTCAAATTAAGCATTACGTATTTTAGCTCGCACTGTTGTCCTTACACGTTAGTGGTTTAAAATATTTCTAAATGAACAAAATTTGAATGTTTTAATGTATATTTAGTGTATATTGATGCAATATCATTTTAACTTGAGAATTTTTGTAAATGCAAACGATAATTGCCAATAGCAACATCATTGTTTTTGTTTGAACGCGTGAGAATTTTGTTTATTCCTTTGGTTACTATCTAATCTTAAATTTAAATTTTAAAATGGCGTATCTAGGCAAAGGTTGACGCGAAGATTTATTTGTCTTAGCCACGGAATTAAATTTAGAATTTGATAAATCTATGACCATCGCGACTCTCAAGATCTAATTATTGGTAGTGAAAATTATGACGAAGAACTGACCAAAAACATACATTCAACGATTGTTGAGGATCGCAAAGCCAGGGAGAAAAAGCAAGAAGAGCAAAAAGAAAAATTACGCATTGAAGAGCAAAGAGAAAAATCACGCATTGAAGAACGAGAAGAAAGATTACGCTTCGAACAATTGAGGTTAGATGAACAAAAACGCAAAGATGAATTTGAGTTGGAAAAGTTAAGAATCCAAACACAATCCAAGTTAAGCGCTGATACATCCAAAGAAAATGATACTAAATTTCTCGTCAAAGAAGTTTGAAGTTTATACATCGTTTTGATTTGAAAGAAGACATCAGTCTTTATCTAAAATTATTTGAACATCAAGCACAAAGATTAAATATTGATCAAGAAAACTGAGTTTCTCATCTGTTACGCTTATTACCGACGGAAGTATCTTAGCGAGAGAGCCTGACGATAAAGCCAACTCTTACGAACACGCTAAAGATTTACTGCTGAAACGCTTTAAACTAACTCCAGAAAAGTTTCGACAACTATTTGTCACTCATCAAAAAGCACATGAAAGAAGATGGATTGATTTTTACCATGAGTTAAACACTTACTTCAACAGATGGATAGATGGATTGAAGATAGGTACTTTCAAAAAGTTATCAGATCTAATTATAACAGATCAACTAAAACAAAAAACTCCTTTTGAATTTAAAGAATATTATCTTGATGAATGGGCAAATATGAACTCCCCTGTTTAATTAGCAGAAAAACTAGAAGAATTCGAGAAGACTTAAAAATGACTCTGAAACAAAAATCTAGCAGTCCATTTGTGAAGAAACAAGAATTCAAATTCACAGAAAAGAATCGCAGATATGAAGCACCAGGAAAATTCGAGTATAACTGAAAAGATAAGAAGTTTCCAGCATCAACAAATTACAACAAACATTACGAAGCCCCTGTCACCAAGTACAAATCTGTTCAAAGATATCAAGACAGCGCGCAGAAAGGGTATTACAACAAAAATTACGAGAAACACTCAAATCACAATGCTTCCAAGCATATGCTCAGACGAACTATTCAAAATCGCAGAAATTCAAAGAACCTCCAAAAAAAACTTGCACACTCATCGTTAAGGAAGGTTTACGTACTAACGAGATTTTTTTTGGAAAGGTGAAAATCACGGCTCTCATAGACAGTGGTAATACCTTAAGTTTGCTACGATAAAACACGAGCAAAACACAATAATGAATCCAACAAAATTATCGAAGAACAAGATGCGTCTCACAGGTATTGGTGAAGCACAAGCGACAATTATCGGTTCCTTTGAACATGAGTTTGAAATAGATAATGAAAACTACTCGTTAACTTGGCATGTTGTACCGGCTGATAAATTAAAATTCGAAGCAGTTATTGGATCAGATCTTTTGGAACAAGCATCGATAAGTTTCACTAAAGAATGAGTTAAATTCACCAAATATGAGAATCATGGACAGCTTATGCAAATATCAGCTGAAACTCTTCAAGAAGAACTATTAAAAAGAACATGTTGAAAATCGTCAAATCAAGAAGGAACTTGAAAAGTTAATTCAAGATTACAAGCCAGAAGAAACAGCATCTACCAAAGTCACAACGAGAAATATTCTCTTAAGACGAAGAACCAGTCTGTCAACCCCCTCGTCGACTAGCTTTCACAGAAAGACAAGAAGTAAACAAACAGATAGACGAATGGCTCAACGAAGGCATTATACGTTCGAGTTCTTCGAAATATGCAATTCCAATCGTAATGGTAAAAATAAGATGGATCTTCGAGAATGTGCATTGACTACAGAAAATTGAATCAGAAGCTTGTGAAAGATAAATTTCCGTTACCTCTCATCGAAGATGTTTTAGACAATTTTCAGGAAGCAAAGGTATATTCTACTTTAGATTTACGCAATGGTTTCTTTCACGTCGATGTTGACGAAGATTGCAGAAAGTATACATCCTTTATCCTCCCAGATGGACAATTTGAATTCAACAAAGTTCCTTTCGGACTAAGCACAAGTCCAGGAGTTTTCCAACGCTACGTATGAAGTGTTTTTAGAGATCTTACTCGGAAAGGAATTGTAATCAGTTATTTAGATGAGCTCGTCATTCCAGCGAAAAACGAACAGGAAGGTCTAGAAAAACTTAAAATTATTTTCGAAGTCGCAAAGAAATACGGATTAGAAATTAAGTTCAAGAAGTGCCTATTCTTAAAAAAGGAAATTGAATTTCTAGGTCACATTGTAGAAAGCGGAACTATTAAACCATTCCACGAAGACACTAGCTGTCCGAAAATTTCCAGAACCAACAACAATAAAACAAGTACAAAGTTTTCTTGGTTTAACTCGATATTTTCGCAAATACATCAAAGATTATTCAAAGATAGCTAAATCACTTAGCGATTTCACAAGAAACCTTTGTTTTGGGGACTCAACAAAAAGAAGCATTTGAAAAATTGAAGTAAATCATGTCCGAAGGCCCAGTCTTGCACATTTACAAGTATGGAAGAAAAACAGAACTGCATACAGAGGCTTGTAAACAAGGTTACAACGCAATTTTGTGACAAGAAGCAGAAGATGGAAAGTTACATCCCGTTTACTACCTGTCGAAGAAGACAAATACTGCAGAAGAAAAGTATGACAGCTACGAACTAGAGGTACTAGCAATTATCAACGCATTAAGGAAGTTTCGTGTTTATCTTTTAGGACAACACTTTAAAAGTGTAACTGACTGTTCAGCATTTCAGAAGACTAGACAAAAAAGGAGCTAATTACTCGCATAGCCAGATGGGCGCTTCAATTAGAAGAATTTGATTATGAAATAGAGCACAGAGCTGGAAGTCGTATGAAGCATGTTGATGCTCTTAGCCGATATCCCGTAATGATGGTATACAATGATACATTAACATCAAAGCTTAAAAAGCACAAGAGGAAGATGACAACATCCAAACATTGAAATCACTTCTAGAGAAGCAAGAATCAGAAGAATTTTTTGAGCGAAACGGTATACTCTACAAATACTTAAATGGTCGAGAATTAATCGTAACCCCTAAAGCAATGCAAGCTGAATTAATTAAATTGATTCACGAAAATGGTCATTTCTCAGTAGGAAAAACAGAAGAAATTGTGAAACAGGAATTTTTTATCCCAAATTTAACTAATGTCGTTAAAAAAGTAATAGTTAATTGTGTTCCATTTATCTTAGCTAATAAGAAAACTGACAAAAAGGAAGGGTTTTTGAATCCTATTTCTAAGGAAAGCATTCCTCTAACATTTACCAAATTAACTTGGCTATATCCCGCCAAAACTGTGTCTGCTGAAAGTGCCCTTAAAAAACTAAAACAACAGCAGAAAACATTTGGTAATCCCTTCAGAATTATCTCTGATAGAGGTTCAGCGTTCACTTCAAAATTATTCAACGACTACTGTGATGAAGAGAACATTCAACATCTACAAATAGCGACAGGTGTTCTTCGAGGAAACGGACAAGTGGAACGAATTCATCGATCTTTGATTCCAGTTCTCACCAAACTATCATTAGACGACTCAATGAAATGGTACAAATACGTCGACAGATTACAGAGAATATTAAACAGCACTATATGTCGCAGTACAAAATGGACACCATTCGAACTATTAGTGGAAACCAAAATGCGTAACAAGGAAGACATCCTAATGAAAGACTTACTGCTAGAAGAAATGGTGAAAGAATTGCTAGAACAACGCGAATTTTTAAGAAACAATGCAAAAAAGAACATCGAAATCCTACAGTTTGAAAATAGAAAGACATGTAACAGAAGAAGAAAGAAAGCTTCGTTATACAAAGAAGATGATTTAGTAGCCATCCAAAGAACCCAATTTGGAGCTGGACTGAAACTAAGACCAAAGTTCTTAGGCCCTTACAAAGTAACAAAAGTTAATTCTAAGAATAGGTATGAAGTGGAAAAGGTTGGTCAGCACGAAGGACCGAACTCAACCACCACCTCAACTGATTTGATGAAACATTTTAATGCTTAATATATTTTTTTATTAATTATTATTTTTGATTTTTCTCATACTATATCAATCTTGAGAAATTAATAGATGTTCTATGGTAACACTCGTTTCCATTAATCATTTTATATTCACTTGTAACCTTTATTATATTTTCGTATCCTTTATCTTTCTATTGATACAAAGGATTTTTTTCATGTTTTAGTTAATTGTAGATCACAATATAGAATATTTTGTTTTTATATACTTTATTTTAGGTCCGGAATTGTGAACATTAGGTATACATCTTTTGATCTGTAATATTTTATTTTATTATCTTTAAGAACCGTATTATCTCTCTTTATTACATCCACATTCCAATAATCATCAAATTTATAGTTGTAACTAAAAAAAGTTTATATTTAAAGTACTTTAGCTCTCAACATTTTGTAAGAGCTGAGAGACCAGCTCTGTCAGGAGAGGGTGATTTTGTAGCATTTTCCGTTTGAAACATTTTGTTAAAAGGTTGAGTCATATCCTTCTCGGATGACCATTAATGTCAATTTTGTTTATTACTACATTCCGAAGCAGTGCCGTCTAGTGAGCTTTCGTAGCTCCGGCTTGAATAATTTTTCGGCAGAGGCCTACTAATCACCGCCGGTTCAACAAGTCATGTCTTTAGCGCATTTCGCGCCCTGCGCGATACCAGTCCTAACGTCCAAGCATGAGAAATTAATTAATTTCCCCGTCTTCTAAAGGTATAACTCAACTTTCAATTAACCTAATTTCTGCATGTCTTTCTCTTTGTTAATATTTCCCTTTACCTGTAAATAAATTATTTTTTACTTAAATGAAGTATCTGTGTTTAAATGACTTTGATTCAATTGATTCATCACTCACCCTTTAATACTTACCCCTAGACAACCACCTCGCCAATCTAAAATCCCGCCTTCTGAAGAGTTTGATTTTTATTCGAAGATTTTATTCGGACTCCTATATATATATATATATATATATATATATATATATATATATATATATATATATATATATTCCTTTTCTTCCACACACCCTTTATACATCACATATGCAGGATTACGTGAAAAATGGAGGGAATGCTGAGTGAATTGCTTAATTTTTATAAGCGGTAGTTGAGATATTATTTTTAAGTGTTAATTTTTGTAAATAACTTTATATATGACAAGCCCATGGGGTCACTGGTAATTATTAAATTTGTTCTTAACTTTGTGTTGCTAAATTAATTATAAAATGCATTGTGCAGTACTGTTACATTTATAAGTGTATCATATCAGTTAAATGTGTATTTTATTTTTTTTATGTCAAAACGTATTTTGTTTGTTTATTTTCAGTAAATTAATAATTTTTTAAGTAATCTTTTGTTTTTGACTTTCCAATATGCTCGCGCCCTCCTCGTAAAGTCGTCATGCTTCCCAAGGGGAGGCACAGTGAAAGTTTTGATTTTCAGAAATGCTGCTCTAGGTTCTTCACATCAGTCTACGCTATAATATGAAATGGTTAAAGAATATTCGGTATTCAATGGGAAATTATAAATAAAAGGAATGGAAATCATTTTGCATTATGGGACACGTATTATGTATAGGACTTGCTATTACAAAATTGAAAAAAATTAATCCTGTTCCGAAATGATGTGCAAACTTTATCCAGATTTTGACCTGTCTCCCCAGTTTTTGTTTCCTGTTTTGCCAGTTTTCTCCAGATTTTCATTCAAAGGTAACTTTTGTTCAAACTGCTTTCAAACGTCGTTCTTCAAACTGATCTAAAAGATCAGGGAAAACTGATCTCTTGATAGGTTTCTGATTTGAATCTCATCTCTTAGATCAGATTTAAACCACAGTTTGGCTTACTTTTCGCATAATATCGAGAGTTGCTTAGTGCTGCCAAAAACAGCTTCCTATATTTTGTGCAGGAATCCACTAATCTAAAATCGGAAACGTGGACGGATCTAGGAGAGATATGATGATTTCAAAAGCTTTGGAGCAGTAAAATTAACTAATTCTATTGACCCTACAGTTAAACTTCACGTAAAATTGTCAACTTGTCAGAATATCTGATACCATAGTATGTGGATCTCTTATTGGACACATGTGGCTTTTGAAACGTAGAACTTCACCAAGTTCTGTATTTCTTTTACCACTGGTCTCCAAACCAATCAACACAACCAAGAGGGTATGCAAAGAGATGCCTGGGAGTACGCCAAATAGCTAGTATCACGATCACTTGCGAGTGTAGGGTCATATATCATGTGAATGGAAGATCTTATAATGGATACGATGTCGTATGTGAGCAATCGAGCTTGCGGCCTTCAATTCGACATATGGTATACCAGACTGAAAGTCGGCTATTATGGAGTTATCATGCTATAAATCTGCAATCTGACTGGCTAAATGAATCATTCTGGAAAATATGGAAAACGTGACTGCATGGAAGATATTAAAAAGACTACTCTTTTATTAACCCTCTCGATGCACATCCTTCGATTACCAGGGGCAACTTAGATGTTGCAAAATTTGAGCAACTCGTGATTTTCAAGGGTATGCATTTCTTCCGACTATTTAGCTATGTATATATGTATAAACTGTGCAGTTCCTGTTTATATTTTTATGTTGAGATTTTTATGATTTCTCTCTCTCTTGTATATAATCTATATTTTAAAATAAAAACTCTTTAACATTTATTTTGTATCTTTAACTCTAAAATGTAGATTTAATTTGTAGATTTGAAATACGTAAAAAAATACTCAATTTTTGAACCTACTTTGATAAAATAACTGCGCAGTGAGAGGGTTAATTCGTTGGAGGTGAGGAAATTGACTCTCATTTATTGTATAAGGTATACTGTAAAAAGTAGTATAAGTCGTCGTGGGCACAGATTTTCTAATGGGTTTTAACGTCTAGTTTCCGTAACATCTGGGGAGTTAAATGTCACAAATGCACCAGCTTTAATCACATGCGCACAACCCTCATTGGAAACAAATCGCTATGTTTTGAAAGGGACATTATTTAAGAATTTTTGAGCTCATACACTCATCACATATACGACTACAATGATAGAAAGTCCCCAGATGTTAGTAAGTGGATTCACACACCAGGCTCTCAGTGCGTCGCTATGCAAATGGCTGAAGGTCTTGTAGAATTACAGAGAGGATTTTATGAGCACAGTAGAGAAATGATAATGATTGAGGTGTGTATTATGATAAATATGATGAGATGACTCTTAACTCTATAGAGCGTCCGTCGGTGTCAGTTGGACACCCGGGCCTGTTTGCTTTGTTCACCTTTCCACATTTTGGAAGGAAATTTGAAAATTCTTTCGTGACATTCAATCATTTTCCATAGTGATTACGTAGAAAAAAGTTTTGTGGTTCTAGCTTAATTAGGATTGATTTTACAACTAAATATATCTAGAATGTTCACTGGGGTCATTCCGACACCAGGGCAATTTACCATTATAAAAAGCTGTCTTTCAACAAAATATAGTTCACTAAGTAGACACTATAAGTAAAACAAACTTCTCGAAGTCCTATCACACATTTTTTTTACCTTGAATGCAGTGTTATTGAGTTCATAGTAGAAATGAATCAATTATACTAAAATTGTTGTGTAAGTGTTTCGTTAGATAGAAACGACGCCGGTGGACGTTTACAGGTAATTGAAATCCCGGACTTTCTAGTATTAAATGCTATTGATTTTAATCCCCTAATAAAATGGAAAAACAGTCAACAGAGGTGGCTGAAATTTATTTGAATGCAGCGCGATGAGTAAGTAATATTACCGATAAAGATAATTGTTCAAGTCCATTTGCAAACTTGTCAAATGTTAAGAAAATGAACGCGATATGTTACACAGAAAACATACTCCACAAGAAGGTACAAAATTATCTAGCAGGATACTTCAAATATAGTCACTAATTTAAACACATCCTATATGTCTATTATGTTAAGAGAGATTTTCTAAAGCTTCTATGAATCAATCAGTGTATATAAAAAAATTTTTAAAAAAATACGTCACCTTACCCGCGGGACTGATTTAAATTCCAATAACCAAAGTACGTACTGCACCTTTTGCTTCGGCCTCCTCATATTTACTACTGAAGTCAGTGTAACAAGTTTATCGTCTGCGATAGCCCAATAATGCGCGCACGCGCTTTCATTTGGACTAGACCCAAAAATTTTAGTGGGAATTTCCAATCCACGGATGCACAATTTACACTCCATAACAAAAAAAGAACAACGAACCCAGAACGAGTTGTCCGATAGAGACAAAAGTTGGTGGGTTGAAAGATTGATTATATGCAGAATAGGAAATGATAAAAATTTAATAAAAATTAAATGATTTATTTCAGTTACATAGTTACAAATTAACGAGCTCAATAAAGTGTTGACCCAACTCTAGCCTAGATGCAAGCTGCCACACGACGTGGCATAGAGTGATAAAGCACCCTAATGGTCTCATGCTGTATTTCTTGCCAAATTTCTTCCAATTGTCGAGCCAGGTCATCGGCATTCCCTGATAGATGCAGTCACCTTTCCATCACATCCTAGACATGTTCGATGTGAGAGAGATCTGGCGATCTTACTGGCCAAGGAAGTGTTTAACGAGCTGTAAGACAGATCAATAAAACAGGTAAAGTATGTGGTCTGGCATTATCTTGCTAAAAAATAACGTCAGGGTACTGAAAAAGGAACGGTAGTAAAACAGTTCTCAGAATATCGTCGACGTACCGCTGTGCTGTAAGTTGCCTCTATTGACGACCAAAGGGGTCTGGCTGTCAAAAGAAATAGCACTCCAGACCATAATTCCTGGTAAAGGGCCTGTGTGGCCTGCAATAGTGAAAGCAGGATCTGTACTCCACCCTGGGCGTCTCCAGTCTCGTTTTTGATGATCGTTAGGACAAATTTGGAAGCGGGATTCATCGCTAAACACTATACTTCCCCAACCTGATCGAGCCATCACTGTAATCTGGCTCGACAATGTGCAGGCGTGAGTGGCAGGTGGCGTAGTGGTCGGTACGAGGGTAAATTTTGTTCTATTAGCCTTCTGTAAATAGTCATGGTGGACCCTTGTGTGCGGGCCACACGTCTGATGGTTGATAACTATGAACAAGGTGATGTGGCAACTTTCCTGACAATCAATTTGTCCTCCTCATCTGCAGGGAAGCTAGGTCAACCGCTACTATCAGGACGCTTATATCTGTTACCGAACACCCATTCTTGGCAGCATCTTCTAATGGCCGCATTGCTTCGACCCATATGACGAATAATTCTCCAATTTGGCCAACCTGCCTCTTTCAATCCATTGAAGCAACCTTTTTCAAACTCTTACAGTTGCTCGTAATGAGCTTGAATCCTGCAGCGAGGCATTTTGCAGTCGTTGAAAGATATCCTAAATCGCAGTACAACAGTAATGTTGACCATCAGATTGAGAATCGTTTCTTACAGACACCTGCTGAGTGCACATTTCCGATGCGCTGTAGCTCCCACTCTTCATTATTGGACACCAAATTTTAATCATCTGCATGTTCGATACAAATGTCTTTGCATATGAAATTTCATTTCAATCGGGCAACTCCTTCTTAATGCATCGTTTCTGTTGGTGGTGGTGGTGATGTTGTAATAGAATGTATTACATTCTGATGAGTTGTTCCGTAATAATAACCCATAACTTTTGGAAACTTTAAGCCCGTACACCCTGTGTTGTAAAACCAGCTGGTTTAGATTATCATGCTAAAGTTTCTATAGAAAATGCTTCATATTTCTGTGTTAAAAATCAGTTAAAAAGTGTAACTTAATTCTTTAAAAATAATGTAATAGTATTTATCTCATTTTTTATCGTTTACACTAACCCCGCCCCAAAGTTTATCGTCTGTCATTTCCGAATAATGCTTTCATGCGCTGCCGATCGGACTAGACCTAAAAAATCTCGGAAGGTCTTCCAATTTACGGATGAACAGTTTATTACATTCTGATGGGTAATCCTTTAATAATAAGCCACAACTTTTGGATTCTTTCAGCCTGGACACCCTGTATTTAGATATGTTAATGAAATTTACAATAAAAGTTTAAATAATTATTCAGTCTAATTACATTTAAAAAACATTAAATAGTTCCAGGCTCTTGTGATATCTTCTGTTTGATATTATAAGGCATTCCTTTACTTTGGAACCTCTACACGTTTTTTTTCCGCACAATCACATAGATTTTAGAAAGTTTATTGTAAATGAAGCCTATTCTCTTTTTACGAATTTCTAAAGTTTTTTGATGTTTCGACATCGAACTCACTCAAAAAAATATTCAATAATTCGTTAAATAAAGCCTCTAGATCAATAACATTTTGCACACGCATTCAGAGAAGCGATGCGATATATATAACGAAACAAACATTTTTTGAAATTTTAGTTTATTTTAGAGTAACTTAACCCTTTATAAGAAATAGGATTATTTTTTTTAAAATATTCCGATTCATTGATTTCAATACAGGCCTGATGCACATTAAATCTTTCGTGGCTCAAAATCACCGCATGACTAGGTGAAGAAGTACGGAGAGGGGTGTTAAAAGTTTAGATGTCGTCAGCGCCACTTGACCACAGCTCAAAATTTACTAGAAACATCACCAATAGCCCTCGTTGTGCTGTGGGGTATGACGTGACATTTTTTTTATTCTAAAATTTAATGTGAAATAGTTTGTAACTGTATTTTGAAGAAAATCCTATGTTATAAAATTTTATTTCTTTAAGGTAGTGCTTCTCAAACTTTCAATACTTGCGACCCAAATATTCAATCACAATTTTTATCGACCCCCTCCTTACAATAACGATGTATTGAATTTGGTAATACGATACTTTTGACGCTAAAGCTACAATACGACTTTTTCCTCTTCACCCCCTCGTACATAAACGTCTCACTTAGCCAGTGCGTTAATTGCCCCTGGCGTATTTATACGTCTTTCCAAAATGTGTTCACTACTATCCGTAAATTTATTCCGAATACTTTGGAATGCAATAAAATGACCTTAAAATTTTTTGAGAAGGTTGTACTTATTTCAGAGGATTTTCTTATTTTCCCTTTCTCTCCCCACCCAAATACACCACATATGCAATCATACGTGCAAAATGGTCGCATTGGGAAGCGAATCGCGTAACTTTTAATCTGCAGTTAAGATATTAATTATAAGCCGAGCAAATGATCAGATAAATTATAATTTTTGCATATAATTTTATACATAACCAACCGGTGCGGTCACTGGTAATTATTAAACTTGTTCCTAACTTAGTATTGTTAAGTTAATTGTAAAGTTCATTGTGCAGTAATGATAATTTATAAGTGTTTTATCTCAACGGAAACGTTTTTTTCATTATGACGGAATGTATTTTGTTTGTTTTACTTTCAAAAAATTAATAATTTTTGGAAATAATCTTTTGTTTTCGACTTTTCAATATGCTTGCGCTCCCTTCTAGAGCTATCACGCCCCTCCTAGGGGATGCATTCCGCAGTTTGAGAAGCGCTGCTTAAAGTGTCTTAAAAAATATTTTATAAGGATTCAACATTGCTATAAAACTATGTGTTCATGCGCACTGCGAATAAGGCTGTGTGTATAAATAACCACACTACAAATATGACTGTTTTAATGCTATATTCATAAAAAACTAATTTATTATTTCATTAGGAAAAGTTTTACAAAACTTGGTGTGATACTATCTGGCAGCAAAATCATTTTTAGAATCTTTATAGCAGTGGAAAGAAGCCCAGTGGCTGAGTGATACCCTATCGCGCTTCTATGCTACAGGTTCGGGGTTCAAATCCCGGGATGAGGAGGGTCAACTCAGTCTTTCATCCCCTCAATGAATCGATAAACGAGTACCAAGCTTTCGTAAGAAAAAAAAGCAGAGGGTGTTTCACACAGACTGATCGCCTTGACAGGAACATCTGAACATGCACCTCAGTATCCAATGTTATGGAAACTGAGATGACCACAGGAGGCTTTGACCCATGTGGGTTGTTGCGCCACTGAGTTTAGTTTTATAGCATTGAAAAATTATTTATTTATACATAGATGAGGAATGGATTCATTTTTTTCTTCCTCAGAATAGGCTTCCAAAACTCTAATCAGTTAGAATTTTAATATTCATCCATCTTGCTTCTTGTCGTTTGCACTTCAGAATGCAAATAATAATAACAATAATAATTGGAAAAGCTATATTGCTAAATATATTTTTATTCCTTTTCTGTTAAATACATTATCAATAGAAAAAAGGAAGATTTTTGATAAACTTCATTTAAATTTCAATTATATTTTGATGGCTAAAGTGTTTTGTTCCATTTCTTCGTTTTATAAAATGAGCCTAACTTGGATATCCTCGTTCCTTGAAGCATTTTTCACCCTCCTTATATACGCATTTCTAAAACACAAGAAAAGTAAAATCATTTTAAAAAAACAGCTTTCATGTAATACTGCCTCATGTTTTTCCTGAAGTAGAAAATAAAAATAAGAATTTAAGAGAGAAAGCCTTTGGATTAGAAAATACTTCCCTACTACCAAATTAATTCCTTTTTATCTCACTTTTGACACTTTTATCACACGACGCTTTTCATTTTTATCACACAAAAAACATTTAGCAAAGGAATACGAGATTATTAAAAATGATGCACACAAACCTCTTCCTGAATTTATAACTGGCCTTTAAAATTAGTTTGAAATAAAATCTGAATATTCTTAAAATTTAAACTTAAAAAATTCCAAAAAATGATCGATTTTAATTTAACTTACATCACACTCTGAGGCAAGGCAAGGGTTAATAACGACGGGCAATCATTTTCTTAAAAGTATTTTTTCCGCGTTCAAATTCAATCATCTTACATTCAATAGTGAAGTTATTTGGGGGAAGGGAAAAAGTAGTTCCTGCAGGAGAATGTAAGAATTTGGAAATAGAGCAGATATCGAGGAGTTTTATACAGGGGATTGATAACATCATGAATAAATTTATGTACTTTTAATTTTTAAAGTATAAATGCTTCGATTAATAGCAATGACTTCAATTTATTAGGACAACGACCTTTGAAATATTATTTCAGCTTTATGCGGGTAATCTCGTGTATATAATGAAAAATTCCTCCGTTTTCAACATATCTAAAAAGACTTAGATATCAATAATTTAAAAACAGTATATACAATCATGTAACTTCATGAAATATACCCAACGATTCGGTCGTTATTGACCGACTTGTGGCATATAAAAGAATCACCTAAATATTTTAACTTTCACTGACCCTGCATTCATTTAAGCGGAAACGTGCGAAGTTTTAAATTTTTCAGCAATTTAAATCATTTTTAAAAATACTTATTTTACACTTTAATTCAACTTCAGTTTAACCATTTACAGAGTTGAATTCCCTCGAAGAAAAAAATACTTTACCTTGAACACTTTAAATTGTTTTAGCTCCGCATTATTTAAAACTGACTTCTGGAAAAAGAAAGAAATATTCAATTCAAAACAGGAAACATTGAGTCAGAACATTTTGAACATATCAGTATGTTATGAGCACATAAATATAATGCGTTCCTATTTTCTTAGATTTTTAATACTGCACCGAAAATGCACATTTAACTTTTCTAATCTGAAATTATTTTTCATGTATTCACTTCCCTTTTTTACTGAAACTGTTTTCGCTTCTGTTTTTTTCAGTAAGCATTTGCTGATATTTAATTAATATTGAACCTAACTGTTAATATAAAATGTTTTGGTTTTTCCAGTAAAATATCAAAAGAATGATCTAACGAAAACTCTTCTTTTGCAAAAAACGAACAATTTCTTTCTCACAAAAATTAAATTATTTATAAAATGGAAAAGAATCTATTGAAAAAATAGAAGAAAATTATATATAAATAAACTGGACGGATAGTTGAAATTCTAAGCAAATAATAAATGTTCAAGTAGTCAAATGTAATAGAAAAGAACGCAAATTTCGAAAATAACTTAAGTATTTCAGATAATTTCACTATCACTTTCCTTTAAATTAATGCAACCATTGACAAGAAATTTGATGACCTTGATGCTGATCTTGAGTTTCATTTCTATCAATTACTTTGCAACTTAATATTCCTTATTTTTGTAAAATATTATCAGGTTTATTTAATCTTTTAATGAAGTAAACGATTTTTAATTGTATTTCTTTAGTTAAAATGCACGAAAATTTAAAAAACATCGCTATAAGAAAACCACTTATTCTCCCCCCATTAATGTACATTTTCTAAACCTAGAAAAATAGTTCACTGTTGTTAATATTTCCTTTGGAGGACACTCTTACTCTCGTGTATCTTTAGGCTCGAGTTTTACATTAATAAATTGATCATTTTGTCATTAATTATTTTTATAAATTGTTAACAATCATCAATGGTTATTTTTTCATTTATGCATATTATTTCTGCTGATTGTCAATATTATACCATTTAAGGATCATTCTATCCACACAAAAAAACCTCTTCACAAATTTGTCAAATTATATGTTCATTTTCTTCAATTAATCAAAAGTTTTAGTACAATGGTTGAACAAATGTAGTCAAGAGCTAAACTAAAGAAATCTTAAACTATTATTTTTTAAAAAAATTAATATATATATAGCAATAATGGAATGTACTTACAGGTGCTATATTATTCGCAGAGCACAGCAAATACTAAAAAGGCAATTTAAAAATGTATAATATATATATATATATATTTAATATCAAAAAATATCACATTATTTAACATACGTAATAGAATATTTTTTTAAAGTAAGTTACGTAATTATATTATGATTCAATACAAACGTTGGCATCCTAGTAAGGAAAGTAAAAAGAAAACATTTTGGAAATGGAAAATGTGTGTACAAATTTTATATATATACATATATATATATATATATATATATATATATATATATATATATATATATATATATATATATATATATATATATAGGTTGTGTCCTTAATTAGCTGCAAGTGTTCCAGGGGTTCTGGAGAGAAAACTACAGGGAATATTCCAATGAAATTTGGTATCTACACGTTTCACAAATGCGCAAGTCAAATATGCTAGAAAAGAAATATCCAGTTTCACCCAATAGATGGCGCTGTACTGTATTTCAACGCTCACCAGTGGTGTGTACAACTTTCAGAACCAAAAGACATAGCACAATGACATTCTAAGAGGCATATAAAAAATATAAAAAATATCCCTTACGATTTATCGAAATTTCGTACAATTCGCTTGAATAATTAAATTTTTGCAGTATCATGTAATAAAAAATTAATGAACATTAAGATCCATAAAGACGCTTTGGAAAACAATTAAACTATTATTTATTAAATAAAATTGTCTCATGATGTGCTTAATATGCGAACCACCAGATGCAACCACATGCTGAAAACGTAAAACAGCATGGTCCACCGTCGCGTTTAAAATCTCTGTTGTAACACACTAGATTTCAATTCAGCAACAGAAGTCTGTCTTTCGTTATAAACCATATCTTTCACATGTACCCACAGATAAAAGTCGTAAGAATTAAGGCCCGGTTAACGTGGGAGCCAAGCCTTTTCGAAACCTCTGCTTATGACTCGGTTCGCACCAAAGGTATTTTGTAGCAATTTTTAACTGGTTTAGCGATGAGAGGGGGTGCTCCGTTATGCATAAATATCGTGATTTCTAAGCAATGTCTCTTTTGCAATGGTGGAATCAATGGTACTTTCAACATCACATCGTAGCTAGTCCCTGTAACACTACAGCATTTGGGGCCACTTAAAAGTGGTGTCTCAAAAAAAAGGACCAACAAGAAAATGGCATCATTCCACGTAATTGTCGAACAATTGCTACCATTCTGATAGAATATCTTCACTAACAATACACGTTCCTTCTTATTCAGAGCCATGATTGACAATTACTCAATGTGGTCTTGTTTTTATATTGTTCGATGGACTTAAAATAAGCAAATATGCAGTCGATAAGCACTGAAACACAGCGCAGCACCATCTATCGGGTGAAAATGGCGACTCTTTTTTTTTTCTTTGCATATTTGATTTGCGCATGTTCTGAAACGTGTTGATGCCGAATTTCACTGGAATATTCCCAATAGTTTTCTCTCCAGCACCCCTTGAACGCTTGCACACACACACACTTTAATTATGGCCACCCTGTATATATACACATGAAGTTCTTCGAAGTAGGTTTGCATTTAGATATTTATATTGTAATCGTGTCAAAATGGATGAAGAGACTTGGTAGATGATCCATGTTCCTTTATTGTTTTAGGTAGAACACATTAACAAACACAGAACATATACATAACATAAATATATAATATATATATATATATATATATATATATATATATATATATATATATATATATAAATAACTCACAAAACATAGTTTTGTGTGAGTCACTGGCGTAGATAGTTCTGAGAGCGCTCTGTATCAAAATTCCTTCGGGGAACTTTTTTACATATTAAAGCCCTGTTAGTAGGCCTAGTTACAGCATGTTGAAAGTCCAGTATCATTGATATGGCTGATAAGGTGGTAGCTACATCCCTGGTGTGAATACACAAAATTACTATGCATATGACAAAAAGCACAAATGGTAATCATGGTGATTACCATTAGATCTTCCAAAACATTCCAGTCTTTTTATAAAAGAATGCCAAATAGAAATATATAACTCCTAAATAATTATTACGCGAAGTCCTGGCACACTTAGCACCATTATTAATGTTAAGCTTTAAAAAGAAGATTAAAGCGAAGTATTACGTTTTTAGATTAACGACAATTCTATATATACACTGGTGTGCAAAAATTAAGGACGAAGTCGAAAAATTAGCATATCAGCTGAACGAAGAGTCAGAGCGGACAGAAAGACCAATCATGAGATTAAGTAAGGTGATGTACGGTAGCACATGCGCAGATATGCAGGTAGACGTAATGGGGGAGTGTCGGAGTAGTATAAAGCATGTTGTCGGTGTAAGATCAGTATTTCTGACAAAGAGATTGCACGCCGTATAGCAGTGAAAATCACACCGAGTTAATGCCCCAGCGAGAAATGGCGAATAATCAATCTGTTAGACGACATCTGGATGCTTTTACCCGAGGTCAATTCATTGGGAAGTTAGTGGAAGGCCGCAGTGTGACAAGTGTGGCTGCAGAGTTCGGAATTGCTCACAGCATCGTTTCACGACTTTGGAGACAATTTCAAACTACAGGAACAGCTATCCGAGGGTTCAGTAGTGGTCGTCCACGAGGAACCACACCCGCAGATGACCGGTACATTTTCTTACAGGCCAGAAGAAACAGGCGGCAGACAGCGGGAGAAATCGTAGACACGCGACACAGGCGACTGGACGACCGATATCGCGTTTTACCGTAGCCAGAAGACTGCACGGTGGGGGTCTGTTTGCACGATGCCCTGTACGGTGTGTACCTTTAACGCCTGCCCATCGGAGAAGGCGTTCTCTGTGGTGCCGGGAACACCGGAATTGGAGAGACAATGAATGGGGACGAGTACTCTTTACAGATGAGAGCAGATTCAGTTTGAGTAGCGATTCTCATCGCATACTCATCTGGAGAGAGCGGGGAAGCCGCAATCATCCCTCGAACATCATTGAAAGGGACAGGTATGGAGGTCGCGGTGTTCTCGTTTGGGGAGGCATCATGCTTGGTAGTCGTACAGATCTTCACATCTTCGACGCAGGTTCAGTCAACGGGACTCGTTATTGTAACGAGATTCTTCTTCCATATGTGCGTCTTTTTAGAGGCGCTATGGGTCTGCAGTTCCTTTTCATGGACGACAATGCACCATGTCATCGCACAGTAGCTGCCGAACAGCTCTTAGAGAGTGAGGATATTGAACGTATGGATTGTCCGGCACGATCTCCGGATCTCAATCCCATCAAGCATGAATGGGATTTTCTAGGCAGACGCTTGGCAGCTCGTACCTTACCACCAGTAACGATTCGGGAGCTTCGATTGGCGCTGCAAGACGAATGGGCAACAATGCCTCAACAACTCATTGACACCCTCATTCTCAGCATGAGCAGACACTGTGAAACCTGCCTAGCAGTCAGGGGAGATCATATCCCCTACTAAAGACCGGATGTTTCTTGCTGGACACCCATCATAGGGATGTTTCGGCCTTCAGTCGCATTGCGCTCTATGCTACTTTTACAATCAAGGTTCTTTTTATCCCTCTGATTTCTCTTTTAGTAAGTGTTGCTTACATTACACATGTCCTTAGGTATTGGGGATCTTACGGTGTTAAATGTGTTGATTTGGAAAGCTTTTGTATAAAGTTATATTGAAAAAACCGTCTCGTCCTTAATTTTTGCACACCAGTGTATACTAAACTCAGAACCACAACAGCCCATAAGACCAAGGTCTAGTGTACCCATTTCAATATACGTAATTTTTGGGGGCTGGGGTGCATGAGTAGATTTTTCGTTTATGAGGTCAGTCTGACGTGAAAACCTCAGTGTTTAGTTCCCAAGTATAAGTCTGGTACTCATTTATCGACTCACTGAAGGGATGAAAGGCTGAGTTGACCTAACCCAGTCTGGGATTTGAACCCAGGACAGGTAGCGTGAAAGCATGATATGCTAGTATATATATATATATATATATATATATATATATATATATATATATATATATATATATATATATATATATATATATATATATATATACTAGCTGGTATACCCGTTCTTCGCACGGGTGAACTGAAAAGTTAAACAACACAGATTGAAGGAAAAAGAAGTTTTTAATTAGTTAATTTTAAGTGAATTGCAAATTAAACAAAAAAAGCTTTTCACGTATCTCAGCTGAAGAAAAAAAGAAAGAGATAAAAGTACCTTTGTTAAATTTTAAGTCTGTAGATCTAATAGCTGATAAAAAGGACTTTTTTAATATTTATAACTCCCCGTAACACTCTTGAAGGTAGATTTTTGAAAATACCTCCCTAAGCTGATCTCTGCTCAGCAAAAGTAGCACATTGTTAAAAGTTTTGTGACGCTTAAAATATTGTAAATAATTTATAACTGAAAGTGTCATACATTAATATAACTTTCTGTTGAATTTTTTTATGTTAAAATTGTAATACTCGCAAGCAACGCCGTTTCCTAAATAACAATGGCGATTCAATGGAAAAAATAGCGAAATGTTGACAATAGAGTCAAGTTGGCAAATGTCTAGCTACTTTCATAGCTCAAACTTTATTAGAGCTTTGTAAGACCCGCCGTGTAGGGGAGAGATGCACGTTAATGCTGTATCTACCGCATTATGATTTACTGCAATTTTTTTCATGCAATATTTTCTTAGGTCACTACATTGAAAATTAAGGGACATACATAAACAAAATACTCCACTTGAGGAAATTTAATCGGTTAGAGCTAATAAATTAATTAAATATATTCCACTGTAAAATTAATTATATACACCATTCACTTAAAATAAATAGTCAAATCGTTTTCTAAGGTCTCGATAAACATACAAAAACATAAGACACTTAAATTTTGACATTAACTATTTTTGGGGGACAAAAATGATAATCTTTGCAATCCGCTGAAAACGCTGGCAGCAGAAAATGTAATATCTGCTACAAAACTATTTGTCTTCCCCGCTAAAATACTCATCATAGAACCCGTGCTGTCATATAACTTGGAAGAGTGGATTTCAAGGAATATTCCAGCTAAGCATTGGTAGAATATTCCTGCTAAATAGGTGTGGCGTGGTAGTTAGGAGAAGGGGGTGCCAGTTCAGGTGTCGTCCACGTCACTTGACCATGGTTCAAAATTATGTGGTCCGTCGCCAAAAGCCCTCATGTAGCTGAACAGTGCGATGTTAATATTCACTAACTGAAAAAATACAGTACAGTAGTTATAACTATTTTTATACTTAAAAATGCAGTATCTGCCTATTCAATTAAAATTATAGCATTATAATTAATTACTAACCACACAAACAAATTTTGAAAATTTGTCCAATTGATGTAGTGTGAACGAGAAAATTTATTCAGACAGACAACAAATGCGTCTTATATGCATATAGATTTGTTTGAATTCTTGTGTATTATTACTTTTGTAAGCTTCATGACATACTTTATGGTGTACCAGTATTTTAAAGCTGACTGAGCCACAGCAACATTTAGCTGGGTATAGCTAGTAATGCGACGCTGATTAAACTTAAACTAATTAATTTATTCCCATTAAATCCATTTTAAATAATACCCGGTTCTACTTTTCTATTAGCGTCACATTATAGCTTAAGTTTAAACATTAGATATTTTAAAGACAAATAAACTGTACGCTAAATCAAAAGACATTCTTTAAATAACCATTAATTTATTTAACATAATAAGATTGAAATTAAGTTAAAGCATAAAGAGACACATAACAGGATTTTACTTAACTCTGAGAAAGAGGCGAGGAAGAGGAGTCATGTCGCCGCTTGGAGTCCCTGCGGTGTTAATTGGAAGGGACGTGTCAGACCAAGTGGGTGTGAGAGAATGCGTCAGAGAGTGAGAGCCAGCGCTAAATCGGGGTGCAACTCCTTTTTATTCCGCGGCGACTTGCTTCTGTGTGCTAGAGCGGATTCTTTACAGTGTCTGATTAATTCTTTCTCATTGGTCTAGGGTCAGCGGATGATTACCGTCTCACGGTCAGTGACATCCCCAAGCGCGGGAAAATCCTAATGACACCCCCTATACCATGATATATTTATGGGAACAATGCCTCCTTCCAGGCGTGGGAACTCGGTGGGGTAAAAGAGACGCATTCACCAAATTCCGTTTCTTGTAAACAGCAAGAACAGGGCAGATGTAAAAATTACAGTTGTAACTTTAGGGACCGGCGACCTCCCATCACTAGTTATAACATAAAATTAAATCTTAAAAAGATATCAAAGATAAAAGACGACTCAATATTTTGAATAAATCAGTTTAAACATTTTCATGCAAACACAATATATATATTGTAAAATATTTATCTTGCTTTTTGCATTTCAGACTGACATCAAACAAAATTTTAAAAATTGTCAAAAAGAGATAAAAAAACATATTTAAGAAAAATACCACTGATTAATTTTGCCAAAGACATCGCAATGTGCAAAAAAATATTTGCAGTACATAATAACCAAAAAAAATGTAAGTACTAAAATATAAAAAAAACTATATATTGAATTAATTAAGGATTATTGGAGGGAAAGATAAAACAGGCTAAGATAATACTCATAATATTAATTTCATATTGGTTGGCTACTAATTTTTGGCATGATTTTGAAATCACGCCAAATTGGTATGTTGCGGCCAGTCTAATGCTATAGTAATGTACAGAATTAAAGGTACTTACGTATTATTGCAACCTATTGGTGACATTATACAAAATGAAGCACATGATTGCCAATTCAACGCATTCAAAGTTGGGATTGCCAAAGTGGCGAGTTGTCTTGAACGTTGGCGACTGTGCAAAAATACGCAAGTACTAAAAAAATTATCCAAAGTATATATATCCCGAGCATAAAAATAAATTGAAAAATGAAGTACAAAACTAACATTAACTGACATAAAAAGAACTGAACTAACTTTATCAATGCAAAAGCATAATTTGAAAAAATAAGGTATTTACATATAACCCCAACCTTTTGGGGACATTATATGAAACAAAGCACATGACTCACAATTCAGCATATATATGACATGCGAAATCAGGGTTGCCAACTTGGCAAGTTACTTTGAATGTTGGCGATTGTTAGGATACTACATAGGTGCCAAAAATAACTTATCTTACCACTACCTGTGTCCTCAACATACTCATTTTTGGCATGATTCTGAAATCCCGCCAAATCGGTATTTTGCGGCCAGTCTAATGTTATAGTAATGTACAGAATTAGAGGTACTTATGTATTATCGCAAACTATTGGTGACATTATACAAAATGAAGCACTTAATTGCTAATTCAACTCACACAAAATTGAGATTGCCAAAGTGGCGAGTTGTCTTGAACGTTGGCGATTGTGCAATAATACGCAAGTACTACAAAAATTATCCAAAGTATATATATTGTGAGCATAAAAATAAATTGAAAAATGAAGTACAATACTAACATTGACCGACATAAAAATAACTGAACTAACTTTATCAATGCAAAAGCATAATTTGAAAAAAATAAAGTACTTACATATAACCGCAACCTATATTGGCGATATATGAAACGAAGCACGACTCAAAATTCAACTTATATATATGACATGTAAAATCGGGGTTGCCAACTTGGCAAGTTATTTTGAATGTTGGCGATTGTCAGGATAGTACATAAGTTCCAAAAATAATTTATCTTACGACCACCTGCTTCCTCAACAGGTATTTAAGCCATTTGTCTGTTTTGCTCAATCTCTGATGCCTATTCCAGTTTGATATGTAATTACTACCAACACTGCTTTTGCTTGGGCAGTATGATTATCCAAGTATGATTTTCTGCATGGCAATTTTATGCACTGAAGCCAATAGTAAATAAAGACACATGAAATTGCAAAGAACCATATTATTGGATCAAGTGTAGTATAAGGGGGCTACTTGGCACAGTCCTTTATTTTGGTTACTAAAAGTGGTCTCCAAGGTACTTTTTTCGGTAAGTTTTAGTTCGTCAAAATTATAATCTTCGCATTCTAAAGAAATAAATAAATAAGTTGTAATTTGCAAGCAAAATCACACACATAAACATCCCGCGATAATACCTAAATGTTGCCAAAACAACAAAACAAAACTTTAGTTGTTGAAAGAATGATCCTTAAAAAAATTATTTATTCCAAAAATAATCCTAATTAAATATCAAAGAATAGAAAAATTGAATAAATATTCCAACCGATAAACATAGCTACAGTAAAAATATGTAATAAACTTAAAAAACTGCATGTAAAGTACAAATTGTCCACTTAGTGAGAAACGTGACATCATATGACGTCATAACACTGGCAAATCACTTACAAATTAAATTTTAAGAAATTCGGAAAGAATTATGAACGCCAAACCTATTTGAGAACCTTTCTCGTGTAATTTTGTGTGTACGTGTACCAACTTTCACGTTGTTTGGTTGCCTGGATCTTGAGTTATAAGGGAACAGACAAGCAGACAACAAATGCGTCTTATATATATATATATATATATATATATATATATATATATATATATATATATATATACATAATCTATAATAATATATAGTACAAATATTATGAACCTTAGTATAACCAGTCAAGACAGTAAGAAATGTTAGAAAAAGTACTACAATAGCAAACTCTTGGCCTTAAGAACCAAGATTGAAAGGCTAAACAAAATTTTGTGACTAGTCATCCTTCACCTGTAATTTGCCTATACTCTGGGTTATAGCGAAAGGAAGAAATATTATAGAAATGTAGTTATTACTAAATGAAATACGAAATACTACTAATATATAACGACAAAAATTTAACAGACTACTTACTATTATAGAGTTAAAATAGAGGTAATAAAACTCTAACAGGAAAACACTTATGATATATATATATATATAAGCACTTGAAGCATTTTGTAAACTTATACTGTACTTTCAAT
Organism: Trichonephila clavipes; assembly: GCA_019973935.1. NCBI lineage: Eukaryota > Metazoa > Arthropoda > Arachnida > Araneae > Nephilidae > Trichonephila > Trichonephila clavipes. The sequence continues at coordinate 1,006,492 of BMAU01019210.1, read as the reverse complement.
TATAGAAATATTTTCTGATTTAACATATAGACCACTATCTTCAGTTTTCAAAAATAAGAATGCTGAAATATTTTTGATTTTAATGGAGCCCTACTGCCAGATACGTAATTTATTATTAAGAATGTCTCTTTTATGTGTCATCATTCTTTTGAATAAATTTTTGAGTCTTTTTTAACTAAAATGCTGTTTATGTACGTTGTTTTAAAAGGTAAGCAGTTCTGCATCTGTTGAATAAAAACGGATTAATATAGAATAAATCATAAATCAACAATATACTGAGCAATGTTCCTCTTACTTTATTAAATTCATCAGATGTTCCAAATAATGTTGAATTCTCATTGCATTTTCCTAGACTGCCAATAGGATAGTTGTTACGTAGACACATATGGTATACATCTTGTATCTGAAATATTGCACGCGATTAATATAAGAATTAAACAAGTGGTTTGTCTACTAAAAGGAAAAGGCATGGAACTGTTATTCGTTGATATTTTATTTGTGCTCTTATTATTTATATTTTGAATCATATATTCTATTTGGTATTTTTTTCATAATTGGCAATAACAAAGTTTTATAATAAAAAAAGAAAGGAATGATAAAAGAAATCTATTAGAAACCCAATTATGTTTCTAAGACAATGTTCCTCAAACTTTTTATATTCGCGATACAATTTTTAATCAGAATTTTCATCGCGCCCCCTTTCCCAAACAATAACAATGTGTTGAATGTAGTAATAATGTATAATACTTTGAGAGAGAGAGAGAGAGACTAAAGCTACAATACAACCCTAATTTTAAACCGTACAAAGTATCAAGATAATTAATAAATTTTGTGAATGATAAGGCCATTGAAAAATCAATATTAATTATTAAACCCGTTCTTAACTTGGTATTGATACTTAGTATCAAATATATTGTGCAGTACTGATACATTTATAAGTATACTAAATTAGAGTAAATGTGTATTTTTTTATTATGTCAGAATACATTTTGTTTTGTTTCCTTTTAGTAAATTTATTTTCGACTTTCCGATACGCTCGCATACCCTTTATAGGGTTATCACGCCCCCTAGAGGGCGCGCCCCACAGTTTGAGAAACACTGTTCTAAAATGCCCTAAAAATCTAATGCCCTTTCTATTGCATTTACCTTGAGAGAGGCCCTTACCTCCCTCGCGAGTATCTAGATGTGTGGATGTAAGGTAAGAAACACTCGGCATGATTCAAATTTTATCTATTTAGTTCAACACTAAGAACAGATAGAATTTCAATTATAAATATTAAGAGAATGTCTTAGTGAAAATCGGGAAAGTGCTACAACGACAGTAACACGTAATCCATTAGTCGACTAACGAACTGGATCCTTCTCTTAATTTTTCATCTAACTTATTATCTGATTTAATATAATCTTAATTCAAACTTAGTGAACAATCGTCATTTTAAGGTTTCTTCTATTAATAATCAAGGATTTATAATTCAAATATTATACATTTAATATCAATCTCACCTTTCAGGAGTGTTTATCTCTCCACTCCTTCTCTCCCTTAAGCTAGAAACCATCAACTATATATATAGTAAGTTAATTTGCATATCACGATTCTCTTCTTCCGAAGGACTGGTGGCTAACAACGCGAATTGATAGCCCAAAGATTTCCTGAGAGGATTAGTTCGAAGGTCACGAATAGATCCGTCACAACCTTCCTATTGTGCATTGTGAAGATATTCACCTCCTACTCATTATATATATGGAACATAATACAAATCTTACAAACCATTTCAATTCATTCTACTTTCAGAAATTATTTTGCCAAAAATTGCATCTCCCACCCCCGTCTCTTAGTAAAGAGTGTTTTTTTTTTTCAGGTATAGAAGTTTAAGTTGGCATTACTTTCCAAGATGGCGACCGATTTAACAGCTTTCAAGTGATTTATTCTCAGTTTGATTTGGCAATTCATCAAAACGATCATCAAGCAGGGCGTAGATTCGTCGAATGGGCCCAAAACGATATTGCCGTTGTTCCCGATTTTCATAAGGGAATTTTGTTTAGCGATGAAGCGCACTTCTGGTTGAATGGCTACGTCAACAAACAAAACTGCTGCATTTGGAGTGAGGCTAATCCACAAGGGTATGTCGAAACACCGTTACATCCAGAAAAACTGACTGCTTGGTACGCTTTATGGGCTGGTGGAATCATTGGTCCGTACTTCTACAAAAACGATGAAGGCCACAACGTTACAGTCAATGGTGATCGGTATAGAGCCATGATTACTAACTTTTTCATTCCTGAATTGAACAATCATGATGTCCAGGAGCTGTGGTTTCAACAAGACGGCGCAACATGTCACACAGCTCGTGCCACAATCGATTTATTGAAAGACACGTTTGGTGACCGCCTAATTTCACGTTTTGGACCTGTGAATTGGCCTCCAAGATCTTGTGATTTAACACCGCTAGACTATTTTCTGTGGGGCTATGTAAAGTCATTGGTCTATGCGGATAAGCCACAAACGCTTGACCATTTGGAAGACAACATTCGCCGTGTTATTGCCGATATACGGCCACAAATGTTGGAAAAAGTCATCGAAAATTGGACGTCCAGATTGGACTATATCCGAGCCAGCCGTGGCAGTCATATGCCAGAAATCATTATTAAAATGTAATACCACAAGATTATCTTTCGAATAAAAAAAATTCATGTCAATCGAATAATACATCGTTGTTTTATTGCAATTTAAAGTTCTATACTTCTAAAAAACACTCTTTATAAACAATATACTTTTTCTTCCTTTCTCAGTGACAATATCTAATGCATTGTTTACTAGTTGGCTTAGAAAGTAGCGTGCGCGCTTCTTAAGCTCAAAATTACGAGTTCGATCTCGACACGAGTCGACAGATTTTATGAATGCGAAAATCGTAGACATGTGCATCGTATGATTATGTGACATGCAAAAGATCCCTTGAATATCAATTTGGCTCTGGTATTCTCTTCAAAGTTAAGGTATCCGACTACGTTCGGAACCATGATTTTGCAAAAGAGTGTAAATGGATAATATTTATGATACTTAATGTCACTTAGATTAGAAAATGTATAGAAACTTAAATAATTAACTTAAATGTAATTAAGAATAATATTACAATAAAAAATTATTTAAGTACAATATTTTGGCAAAAAATTAACTTGGAATAATATTTTTTGAGGATTTGTCTCTCAGTGAACTTTATCCACTGTTGTTCATCATCATATCAAATGAGAACATACATATATTTCCCGTTCCTTTGGTTGTCCACTGTATTTCGATTAATTTAAGTTGACAAATACGATTTATTATAATAATTTTAATCGACATAAAAATGGAAAGACTCGCAGATTCGCAATTTTTGGGCGTGTATTTCGTCGTACAATGTCATGGTCTATGTAGGAATATTTTTATTTTTGTTCTTCATAGCAGGATTGAAATTCTTTTTTCGAATGAATCCACCCTTTTCATATTCTTTCAATAATCTATTGAAATTATGTTAGAGGATTATTAAGGAATGTGGGCTATCATTAAAATTATTATTATAAATTTTTGGAAATTTTTTCTTGCATCTGGTTTAACTACATCAATTATTAAAGAATTTATACAAAACTAGCTGTAGAGATTGATGGATTTTACTTTTAAAACTCAACCATATGAAAAACGGGAACTAACTATTTGAAAATATTCACACAATTATATTAAATGAGAATTCCGAAATGTATTATGGCCATGCTGAGAAACGAAATTTACTTTTTCCCTTGTAATCCACAAAAACTGTGATAGATTTTAATATCAAATATTTTAAAGGATGAAGGTAAAAACTTCCAAGATAAAAAATCATAAAGTTTTTATCATGTTTTATAAATTTAAAACAAATGCGTTTATGGAAAATTTTACTAAATCTGTTTACATTACCCGTTTTGGAAATTTTTTAACACACACTATATAGTTGTCACATCGTTCTTGATCTCCAGCTGAAAAATAAAGCGGAAAAACTTTGTTAAAAAGATATTTTATCAATTAAAAAATTCCTAAATGTGAAAAAGCATTAAAAGAAAAAGGCTTGCTGGGTTCAGATTATAAGCGTGACCGCAAAACATGCCCACATATAAAATTCTTTTAAAAGGGATTATATTTAATACTACAGAAATCTAATTCACCGAACATTAAACAAAACAGTGATATAAAATAATTTACGTAATTTTTTCCTTCCAGAGAGTCTGCTTTAAGCTGTAGGATTAATACTTCCAATGAAAAAAATGTTTCGAAACAGCCACAATTACCAAGCATCATTCAAAGCATTTGTTATACATCGATAATTAGATATATGTGTTTGTAGCAGTTTGTTGCTTCCAAAACTTTAAAAGATGAACTTAAAAATTTTATTATATTATATATTTTATAAAGAATCTGCATAATTTATGTAGATGTTGAAACTGCAAAAAGATAGGAAATTGTATTGTTTTAAAGTCTACAATTTTCCTGAATCGTTTCAAAGGCACTCAAATCTCTTTTAAAGAACAAATACACCTTATGAAATAAAAGAGGGCAGAATATAAACAGGATGTCAAATCAAGACCGGATAAACTCTAAACAACCAGAATTGTTTGGAATACATAAAGAATGCCCGCGAACAACTGTAACTCTTGGGTCCTTAGTTCGCAAGAAGAATGGCTATAGAAAATGATGGCCATCGTATTAGGTTTACGTTATAAATCTTTATTCGAAAAAACATGAACATCGATATTAGAGTAAATTTAAACAAGATGTTCGAAATGTCCCCTTCTCATATGGAGTCATACAATGTGTGAGTTCATTGTACACTTTCCAGAAATGCAGCGTCTTGAAAAAACACATTCCATGAAGGCAAGCAACTAAATTTATTTCTGAAGAGACTTGGTCTCAGTAAACCAATTCATCCATAAGGCCACACAGAAAGAAATCTTAAGGTAAAATCGGGAGAGAGTGTTGATCATAAAACAGGATCCCCACGTCCAATCCAGTAGCATGCGTATTTGATATCCAGCTAATGACGCATAAGACATCTGAAATGTTCCTGAATTGCCCTTTGTGACACATACTACCGCAAAGGGCATGTCATCTAACGCGTCACTTAATACATCACGTAGAAATGTCTACTATGGCCCGAGAGCCGTCCAGGCTGCAGATATGGTCCAATTAATCGATTGCTTAATATATCGACTCACAAATTTACAGACCAGCATCTTGATGTCCGTGAGAGAAATGCATGGATGGATGGACATATGGATGTTATAACTGTTGAAGATCACATTTCGTGTGAATTATGCGAAATTCGTCAAAACGCTGCATGCAATGAAAGCATTATTGGTTTCATGTTGTTGCGATAACCCTTCTCAAAAGTCAATGCGTCACTAAAAGTCATCTGGATGGATAAGTTGAATGATTGTGTTACGATAAGGATATAACCGGTGCGCAGTACTCCCATTCATCTTTCTGCCTAATGCACGTGACCTCAAAAAATTCCTCCTCCTCCCCACCGGAGAAGTACATCTTCCTGTGCTGGGATAAGTTCACCGTACGCTCTTCTACCAACATCATAGATATTCTTTGTCTGGTAGACGCTTCCAGAATTTCACAGTTTATCGGCGGATGATGTTGGCATTGAGAGGATGACATGATGGATAGCAACGAGAATACTCCCTAGCAGTTCTTAAGACTGCGAACATTATACAGATCGAAGATGAACATGTCACAATATTCACGAAAGGAATATATTACCGCAATTTGATGAACACCTATAGCTATAAGAGGAAGCCTTTCATAGACGATTCAATCTACGGCAGCATTTTTCAAACTGTGGGGCGTGCCCCCCAGGGTGGCGTGATAAACCTACGAAGGGGACGCGAGCATATCGAAAATAAAAGATTAAAAAAATTATTTACTGGAATGAAGTAAAATAAAATACTTTCGGTCATAATAAAAAAATACACATTTACACTGATGTAATTTTTTTATATCATCTGCGATATTACGTCATCAAAAATAAAAGCTTCTTCTTCAAAACCTCTTTAGCTGTCTTTAATATTATAACCAAATAAAAAGCATTTTATTTGATTTGTTGTAATCCCCTGATGAAATATTTTTTATTACGTTTTCTTTTCAAACCTAAAATACTACTCTTTCAGAGAAAAAAAAACCTGGAACCATAATCAAAAAAATTTTAGGAAGATAAAAAATTCATCACTGTTATAAATACTGTACATTATCTGTAGGCAGCAGAAGGTAGGTCACTTTAGAGATAATAGAGGAGGTTAAAAAGAAATGCAAAGGAAAAAAATAGTGTTCCACACTTAGAAACTAGAATGAGTGTTTACTACTGTAGAACTTAAAACAACATGAGGCTTATAAACGACAAACCTCATAAATTTGAGCTGTTTACAAGTCATGTGAATGAACCCAGAACGGCAACCCACTCGCTAACTCGAGGACATTAAACACGATAGATGGACTGCTGTAGCCCAGTGGTTAAGGTATCAGATCATGGAAGGCATGTGATGAGTTCAAGCCCAGTACCACTAAAGACCCGCCGAGTAGGGCAGAGATGCACATTAAATCTGAGGAGAGCTCAAACATCCTCCAGTTGGTGTAGTGTGGTAGTTAGGAGAGGGAGTTGCCAGTTCAGGTGTCGTCCACTTCACTTGACCATGATTCAAAATTACGTGGACCGTCGCCAAAAGCCCTCGTGTAGCTGAACACAGAGCGACGTTAATATTCACTCACTCACTAAAAACGATAGATTTAACTCAGCCCTTCTACGCGACTGCTCTCCAGTAGGAACAAGACAAACCCGCGAACCCACATCGCTGACCAAGAGTCAATTACCGCTTGGCTACTGCAGCTTTAGAAACTAGGATGTAGTAAGTACTTTCTGAAAGCTGTCTCTATTGGGGGGGTGGAGAATGCACATTAACGCAGAGCTTTTACAACAATCACACTTCTATTCTTCCGTCCATGTTTTTGAAATAACGTCATTCTGTATAGTGAGTGACATAACCAATTATCAGTTTCCCTTTGTACTTCTCGTAAAGATTTATGTTTAAAAACTAAATTTTTAAGGTGATTATTTTGTTACAAATATTATTCGAAAAGAAAGCAACTAAATGGTAACACAACTTTTCAATCACGGGTCAGTTGTTTGATCAAGTGTTTAAATTTTTTAATAAGATTTTCTAATATTTCACGAAACATCACGTGCAATATGCAAATATTGTATTAAGAAGTGCACGTGTACTTCTTCACTTGAACTGGACATTTTGTTTGGATTACCATTGAAAAGAAACTATCTTTTAAATCCATTTTGCGATTTTTAAGGCAATTATAATAATTATTTTTCTATCAAAAAAAAAACTCACATTCACCAACACATACGTCTACATTTATACTATAACTCAGGAAGTCATCATCATATATTTACTTTGAATGCGACCACACTGCTGACAGCTATAACTGACAGCACAAGTACTTGGATTGGAAGTCGAATCATTGTTACTGCTTGGGCTTATCTGTTGATGAACTGAAATATATAAATTTGGTTGAAAATACATTGATAGAATTTCCCATGGATTAATTCAAAGCTGTAGCCTTTTTAGAAACTATATCACTTTCAAGACAAAAACACATAAAAAAGAAATAAAAGAATTGTAAATACACGGAGAAGGTATTTCTCACTGTTTTTTCAACTATTCTGAAAATTCTAATGGAATTTTCTCCTTTAAAGGAGATAGAATAAAAACTTGAAGATTTTCTCTTGTCTCTGAAACGATGTTTAAAAATGAGTTCTTCAAAGAGATTTCATACTGAGCTTCACGAAATAGCCCCCTCATGCAATAAATCATGATTAACATTTATTTTTGATGAAATCCGATAACCTGTGTATATAAAGTTGATGGATTTTCCGTGTCTGTTGTAAATTAAATGTAAAATGGGATAGGTGGCGTATCAAATTATTTCAGAGTTGTCCTGCAGCTATTAGCCAGTAGAATCCGTCATTTAAAGTTCCTTGTACTGTTTTGTATGTCTTTTGTGTCAACCAAGAAAATGAATAATATGTAAAAAGTAAACTCGTCAATGGAATAAGATAAAATATAGAATGGGTAAAATTACTTTATTTAATCCAATGGAATTAAGGAAATATTGTAGTGTCTACATGTCTAGATTTCATACCACACAATTATTTTTTTAATATATTGTTCTCTATTGTTAAAACTGGGTTTTGCAAGGTGAAATCTCTGTGGTATAGGGCTAGAATCTTAATCAGCGTCAAACGTGCTTCTTTTAAAATTTAATCATTATTTTTAATACATAGATATATCCAAACAGTTTAAAAATTATATGAACTTATTCTTCTATTGCGAAATCTTGGCGATAGTATATATTTTTACTATCGTAAACGTTTAATCTGTCGAGATCTCAACTGTCCTTCCGTTGATATGGTGTGATAATTAGGAGAGGGGAGGTGCCAGCTCAGGTGTCGTTCTCGTCCCTTGACCATGATTCAAAACTACGTCGCCAATAAGCCCTTGGGAAGCTGAACAGGGCGACGCGACGTTATTATTCATTCACACACTCAAAAATAACTTTTAACCAAATATTTACATATTCCATGTGTGCGTGAACTTCTTTTTCAACGAAACTATTTAAGAAATAATATTGAATCTTACCGTTTATACTATCAGGCACTCTACAGCTACTGAATCGGAAGGTGTGGGATGATCGTCTTTTAAGAAAGATTAAATGAATTATTAATTTTTTATCGAATGTCTGACGATCCTTTTCACGGTTGGTGAATGTAAATGTTATTTTTAGCAAATAACTGTATCTTGAAAAACATTTTGCGAAAGCAGTATAGAGCTATAAATTTGAGGATTGTCCATCAAAAAATTATGTGCTTTTTAATAAACAATTTTTACAGCGTCATTTCAGTATTAGCTTTAGAGAGACGTATATGTAATGAAAATCAAATTTACTACAGTAAAGGCATTTTTATTTTGGCCTACAAATGATTTTTTTACAATATACTTACTCATGAAATTGCACAATATCCATAAAATATGATATGCTTGTATGTAAACAATTTTATTACGTCATTTCAGCATCGGCTTTTGAGATACGTTTATGTAATGAAAATCAGATTTGCTACAATAAATTCAGTAATATTTGAACCCCGTTAGTTGAACTTTTTACAATATATTTAACAATGATGGAGTCGAAAGTTACCTATTAAACACGATGTTTTTGTATATAAGCAATTTTCAATGTGTCATTCCATCATTAGCTTTTTAAATAGGAACATAAAATGAAATTCAAGTTTGTTACAATGATTATGCAGAACACAAAAAGCTAACTTTTATAACTTCGGTCAAATTTAACAATTTTTCTACATTCAAAGAGGGCTAAAAAGTATTTATTTAATGATACGTGATTCTCTAAAATATACATTTCGAAAATTTTTGTCTGAACTTTAAATCTTTCCAAGAGTATTGTAAAGCCTTCTTTCCCTTTAACGCATATTTTCAAATATTCTCACAGAGAAGGAAAATGTTCCACTTTAAACATTGTGAAAATTTTTCCAGCCCTCATAGGATTAACATGTGAGCGTGATATTTTAGTGCTTAAGCCCTCCCCAAGCCTACACAATAGGAATGAAGTAGATGACTGGATGGTCTCAACGAGTGGAACAGTTGGTTCAAATCTGAAGTTCGAGAGACTCTCGAACAGGAGCCAAGATATTGTGAATTTAAACAAATTTAAAAAGTTTAAAAAATTAAAAACTATAGAATATAAATAGCCCTATGAGCATGAAATTATAATAACTGCAAGAGCAGATAGAGAGGGATCGAATAAGACAGGTCCGAATGAACTGTGAGGCTCGGATGCCGAGATATTCGCCAAAATGTTGTAGAGGTGGGGGGGTTGCGTCCCGAAGGATATGGTTCATAACAATAGTTATTACGATCCCCTAGCACGAAAAAAGTGGCATGATGTTAAAATATTAGACAACGGTGTGTGCGCGCATCGGTGCCGTGACCGTGTCCGCGTGCATCGTAAAAGTTTACCCTCATCATTTTTCCTGGACGCACAATAAAAATCAAACTGAATAAGTTATGATAACAGAAAAATTCTAAAATCAAACGTGAAATAGATAGTAAGTTGTATACTTTGAAGAATTTCATATCTCATAAAATGTTATTTTCTTAAGGGTCTTAAGAAAATTTTTTATTAGAATTCTACTTTATAACATACAACTATGTGTTCGTGCGTACTCGAATAAGGCTGCGCAAATAATAATACTGTAAATATGGTTTTTTCTCATGGTATACTTTTAAATAAAAGAAATATCATCGTTATTTTTTCATAAGAGAAAGTTTTACTAAAATGGGTGTGACACTATTTGGCCTGAAAATAAATTTTAGAGTCTATATATATATTGTGGGGGAGTGGTGAACCTTTATGGTCATTGAACAATTTTTTTCTAAAAAAATGTTAAATGAAGTATAGACGTGCAGTCAAATAATTTTGACTTGTAACTTTTAGGAAAATAATAAAATTAAATACAAACAACTTAAAACTCTATTTACTACGAAAAAATGCATTTTTTACGGTAAGAAGTAAATGCTTTTGTTATGCGTGTAGCTCAAATTAAAGTAACATTAGTGTGACTTCAGTTGCAGATTAGATGACAAATAATTATATTAGAATTGTAAAATGTTATTTTTTAGCATAATGCTTGGAGTCATCTGCCAAACGGTTTAAATTGATTGATTGAATATTAACGTCGCACTCTTTAGCTTCACGAGGGCTTTTGGCGACGGACCACGTAATTTTGAACCATGGTCAAGTGACGTGGACGACACCTGAGCTGGCACCACCTCTCCTAACTACCACACCACACCAATGGGATGACTTTTCAGCTATCGACAGATTAAACGTGCATCGCTGCCCTACACTGCGGGTCTTTAGTGGTACTGGGCTCGAACTCATGACAAGGCAAGCCATGATCCGATATATGTACCACTTGGCTACCGCGGGCACCCAGACGGTTTCAAAGCGAGTCTTTTACATTATTCATCTCTGTAGATATTGACTCGCAGGCGAAAAGTGAGAAAATGGCATGGGCCAGCTTCTTCAAGCAGTTAAAATGTCATCGAATTCTATGTTTCCAAAATTTCATTTCTGGCATTTTTACTTATATCACTCGTAATCCTTCTGTTTCAATCAATTCCAACTTTGTCCTTGTTTCAATAAATTCCAACTTTGTCCTTGTTTCAATAAATTTGTGAAATCATGTTGAACCAGAATTCAATCGGTTGCATTTTATATATTTCAGTTTCCAAGCAATCGAATCGGAGCAAGTTTATTTTGTCAAATGGAAGTCACATTATGGTATCTATATTAAACTTAAACGCTTCCAATAGTTTTTTCAACTGACAAAATATCGCTGAAAATTCCTTGAATGAAGAATCAATTACGGAAATAAGTTTTTCGACAACCTTTTATTCGTCTGGTTTCTCATGTACATTCAAATCTTTGATATTTTTCTTCAAGTGTGTGAAGTACTTCTAGTTTCTTGCAATGATATCGTTTCTGAAAACATGTAGTTTAGCGTCAAAAGCGCGAATGAGATCTATCATGACGATACTTTTTTTTTATTTTTGCTTTGAAGCTTTACGTTCGATTCATAAAAATTTTATTATATGTCAGTAAAAAACGTCAATTTTGAAAGCCATGTAACATCTACCCACTGTGAGTATTGTTCAATATCCCTCTCATTTTGCAGAAACAGTCTGATTTTTTCCAAGCAGTGAACAAATCTTTGAAGTATGTTCCCATGACTCAACTAGCAAACATTATTATATATTAATAAGCCATTCTACGTTGAATTAACTTCACCCAACAAAGCATCGAACATTCGCTTATTTAAAGCCTGCGACGATATGAGGTTGACTATGTTGGTGACTACCGTTATTTCATTATCAAGGGATGTAAAACCACTCTTAGCCCACAAGGCCTGATGGTGAATAATGCAGTGATCTTCCAGAATCTCATGTCTAACATCTGTTTGAGAAAAAGTAATGAAACCGAATTTTTCTATTTTTCCCGCCATGTTTGGAACACCATCTCAGTTGTTATTGAAACATTTTTTTAAAACAACTTCCTTCTCACCAAACGAATTTTTAACTGCCTTAAAAATATATGTGCCCTTATAGTTGTTATTAAAGATGTTATCGCAATTAATTCTTTCTTAACCCTTTAGCGGTTAGTGGCTAATAGGTCTAGTCACACAACACAAAAAGTTTTTCTCCAAGCTAGTGATGGATATTTAATCTATCCTTATGCGTTAATTGAAGCTAAACCACAAAAAAATTAATACAGGTGGCACCACGATACCTTTTTTAGCATTTCATGTCCTCTGATAGGTAGTTAGAAAAAGTTTTTCTCGTTGTAAATCTACAAATTGTAATTTGATTATAAATAAAATTTCTGATCTGTGAAAAAAACTTCGACGCGTCTTAAGTATACTTTTCTCTCATCCGAATGAATTAAGCAAATAGGCAATTAAAAAAAAGGTTTTATTTAGGTTTCTTGAAATTTTGGCTTTTCCTCCACTCGAGAGTGAGCACTTAGAATCATGTAAGAATGTTGGAATGGGGTAAGAATATAAACAAACATTGTTTACAATATGTGGTACGAAATTCTTGAGTACGAAAATCTTTCATTATGGCTTTTCTGTGCATACCACTGTTCCTTCAAGCAAATGGTCCTACTTGCTTTGAAAGGTTTCGCAGTAAATAGCTCATCAAATTTGTGAAATAACTAATTTAAGTCTACAAAAATATTGATTTATTTCTAACTTTTTTATACTAAAATTAAATAAAATATAAACTCTGGATATATACCAATTTCAATGTATATTTTAGTAAGTATTCTATATTACATAATTATTCTATTATTAGTTTATTACACTTGTACTTTGTATTTAATTGTTATTGAAATAGATATAAGCATAAATGTTAATTCTTCATAAAAATTTTATTGTAATATGATTCATTATTTCTGTCCTGAAAGAGAAATTAAATGTCTTAAGTGCGCAGTGGCTATAACGTCTAACCACCACCTAGGGAACTGTTTCTCAAACTGTGGGGTGTGCCCCCCTTGGGGGCGTGATAACCCTACAAGGGGCGCGAGCATATTGAAAATAAAAGCTTTAAAAAGTTAATTTAGTGGAACGAAGTAAACAAAATACTTCCTGATATGAAAAGAAGATAAAAAAATACGCATTTACACTGATATAATTTATGTATATCAGCTGCAATATTACTTCTTCAAAAATAAAAGTTTCCACTTTGAAACATTCATTAACTATCTGATCCTATACCTAAATAAAAAGAAAACATTTTGTTTTATTTGCTGTAATCACACGATGAGAAACTTTTTTATTACGTTTTCTTTTAAAACCTAAAATACTACTTTTTCAGAACACCGCAAAACTCAGACCGGAAGAAAAATTCTAGGAAGATAAAAAATTCATCCCTTTTATTATTATTGAAATGCTGTTTATTACCTGCAGAAAGAAAAGAAAGACTTATACACTTTTCACCTAGGAAGCAGATTTGCGTCAGTCATTATCGTTTTCATCGTTTGACCTTAGAATTTATTGGTATGATTAGTTCTGCCTTGAACAATTATTTGGCTAAAATTTATTTTTATGGGTATTCTGAAAGATATAAAGCATGATGAAATACGCGTTTTACACAATTCTTATTTTAGAACTAACATCCATATTTTTATATTGAATACACTTTTAACCCGGCAGCGGTCACACGGGGCTCAAACCCAAAGGACAGCAAAACTACAATAATTTGAACAAAGTATTACGGTTTTGCTTGCAAATATCATTCCTGTAATGTTGCGAACAGTGTCTGTGATTTGTGTCCATTTTTAAGGTTACATACCTTTGAAACATTTTAGTTCTGTTTCAATGAAATTTTTCTCAAATTATCAGAGAAAAAAGAAAAAGTCCTTGAAAGAGTAGGTAAGTATATTTTTTTCTTAGTTGAATTATTCGCTGGAATTGTGATTTTTATCGTGTACCATAAAAGTAATTGCAAAAAAAAACAAAAAACATTGGGGTAACTCAGTCACCTTGCGCGACTATTAACGTTAATATAGAGTTTGCGCCAGCTCTCCCGGGTTAAGACATTTTGTAATCTTCTAGCTTTAAATATTAATGTCAAATGGGATAGGATATGATAGAGAGCAACATAGACTAGACTCTTTTTTTCTAATGACATTTATACTTTTAGAAGTGGATGATGGAGGAAATAAATTTTGAATTAAATATCATTTTGCAATCTGTTCCAATTTAAAATTTAGAGAAAAGAAAAATAACAATAACTATCCTATTACTTAAAAGTAATTTGCTTAAAATAAATATTACTTAAAAGTAACAAATACAAAATTTAATACTTACCTGGTTAAGTTGTACGGTGTATAATTAAGATTGTTTTGTAGCTTTAGCATTCCAAAGAGCATTATTATTGTATAAGGGGAGCACGATAAAAATTATGATTGAGAATTGGGTCGCCAATAATGATGTTTCCTCCACAATATGGAGCAAAAACGGCTAAATGTGCAGATTTAGTGACGTGAGAACTTTTTCGTCAAGTCATTTTTTGTAGATCTCAGTGACATTTTTAACAATTTTAAGATTCTTTCTTTTGTTATATTTCTAGATAATCGAATATGTTTGATGTGCTGAATTATTTTATATTTATTATCAAAATCGTCAAAAAGTAAGGACGCGCATGCTAACGAGGTTTCCTTCAAAAACTCTCTTTGTTGAAAATGTTTAATATACCAAGCTAAAGCATTTGCAGCCATGTAACTTGTGACGCGCTTATGACAATTTTTGTTAAAATATTTAACCCAGCGTTTCTCAAACTGTAGAGCCCCCTTGGAAACTCTACAAGGGGGGCGCGAGCATATTGAAATGTCAAACAAAAGATTATTTAAAAAATTATTAATTTACTGAAGGTAGACAAATAAAATACATTCTGACATAATAAAAAATAAAATACACATTTACACTGATATATTATACTTATAAATGTATCTGTGCTACACAATGTATTTTATAATTAATTTAACAATCCAAATTTAAGAAAAAGTTTATTATTTACCAGTGACCCCATAGGCTTATCATTTATGTAATTAAAAACAAAAATTAACCCTTATCTTAATAATTTGTCCGGTTTATAATTTTTCCCATAACTTCTAATTAAAAGTTAAGCGATTCATTTCCTAATGCCAACCGTTTTCCACGTAGGCACGCGTATGTGATGTTTTGTATGGGGAAGAATAAAAAAGAGCAAATAATCTGAAATAAGTAAATCCTTCGCTAACACTGTCAAGGTCCTTTTATTGCATTCCAAATCCTTCGGAATAATTTTATGAATAGCACTGCACAGAAAGGTCGTACTTTGGAAAGACGCATATATACGTCCGATTAAATAAACGCTTTGGCTTAGCGAGACGTTTATATACGCTGGGGGCGCTTAAGAGGTTAAAGTCGTTTCGCACTTTTAAGGTCAAAGAATAGTATTATTGAATTCAATACATAGTTATTGTATGAAGGGGGCGCGATGAAAATTATGATTGAATGTTGGGTCGCGTATATTGTAACTTCGAGAAACACTGATTTAACCAGAAACGGTGACTGTTTCATTTCTGACTATTATTGCCCTTGCTATTAATTCTTTTGCTCTGGTTAGCTTTTTTGATAAAAGGATTTGTGATTTGTTTCAAAATGCGGTTTTACAGATATGTTCTGCATACCACTGTTCCAGAACATAAAACACACACAGCTTTATCGCCTTTACTAATATATAATGCCAAATTTTTTTGATACATCAAGTTTGATATTCTCAGTTACACTTACTATCCAGTGCTTTTTTTTAACTAGTCATGTTAAATAACACTTAAAAATCTTAAACATGACTGAAATAAACTTTAAAATACAGCTTTGTCAACCAAATTGATTATACTATGTGTAGACAAATTTTGCATCATTAGCAATCGGCTCAAATCTTGCGACGTCATAGTCACATGATAGTGATAGCCACGTGATTCTCGCCAATGAATTCAAAAACTCATGTGACGTCATAGTCACATGATAAAAACTATGTTGTGTTTCCATCTAATCAGTTCACGCGCTTCGGTGTTGCCAAGTGTTGCTCTTTGCAGAAATTTTCTCTTAAAAAATACATATGTATACAAATGCATTTTATTTAAAAGTTTAAGCATAAAATATGATTTTTTTTATTTTAAAAAATCTTTTTTGAAGAATTTTATTTTCCTTACATTTATACATTTTTATCCAAATATGAAATTTGAAATTTTATTTGAGTGTTACAAATAGAACAACAAGTACTATTAGCTTAATGCTTGTTTTAAATTCAATGGAAAACACGTGTTTGTCTTTGTCATGTGATGTCATAAATTGAGCCCGTAGTCGTCGACGTAACTAAGGCAAGGTAATAAAAAACGAGTGTCCTCGCCGCCACTCTGCCCATCGTGATAGATTACTCGCGTTTGTTCGTAATACTTTATAGTTAAATTTTCTATTTTTAACTAAAAGACAACTTGTTTTGGTCGATGGCGTGGCCACATTATTGTGTCGCGTGCCATTAATGGCACACGTGCCATTTGTTCACCATCCCTGCTATATGTAGCAATGAAAAATTATTAATTATTCATTGCTGAATAGAGGGTTAATTTTTTCCTGTTAATATAAAGCTTACAAAACTCTAATTACTTAGAACTTCAATATTTATCCATCTTAGTCAATTTCTACCATTTGTTCAACCTCTCCCTATATACACTTATGGACAAAAAAAATTTAGCGCACCAAGAATGAGTCATCAAAACAAAATGAATTATTACATAAGTAATGACTAATTTGATGTAAGTAAATGATAAGAAAATTAAAGAAAAAAAATTTATTTCAGAGAAAAAGGAAAAGAACGGAGAATTTTTAATACCCTTTTGAACCCCTTCTAGCGCAAATGCTCGATGTGATACGATCGGGCATTGAGGCATAAAAGTTCTGTATGATGTCTTGAGACATTTCGTTCCATATTTGCTGTAACCTTGACTCTATGTCGTTCAAACTCGTGGGATGCCCAACTCGCCGTCCCAAATGATCCCAGATATGCTCGATTGGACACAAATCTGGGAATCGGGCAGGCCAAGGAAGAGTAGTAACAGTGCGGAGAGCCGTGTCGTGTGAAGCCGAGTATTGTCTTGTTGAAAAATGGCTCCTCGGAGTCGTTGCATGAGTGGAAACACATGTAGTTGCAAGAAGTCATGGACATACCGGTGGGCTGCCATGGTGCCACGGATCAATACTAGAAGTAACGGTGTAATGTAGGCAATTGCACCCTATACCATCACACCCCCTGTACGAGCGGTGTGTCGCTGTAAAGAAAGGTCACGATTGAGGTGTTCACCACGTGGTCTCCACCCATGAACACGATTGTCATGATTGCTGAGATTGAATCTGGATTTGTCACTAAAGACGACCTAGTTCAATTCCGCTTTAGTCTAGTTTCCTCGCGCACGGCACCACTCCAAACGGAGACGTCGAGTGGTGGGCGTCAAGGGCAGCACACGTAATGGGTGCCGAGATCCCAATTGTCCTTCAGCCAGGTACCTTCGTGCAGTTCGAGAAGACACAGGGGCCCATAGTGAAAGTGCTACCTGTACCTGGATGGGGGCCGATGAAGCAGTTGGCTGTACACGTGTATTTCTTACAATGTTGAGATCTTCTCGATGACTAGTCTGTCGAGGGCGTCCTGAGTCTGGTCTTCGTGTAAAGGACATCTCTCGGATCCACTGGTCCCAAAACCTCCTCACACCACAATCAGAGCAGCCTAATTGACGAGCTATTCTCCTAGCTGACTACTTAGCTTCCATTATGCCAACAATTCTCCCCCTCTCAAACTGCGACAGCTGCTCATATTGTCTTCGAAAACGGCGTAATGGCATGTCTACTTCAGATCGTCCTTTGTAAAGGATTCAGCACACTCAAACAAGCTTTAGTTACCTGTTTTATACTCCACGGAGAACGACGTTAAACGCCCTCTGCCGACTATACGTAATGCGCTATCACACTGCTTTTCTAATCATTTGCATATCTTCTCGATATGTAATTTCATGCCAAGTTTCGTTACGATCGCTCAAATATTTCTTGGTGCTCTAATTTTTTGTCCATTTGTGTATATTTATATATCTTGTTCAAATTTTCAATCGTTAATAAAATACTTTTCTATCCATCCACTAGTTCAAATACATTTATTTAAACTTGAAGTGAATGACACTTGATGCTAATACAGTTTTTTCAAATACCAATTCACTATATAAACTTAATCAATTAATTATGCTTAAGAGATATATTCCAGTCCATTTTATTCCTCTAGATCTGCGATACACAACTTGCGGCCCACCGAGCCTTTTTAAGTGGCCCAGTCATGGCCCATTTCTCTGAGAAATTCACTTTTATAAGAACACTGTGTTAAAAATTTGGTGGGAAATTCTTTGTCAAGAAATCCAATATATCAATTTTGCTCTTTCCTGTCGGTATCGTATGGATCAGAATTAATACTCTTTTTTCTGTTTGGAACGGTTACGTTTAATGACAACAGACAACAGTGGTGTAGAGACAATTTTATGGGTGAACTAGTTCTTAACTATCTTTCATATCTTGCAAGCGAAAAATATCCGAAGAAATATATCGTTTCAAGACGTTTGTTGGTTGACTATTTTGTAATGAAGAACAACACGGATCATTAATTGTTTGATTTGTCACGAAAGTGCTGTACTTAAAAAATACCACTAAACAGTAATCATTCAATGACACTTCTTGAAGATCTTTTTCAAGAGGTGATAAATAGGCTTTTTAAAATAATGTTGGCAACAGCAACAAAGTTTTATCAGTGGTAAAATATCATAGCGGTAACAAAGACATACTATGAAGTTTGTTGTATTTGTGGCGGTGTGATATCCATAAAAACCAGTAATAGCCTGCATGCAATGGCGATTTTTATGGAATGGTGGCTAAGGTACTTGTTTTCGGATCGGAAGGTGACTGGTTCTAATCCTCCTTTATATTATTGGTAATTATATGAAATCAAGAGGTGATAAATTATACTAACTAACGTTTACTGATGCAGAAAATGCCACGGAATCAATGCTTCTAATTTAGTGTTAGTGACAAAAATAAAAAAAAAACAGAAGTTATAATATTTTAATCAATATAGTTTCTCCACATTTTAAATTTCCAATGTTATCTTGGTCTTAAAGCAATTCCCCTTCCCCCATTTATCCTCATGTCACGCCCCGCGTGAAGTACTAAACATATGTATGCGGCACAGCAAGAAAAAAGGTTGAGTACCCCTGGGTTAAACTTTCAAGCTTCGTGTAACAAAATGTCCGTTCCAATAATACCGTAGCCACTTTATTCAAAGTTTTCATGCTTAGATTAATAATTAAAATTTGTTTCAGTTGCTCTTTTATATAAAAGCAATTCTAACATTCTTTTCATTTATTCCTAAGCATTTCATAAATATGGACTGCATTTTTGATTCTTTTATTAGGGATTTAAGTATATCTCTTGTCCATTCATGAATTCTTCCGAATTCTCATAAGAAAATATAAGTAAACGTTCCTAAAAATCATTTTAAGGAACACAGCTTTAAACTTTTATTGCTATAAAATTAATTCCAATATTTTCGCTGATACAGAAAAAACTTTGTTAATGAAAAACAAATTAATAACGAAAAAATTGTCTAAAATTTGTTAAATATTTTAATCTATATATATAAAAATACAGACAAGTTTTTTTTCAAATAGATAATCATAATGGTAAAGAGAAAAAGAAAGACAGTAATTTTCAGCACGCAAAATTATCGTATTAATAATAATTAGCTGCCTGACGAACTGAAAACGTTTATGAAAAGTGACGCATGCAGTATGAGCTGTTTACAAATGCCTTTTTGTGCTTCCTGACTATATTTAACTTTTTTATTTCTTTTTAAATATCCATCTGCTTTATTAGTTTCATTAAGACAGTCGTTTTAAATTTCCTATTTCGATGTGAAATCCATTGTTGAGGTTGAATTTTACAATTCTAAGTTTCGTTGGAGAAACAAATTTGCACGTTTTTAACTTTTCTAGAACTCTTATGTTTAAAAAGAATTTATGAGTTGTTTCATTATATATATGTTAGTACTCATTTTTTAAAAAAAATTCTTAGATTTTATTTTGTAATAAATTATTTTGATATCAATGTATGCTCTTTCATTTGCGCTTCAGAATGTAAAATAAATAAATAAATAACTGGAAAAAGCTATATTGTTAATAAACTTATATTTTTTTTGTTTATTACATTATCAATGGGAAAGAATGCATATTGATATACATCAATTTCACACTGTTCAAACATTACAGTTAATGGCATTAGATTTTATTGGTTGAAATTTATTGTTCCGTTTCTTCGTTTTATAAAACGAGCCTAACTTGGAATTCCTCGTTCCTTGAAGCATTTTCCACCTTCTTTATATATGCATTTCTGAAAAACAAGAAAAGTAGAGTCATTTTCGAAAAAGCAGCATTCATGTAATACCACTTCCTGTTTTTCCCGAAGTAGAAAACAACTGTAAGAATTTAAAAGAGAAAGCTTTGTGAGAGAATAGGAAATATTTCCCTTCTACTGTACGGAATTAATTCATCTTTAAACACACTTTTGTAGCAAAAAGCATTTAGCAAAGTGATACGAGAATATTCAAAATGTTGCACAAAAATCGCTTCCTGAATTTATAACTGGTTTTGAAAATTCCTACAGGACAAAGTGCGAACTTAAAGATTTTGAAATTGATGGAACAGATTTTGGGGTGTTTGATGAGGGGATCAGCAGTAACACGAATAAATTATTGTACTGTGAATTTTTAAAGTGTAAATACCATCAAAATGGAACTTGACTTCCATTTAACAAGACAATTACCTGAAATATTATTCTAGCTTCTTTCAAAAATAATTGTTAAGTAGGTGGCATCTTGTAGTATAAAATTCCTCCAGTATGAACAGATTTAAATTTTACTACAAATGCTAGAGAATAGACCAACTAAGGTGTTGAAAAATGACAAATGTCGAGTAAAGAAAAAACTCAGAATGACAAAAGATTCAAATACGTTTGCGGTCTGTAAATGAATTTTTTTCCATATTACTGTTATTCATAAAGGGTGTTTTTTTAGAGGTATAGAACTTTAAATTGCAATAAAACCGCGATGTATTATTCGATTGGCATGAATTTTTTTTATTCGAAAGATAATCTTGTTGCATTACATTTTAAATATGATTTCTGACATGTGACTGCCACTGCTGGCTCGGATGTAGTCCAATCTGGACGTCCAATTTTCGATGGCTTTTTCCAACATTTGTGGCCGTATATCGGCAATAACACGGCGAATGTTGTCTTCCAAATGGTCAAGCGTTTGTGGCTTATCCGCATAGACAAATGACTTTACATAGCCCCACAGAAAATAGTCTAGCGGTGTTAAATCACAAGATCTTGGAGGCCAATTCGCAGGTCCAAAACGTGAAATTAGACGGTCACCAAACGTGTCTTTCAATAAATTGATTGTGGCACGATCTGTGTTGCGCCGTCTTGTTGGAACCATAGCTCCTGGACATCATGATTGTTCAATTCAGGAATGAAAAAGTTAGTAATCATGGCTCTATACCGATCACCATTGAATGTAACGTTGTGGCCTTCATCGTTTTTGAAGAAGTACGGACCAATGATTCCACCAGCCCATAAAGCGCACCATACAGTCAGTTTTTCTGGATGTAACGGTGTTTCGACATACACTTGTGGATTAGCTTCACTCCAAATGCGGCAGTTTTGTTTGTTGACGTAGCCATTCAACCAGAAGTGCGCTTCATCGCTAAACAAAATTCGCTTATGAAAATCGGGAACAACGGCAATCTCGTTTTGGGCCCATTCGACGAATCTACGCCTTGCTTGATGATCGTTTTGATGAATTGGCTAACCAAACTGAGAATAAATCACTTGACAGCTGTTAAATCGGTCGCCATCTTGGAAAGTAATGCCAACTTAAACTTCTATTCCTGGAAAAAAAACACTCTTTATTTAGTCATACTGAAAAAAATTAATAAAAGTATACCATTTCTTTCATTTAAAAAGTTCATCAGTGCATTGATTAGGGTTCTAAATTGTTCCAATTCAACAAAAACATTTCTTTAAAAAATCAGACAAAGTAATGGGAGGGTTATTTTTTCAAAAAAATATGAAGTATATAATTTTTAAAATAATTCCAGTGAAACGTCTGGAATATTTAAATAATAGAAAATAATAAATTACTTCTTTTAAAAAACTTAACATTTAATATTAATTAAAAGTAAGTAACATATTTTGGAATACTTGCGATGATAAATCTGCTTCCATAAAAAATATATGTTTCAAGCCGTGTTTACTTCAGAGCAATGTCAGATAAGAAAAGAAAGTTAACAATTTTCGAGCATTAAAATCTCATTATTTTAAACACAAATAACACAAAATTTGCGCATGATTGTTAAACACGTTATCAAATTATGAGTTTCGACCACATATATCATTTAGTGGAATATTTTAGAAATATTTTAGTTTCTTAATCCGATTAAAAGTTATAATAAACTAATACGTCGCTCACCAAAATTATCGAAAAAAGAACCAACCTTTAATTTCATTACATTGAAGGTCAAAAGCGACTCACTAACTCATCACGAGATATCTGAAACTATATTCGACATACATGCATAAAATTTGATAAGCAGGGTTCGTTCTTGTTGTTGTTGTTAAGTAGAAATCCGCTAAGAACGGGTTCCGTAGAAATCGGCTCCTATGGGAGGTAACGAGAGCTTTGGGGAAGTTATAAAATAAATACTTGCCATCTTTGATGTTTCAGACCAGCAAAACTCAACCTGCGGCCCACGGGCCGCATATGGCCCACCGGACCTTTCTGAGTGGCCCGGTCATAGCTCGTTGCACTAACAAATATAATTATTTAAGAAAAATATTTTGCTATCGAGCCTATATCAGCTTTGCTATTGATGTTGTGCTGGTAAGAATTGCAAAAAAGATAGCATTTTTTCTTCTCGTAATTGTTATAGTTAGTGATAACAAATAACAGTGGAGTAGCGACCTTTTTATGGGTGAAACTAATTTTTAACTAACCCTCATGTCTTCCAAACGAAAAACATCTAAAAAATACATATTATTTCAAGGTGATTGGGATCTTGACTCTTTCGTTCCGAAAACAAGCATGGATCAACAACTTGTTTAATTTCTAGTTAAAATGTTATATTAACACATTTGATTTTACAAGTCACTATACCAACAAGCACAAATCTTTCAATGACTCATTTTTAGGATCTTTTTCAAGGCAAGATAAACTAGCTTTCTTAAAAAAAAATTCTTTGCAACAGGAAGAAAATATTTGGGGGAGGGTGGGAGATCACTGATTAAGGGAAATTCAAGTAATCCCATAACTGGCTTAAAAAAATGCATAAAACTTTTCTTTTGGGGCTGAGTTTGTGTGTGTGTGTGTGTGTGTGTGTGATGGGGTTTAATATAGTTTTAAATTAAAATCCAAAATCAAGAGTTTAAATATTTTGATCAGTTTTCCGCAATTTGAATGTCCTTGTTCTTATAGCCATCTCCCCCCATCCCCCTCACGTTGCAGCCCGCAAGAAATAGTTGACATCTGTATGCTTCCCGGCAGAAAAAACTACACCTAAAAACTAGAGATTCGGTAAATATGTTTCCTTTATTGAGTGGGAAATACAATAGAATGTGGGTTTTATGAAATCAACTCTCAAGTGGGTTGTTAAGGTTTTATAGCTGAATTTTCTCGTTTTTGAACTGTTAAGTTTCAAATTTAACAAGTATGTCTTTTGAGATTCGCAGAGAGAGGTTTTTGCGGAAATCGACTCCTAAGGAAATAGAGCGGGTGTTATAGATAAAGAAAAATCCGTTCACTGACCAGTATTTGTTCATGCACAAACGTTTATGTTTTTAAAGTTTTTATGAAATTAAAGCGTTAATATACTTATTTTAACACTTCAATTAAATAATATCAATTTACTCTTTTACAGAACTGAATTCACTTGAAGAAAAATATACTTTACCTTGTATTCGTTAAATTGTTTTAGCTCATCATCACTCAAATCTGATTTCTGAAAAAAGAAAGAAATATTAAATTCAACTCAGAACATTTTGAGCATATCATCATATTATGAGCATATAAATTTAATGAGTTCATGTTATCTTAGATATTTTAATACAACTCCAACTAAACATTTAACCGCTCCATTCTTAGATTCATTTTCATGCATTGATTTCCTTTTTTTTATTGAAACTGTTCCCTCTACTGTTTACTTCAGTAAGTATTTGCTGATACAGCCGGACCCCAATTTATCGAATATCACACTTTAACAAATTTTCCTTCCCCCTCTATTAAGATGTGTTCTTAAAACATTATTTAACGAATAATCAACTCTATAGCTGAAAAAGAAATTATTAGTTCGGACTAGAAAATATCAAATTTCTTTTCAAATGACATATCCTTTTAGTATTGAACAGAAATTACTTTTGAAAGCTGTAAATTGTATAATGGGAAAGAGAACACCTCTATATTAGACTTTACAGGTGCAGGTGAGGCATCAGTGCAACATTTCGCTAGTTTTGAGTAGGGCAGAAAGTTCCTTTCTTATTTCACCCCACTCCACAACGCAGGGGATATTTTAAGAGTTTCCAACATTTGTTCTCCTTCTTCAGACAAGTGAGATTTTGAGACTTATGATTTTTCATAAAATGATTTTGAAAATTTGTGAATCATGGCAGACTGTTGGAAACGAATACGTAACCATTCGGAGGCAGAAATTGGTAATGAAACTCCTATCCAAACTTTTACATTGTTTGAAAACTGCGAAAGAATATCAAGTTCGTTAGTATGTTAAAAATCCCGCAGTATTGCCTTCTCTGCATAAGGTTGAAAACGAAATCTTCCCATGCAGGAATCAAAAAGACTTTCAGTTATTGATAAGTCAAAATATTTTAAAATTTCCAATTAACAGGTATGTAATAATTTGCTAATAGTAGTTTCAGCGACAAAATAAAATTTGTTCCGTTTCTAAGTATGGATTGTTTTTGTATGGTTGCGTTTTATGGAATTTCCAAAAGGTCAGTGTGAAAAACTTCTAATTTTTTGGACCCCTGATATTACGAATAACCCCAAATTTACGAAAAAAATTGTTCGGTCCTGATGAAATCATTAAAATGGGTCCAATTCCGTTTAGTTTACGTTGAACCTAATTGCTGTTAATAAAATATTTTGGTCCTTCCTGTAAAATATAAAAAGAATGCGCTTATAGAAATTCGTTTGCAAGAAAACGAACAACTTCTGTCTGATAAAAATTAAATTATTCATAAAATGGAAAAGAATCTGCGGAAAAATAGGTGAAGAACAAATAAATGATGAAATAAACTTGACAGATAATTGGAATTCTAAACATGCAATAAAATTGCAGGTAGACAAATATAGTAGAAAAGAATGAAAATATAGAAAATGACTTTAATATTTTAGATAATTTCTCTCATTCTTACTGCCCTTTAAGTAAATGCAAATATTGAAAAGAAATTCCCCTTTATTTTTTCTACTCATCATAATAAACTGGGTAAATATGATGAAGTTAATTCCTGCCAATTACTTTTTCTTTTTAGTATTTCGCAAAATATTTAATTTTAGTTAATCTTTAAACTATGGATATGATTTTTAAATTTATTTTTTTAATTTAAATGTAAGAAAATGAAAAAGAACTGTTATAAGAAAACACACAAATACCCCCCACGCACCATTTAGTACTTATTTTCAAAATACGGGAAAAAAGGTTTCGTATTGCTATTATTTACAATGGATGTGAAATTTTTATCAACGTTCATTTTCAAGCTTGAGTTTTATATTGATTATTTAAATTATTACTTTCATAAATTGTCTAAGAATAACCAATAGTTGTTTTCTTGCATGTGTGTATTATTTATGATGATTGTAAATATTATACCATTTATAAATCATACTGTCTAAAAAAATCTTCGGGAATTTTTAAAATTATGTTTAAATTCAAAGTTTTCTTTCTTGATAAAACAGAAGTTTCAGTACAATGGCTATCTGAACTAATGTAATCATCAATTAAACTAAAGAAATCTTTAAGTATTTTTTTTTAAAAATTAATATATAGATCTCAATAACGGAATATACTTACATTAGGTAATTTACTCACGAAGCAAAGCAAATACTAAAAAGGAAATTTAAAAATATAAAATATATATAATATCAAACAAAATATTAAAAAAAGTAAAATGATTTAACATACACAATAAAATTTTTTAAAGTAAGTTACTTAATTATAAAGGGTGTTTTTTTAGAGGTATAGCACTTCAAATTGCAATAAAACAACGATGTATTATTCGATTGACATGAATTTTTTTTATTCGAAAGATAATCTTGTGGCATTACATTTTAAATATGATTTCTGGCATATGACTGCTACGGCTGGCTCGGATATAGTAGAATCTGGACGTCCAATTTTCGATGACTTTTTCCAACATTTGTGGCCGTATATCGGCAATAACACGGCGAATGTTGTCTTCCAAATGGTCAAGCGTTTGTGGCTTATCCGCATAGACCAATGACTTTACATAGCCCCACAGAAAATAGTCTAGCGGTGTTAAATCACAAGATCTTGGAGGCCAATTCACAGGTCCAAAACGTGAAATTAGGCGGTCACTAAACGTGTCTTTCAATAAATTGATTGTGGCACGAGCTGTGTGACATGTTGCGCCGTCTTGTTGGAACCACAGCTCCTGGACATCATGATTGTTCAATTCAGGAATGAAAAAGTTAGTAATCATGGCTCTATACCGATCACCATTGACTGTAACGTTGTGGCCTTCATCGTTTTTGAAGAAGTACGGACCAATGATTCCACCAGCCCATAAAGCGCACCAAACAGTCAGTTTTTCTGGATGTAACGGTGTTTCGACATACACTTGTGGATTAGCTTCACTCCAAATGCGGCAGTTTTGTTTGTTGACGTAGCCATTCAACCAGAAGTGCACTTCATCGCTAAACAAAATTCGCTTATGAAAATTGGGAACAATGGCAATATCGTTTTGGGCCCATTCGACGAATCTACGACTTGCTTGATCATATTTAAAATGTAATGGCACAAGATTATCTTTCGAATAAAAAAAATTCATGTCAATCGAATAATACATCGTTGTTTTATCGCAATTTAAAGTTCTTTACCTCTAAAAAGCACCCTTTATTTTGATTCAATACAAACTTAGGCATTTTAGCAAGGAAAGTAACAAGAAACATTTTTAAGTGGAAATATATATATATATATATAATACATATCCTGTAAAGCAAGCTTAAACCAATTTCAGTGTTCTAAACAGTGACACTCTAGAAAAAATAATAGTTTTCCATTATGGTCCACTGACTTCTGAAATGTCTACTTATAAAATCCTTTTTCATTGATTCTTGACTTTGTAGGAATCACTATTTGTCTTTTATTATTTTATTTTATTATACTATCTATCTATCTATATATATATGAAATGCTCAATTGAAGTAGTTTTACATTTGGTGAATTTAGATATCTATGTTGTAATTGTGCCAATATAGATGAGAAAACTTGATAGTTGATAATCCTTTATTATTTTATTCCCCCACAAAGCTAGCTATGTATACACATATACATCACACATATACATCACACACACACACATATATATATATATATATATATATATATATATATATATATATATGACAAAAAACACAAATGTTTTCCATGGCGATTACCAAATAGCTGAAATTTTAAAGAACATTCTAGTCTTTTCCCAAAGAGATACCAACCGGATGTATATAACACCTAATTTAATTATTATGTGAAGTCTGGCAAAATCGGCAACGTTATTGCTTTTAAGCATTGGAAAAAGATTAACACGAATTTTATATATACTGGAAGAATTTTTTAAACTTATACTGTTCTAAATTTAGAGTGTTACTGTTTACTTGAACAGATTAAAAAAATAAAGTAACGTTGAAATATATTTGTTTATTTAATGGACACTTGCTGCCTTATACGTAAGTGGTTATGTAGAATGTCCCTTCCGTGCATCGTCATTATTTTCTAATCCTTGCAAGATATTTTAGAAGTGAATATAGCATTATTTGACTAAAATACTGCACATGCACTTGTTTTTCAAAAAGTAAACTATTGACCGTTGTAAGATAAAAACGGGTTAATACAGAAAAAAGTCAAAATTATACTTATATAGCAATGTTCCTTTTACCTTGTTCATTTCATCAGATGTTCCAAACAATGTTGATTTCTCATTGCATTTTCCTAGAGTGCCGCCAGGGTAGTTGTTATGTACGCACGTATGGAATTCATCCTGTAGCTGAAATTACGAAAAACTATTAATATAGGTAGAAACTCAATTGTGGTTGTCTACTAAAATGAAGAGGACTATGATTTGTATACTATGATAATCCATTTATCTTATTATTACCTATATTTGATGCTCTGTCTTCAACTTGATATTTATTTCATAAATTGCATTTACTAGTGGTTTTATAGTAAAGTAAATTATAGTTTTAAAAAAAAACTAAAAAAAACACGCTTTTATTGTGAATTGAAGTAAAAAGTAAAAAAATAATCCTTAATATAGGATAATAAAATGATTAAAAAGAAAATTAGTGTCATTGGGATAAAAGCGTGGGGTGTTCTATATTAATTGTGTTAATTTCTTACTAGTTCTATTCCGAAATGCTGAGTTAGTGTAAAAATGTAGTACAAAGCACCCCCACGATTTTACCACAATGACATTAATTTTCTCGTTAATCATTTTATTCTTATACTAAGAATTATTTTTTTACTTTTTAGTTCGATTCAGACTATAAAAGCGTGAGTTTTAGTTTGTTTTTCTAACTATAATTTATTTTTCATTTGTTAGTTCGATCTACAATAAAAGCCTGTTTTTTTTTAGTTTTTAAAACTATCATTTATTCTTTGTTGAATGTATCCTTGAGTTCAATATTTAAAGCCAGAATTACGTGGCTGTTGGAATTAATATTGCCCTTCAATTGATATTAATTAATGGGTCCGAAAGGGTATTTATTCTCTCCGTTTATATACAGGGCCTCGGATGAGTCCCATATCATTATATTTCAAAGATTCCGTCTCTATAGATACAGGTCTAACTAATAAAAGTGTATTAAAAGAAATATTACAAGTCAATTGTATTATCACCTTTTAAACGTATTTCTATAATGTTAATTCGTAAAATCATTTCTAAACATATTGCTTTATCAAAATAAAAAATATTTAGCAGTTAGAACATAAATTTATCACTTTTTAAACGTGTTGATATAATGTTAATTCGTATCATCACTTCTTAACGTATTAACTTATGAGAATCCTGATCAGGACAATGAAACAAAGTTATGAAATTATTATATTGTCATCGGTCCTTGACAAGTGTGCAAATTTTCGAATTAATCTAGTCTTTTAAAGTGGTTAAAAATCGATTTTAAAGATTGCATTACATACAAGTGAAACTTATAAAAGCGTGTTAATAAAAAGAGAGGAATGATAGAAGAAAAATCTATTATGAACTCAAATATGTTTCTGAAATATTTTCATGCTATTTCTATGTTTTGCATACCTCCTTATTGTGAATTGTGAAAAAGTTAGCTCCTAATCATTATATATATGGAATCCAATACAAATCCTACAATCGATTTCAATTCATTTTGCAAATAGAATTTTTATAGCACTGATTTTCATCCCTCCCCAAACTATTTTAAAGAACAATGTGTCATCCTTCATTTCTCAGTGACAATATATCGAATTCATAGTCAGCTTAGTGGCTAGATGTAGCGTGCACCAACTGTGTAAACACAAAGTTGCAAGTTCAATCTTGGCTGGAGTCGATAGATTTTTTTTGGATAAGAAAATTGTAGGCGCGCATGTCACGTGATTATGGAACATGTAAACGATCCTTTGAATATAAGGTTGCTTCTGGTATTCTCGGCAAAATAAAAATATGGTAATACTCAGCATCTGATGAGAGCTTGAACTAAATAAATTCAAGCCTCCAAAACTTGGTAGCGGGAGCCACCACTCGATGGTGCCTCAAATGAAATGGCTCTCACACTTAGGGACTTGCGTTGTCTGCAAAAGCAGAGCTACCAAACTGCAGCTCATTTCAAAAAAAATATGTAATTCAATTGGCGACGTGTTTAAAATCCTTAAATGGACGGTATATAGGAGCAACAAGAGCTCATATAAAATTCAATTTTTGACCCGAAGATTCATCTCTCAATTAACTTTATCCACTGTTTTATTCATGATCATATCAGGTGAGGACATACATATACTCCTTTGGTTGTCGGCTGTATTTCTATTAATTTACATTGATAATTATATTTATTTTAATATTTTTAATCGCAACGTACAAGGAGGAAAACTCACTGCTTCGCAATTTTGTGGCGCATGCTTCGTCGCACGATGCCATGGTCTATGTAGGAATGTTTTTTCTTTGTGTGTAGTGGTGGAGAGAGTTTTTACTTTTTAAATTTAACCCTTCGAAAAATGGGAACTCTAACTAGTTTAAAATAGTCATACAGTTATGTGAAATAAGAATTCCAAAATGCATTATGGTCATATTCTGAAACAACTTTTGATTTTACCCTTATAACTAAACGAAACTTCGACATGTTTTAATATCACGTATTTTTAAGAGTGAAGGAAATATAACTTAAATAAAAACGAAAAATCACGAAATTTTCATTACATTTTATACATTTTAAACAGAAGATTTATTGAATAATTTTACTAAAACACTGTTTACATTACCCGTTTTGGAAATTTTTTAACACACGCTATAAAGTTGTCACATCGTTCTTGATCTCCAGCTAAAAAAATAAAGAAGAAAAAAAATTAAAAAATATTTTTTTTTGTCAATTTACAATTTATAAATGTAAAAAAACGTCAAAAAATGCAGCTTGCTCCATGCCGATAGTAAAATGAGCATATAACATACTCGTACACAAATTTTAATTTATGTAAAGTTTTCCTTCAAGAATCTCCTGTCTGCTTTAGGGTTAACTCTAAAGCACACAGCAATGTTTCGAAACAACGAAATAGTAAGCATTACTCAAAGAATTATATATTGATAATTAGATACTTGTATTTGTAGCAGTTTGTTGCATCCAAAACTTTAAAAGCTGAATTTAAAAAGTAGAAAATTTTAACAAAGAATTTGCATAATCTATGTAGGTGTAGAACGACAGAAAGATATGAAATTTTTTTTACTAAAGTCTAAAACTTCTTTGGATCGTATCAAAATTATACCAATTATTTCTCAACAACAAATATACCTTATTATATAAAATTTTAAAAATGCGGGATATAATGGGTGTCCAATCAAGACCAGTTAAAAGTCTTCGCAACCAGATTTGATCGGAGAACATAAAAATACCCAAACAACTGTACTTCTAGGATCCTTTGTTCGGAAGAAAAAGGTTATCATATGAATTACATTATATAAAAAAATGAATGACATCATATCCGGTTTGAATGAATGACTTCATACAAAATGAATGATATCGTACCAAAGTAAAGCCTTTATTCGAGACAGAAACATCGGTATTTGCATAAACAGGAAGAAGAGTGAAATGTCCCCCATGTATGCATGCGTCATGAAATAGTTCGCTGTACACGTTCCAGCAATGTAGCGTTCTGAAAAAAAACACGCATCATAAACACTGGCAACTAAGTTTATTTTTGAAGAAACTTGGTCTCAATAAACCAATTCCTTTATATGACCATATGGGAAGAAATCTAAAGGGGCGAGATCTGGGGATAGTTTTGGCCATAAAACAGCATCCCACGTCCAATCCATTAGCAGGCGTATTTGATGTGCAGTCAATGATGCACATGATAGCTGAAATATTCCTGAACTACCTATTCTGGCAAATTTTGCCGCTAAGGTCATATCATGTCGCTTAATAGGACATGACTGAATACATCACGGAAAAGTATCTACGAATGTACTCTTCGCCATTCAGGCTGCAAATATGGTGATATTAATCAATTACCGGGCCACTCATTTACAAATCAGCCGTTTTGTTGTCTGTGCGGGCGGATTGCATAAAGATATGAGCATGACAGCATATGACTATATTGTCTGTTGAAGATCCAATATCGTATGAATTATGCTTTATCCGTCAACAAGATGCATGATATCATTTTCGGCTTCACCTTCTTGCGATAATCTTCCACAAATGTTAACGCGTTGCTGAATGTTACGTCAATGGAGACCTTGAACAGTTGCGTAACGGTATCGGTATAGACACTTGCAAGTAATAGTCTGTGCACTGTTCAACTACTTCGATTCATTTCCCAGCTTTGTGCACTTTAACTCAAATTGAGAGTGTCCTATACACGACAAAATATCTTCCTGTGCTGTGGTAAATTCACCCTGCTTTTTACCAGCCTCGACAGAGCAGATATTGTCGAGAAGACGCTTCTGGTATTATGCATTCTATCTTTCAATATGCGAATGTGATTGGCATTGGGAGGACGACGTGATATATAGCGACGAGAATAATTCCTAACAGTTCGTAAGGCATTATCATTACATTAACCAAAGGTAAAGTGCATGTCGCAATATTTACGATAGGACTATATTACCACCCTGTAAAGATTACCGGTAAAGGCCTGATACCCAGTAGCGCACACAAAAATTTTTCAAGGGAAGGGTCCAGGGTCGAAAGCCCACCATTTTGGTGTCATGTTCCATTACGCCACCTAGCATATTCTTTTGATTTTGTCGATTTTCGGGAACAAAAACAATACAATATTAATTATTGAATAAACAATTAGCATTAATTAATAAAATTAACTATTAATAACACATACATAATTACATTTTACGTAATATATACGGAGGACTATAACCAGTCGAAAAAAAATTAAGAGCTATGGGGGGTGTCCGGACCCCTAAGACACCCCCCTGTGTACGCAACTTCTGATGTATCATTTAAAATATGATTCAAACAAGCACTTGTCGTCACTTCACGTACCCCAAGTGGACATTTCAATCATTTTTCTTCGTAAACTTACGGAAATACTGAAATAAATTTTCATACGATTTCGAAAGTTAGCAAATGGCTGAAATAAAGATTACTTCAGTTACCTATTGTGTAATTAATAGTTTTTAGTAATAATGTTCATACTTCCAAAAAGTATTCATTTCCATACATCGGATATGGCGCCATACTTTTTCTTTAGAATTTTTTTCCGAAAAATACGGGTCAGAGAAATACAGTTCTAGGAACATTTTTTATATATTCCAATCAACGAATTTGACCATGCAGAGTTTACCCGGTCTTGTTGGAACTTCCTGAATATAAAAAGAATTGCAACACTACATTACAGAGGGAATTATAAGGGGTAATAAATCGACTGATTTTATTACCAATGAAATGGGACCATATTCTGGAGATTACTCAAACAAATCCAAACAAATAATGCCAAAAAAGTTATTTATAGGGCATTGGGGGGGAGGAGAAAGTATGGTTAAAAAGAAATGCAAGGGAAAAAAATAATCTTCCGTTTTTAAAAATTAAACTGAGTATTTATTAACGTTGAACTTAAAGCAACACGAGGACTATAGACGATGAAACTCGTAATTTTGCGTCGCGATGTAGATGACTCCTGAAACGGCAACTCACTCTCTTGACTTCCACATTACGTCGATAAGAGAACTTTTAACCGCTACAGGTTGAACGTGCGTCATCACCTTTACACGGCACGTCTTCAATGGCATCAGGACGCGAACCTTCGAATCGGCATCGCTGGCTACGAGGCCACCTTTGCCTTAAAAACTAGGAAAGAATAAGCGCTTTCTGAATGTTATATCAATTATTTCTTACGATGCACTTTGATGCAGAGTGATTTTAGAGAACAATCATGTTTATTCTTCTGTTAATGTATTTGAAAAAAACGTGCTCTGTATATTGAGTGCCTTATGCCAATTATCAGTTTCAATTTGTACTTTTTGAAAAAATTTATGTTTAGCAACTAAATTAAATTGATTATATTTTGTTACAATTATTGATCGAAATGAAAACGACTAAATGGTCACACAGCCGTTCAATCACGAGTCCATTGTTTGAGAAAGATGTTTAAAACTTTTTATAAGAAGAACTTCGAATACATCATTAAACATCACATACAATCTAAAATATTGCCATAACAACATTCCTCACTCGACTTGAAAATTTGTTTCGATTACGATTGCAAAAACCCCAATTATCTTTAAAATCTGTTTTCTGATATTTTAAAACAGCCATGATAATTCAATCATTTTTTATCAAAAAGGGTGGAAACAGTACTCACATTCACCAACACATACGTTTGCATTTATGTTATAACTCACGAATTCATCATCAAATCCTTTAATAGCGATCACACAGCTGACAGCTATAACTGACAACACAAGGACTTGGAATGGAAGTCGAATCATTGCTACGTCTCGGACTTCTCTGTTAATGAACTGAAAGATAGAAATTTGCTTGAAAATGCATTGATAGAATTCCCCATGGATTCATTTTGAAAGCTATAGATCTTCTTAGAAACAATATCACTTTCAAGACAAAAACGCATTAACAAGAAAACAAGAATTATAAATACACTGTTTTTGCAATTATTCTAAAGTTTTTAGCGGAATTTTTCTCCCTAAAGGAAATAAAGTAGGAACTTGGAAATTTTCTCTCCTCTGAAATGATGTTTGAAAAGGAGTTCTTCAAATATTTTCATATTGAGCTAAGATAAATAGTCCAAACATGCAATAAATAATGATTAACTTTTTTTATGATATCCGATAACCTTATGATGGATTTTCTGTGGCTGCTGTAAATTAAATATAAAACCGGATAGATGGCGCTTCAAATCATCTCAGAGAAGTACTACTACTATTAGGCTATGAAATCATCCCCCTTGTACTATGTGTCTAAGTCTTTTATAATTATCTCACCTGGTCCAATAGAATTAAGGAGAAGTATTCAGGAATAATAGTGTCTATATGTCTAAATTCCTTACAACACAATTTTTTTAATATATTGTTCTTTATTACACTGCTGACCACCATAAATGCAACACCAAGAAAGCCAAGAGATAGCACAACAAAATTTATTTTGTAGATAATATGTTAAACAAGTATCAAATAATCAAATTTAAAGACTTTTTGTGAAGTGTGGTTCCTGCAAGAATCGGTAGCCAGAGTAGCCGCCATTGTTGGAGATCACCGCTGCCACATGCCTCGTCATTGATTCAAAGAGACTTTGGATGTGTTCTTGGGGTACAGCAGACCAAGCAGCTTCCACACGTTGCCAAAGTTGGGTCTGGGCAATCTGGGGGTGTAATCTAGGTCAATCGTTGAGCAACCATGGACCACATGATTTCTATCGACAAAAGATCCGGAGAGCGAGCCGGCCAGGGAAGCAATGCAATCTGGTGATTGACGAAGAACATTTGGACGATGCGTGCCACGTGTGGTCGCGCATTGTCCTGTTGAAATATGGCTGGGGCCAAGCCCTGAAGGTAAGGAAGGACAACTGGCTCCAACACCTCGGAGATGTAGCACTGGCTGTTTAAAGTACCGGCAATGCAAACTAGAGGAGTGCGAGAATGATATCCAATACCGCCCCATACCATAATACCCGGTTCAGGATTAGTGTGGCGGTGCATAACGCAGCTGTTAAGTATTCTCTCTCCACGGTGTCTCCAGACTCGAATCCGACAATCGGGGTGTTGCAAAAAGATGCGTGACTCGTCAATAAAGACAACTTCATTCCATTCTGCCGCCCACATCCTTTTTTCATCGCACCATTGGCGGCGGAGACGTTTGTGCTTCTACGTCAAGGGTAGACCAAGCAATGGGCATCTTGCGGACAGACCACTCTGCTGTAAACTGCGTCGAATGGTACGCGCAGACACTGAATGATGCGTTACAGACTCAAAGTGCTGTGCTATGGTTCGTGATGTGACTGAGCGATCCGTCACTGCCATGCGCACAATTTGCCTATCCTCACGGGAAGTGGTGCACGGAGGTGGATACGATCAACCACGTCGGTCCGTCGTATTCTCCTGCATCTAACAGTCACATATCCGCATTACAGTTGTTTGCTTTCGTCCAACACTTCTACCGATTTTCCTGAAAGATAATCCACAATCTTGGTAGGCTACTATCCTTCCTCTGTCGAACTCGGATTTTTGATCAAAAGCTGATCGCTGTTTTCGACGAGACATAACTGATCGTTTTTTTAAAAAACCACAAGAAAAACACAATTGCCGAACTTGAAATCGTCGAAATGTCCAAGACTTAAATAGCGATTTGAGGTAGTGCCACAGGCGCGCGTGATGTGTGTCTGTGCTGAAATTCTAATCATTTGCACACATATCTCACATCCGCTAATCCATGTTGTAAATTGCATGTTATTTGCATGCTTCCTTCAGGGTGTTGCATTTACGGCGGCCAGCAATGTATTAAAATTGAGTTTAGTAAGATGAAATCCCAATGGTGTAGAACTAGAATCGCAAACAGCTTTACATGTGTTTGTTTCAAAATTAAATCATTATTATTTAATGTATTAAAATGTCTAAACGTGTTCAAAGTTTCTTGGAACTTATTCTTCTTATCTAAATCATAACAATAATATATATATTTTTGGGATCCTCTGCCCAATTTTATGTCTACTGCTCCAAAAATATGGAAGTTCCAGACTTGTCTTTATATTTCAGATAATGCTATTTACAGTTTCTAATTGTGCAAATTTCGTTCGATCTCATAAGCTTTTAAAAGTAATTTTAGTTTAGAAACAGTTTTTATTCGCAAATATAATTTTTCACGAAATATTAAATATTTCGTGAACTTACTCTTCCAACAAAGTTGTTAAAGAAATAGTAAGAAAACTTACCTTTCACTGCCAGGTACTCTGTTCCTTCTGGATCGAAATGTGTAGGGTGATCATCTTTTAAAAGCACTGAACCGAAAAAGTTTTTTTTTGGTTCGAATACCTCACGTTCTTCTTCATGGTTCGTGAAAATAATTGTTTGTTCTGATAGATACTGGATCTTGAAATAAATTTTGCAAAAAATGTATAAAGTCATGAAGTCAAAGATTATCCATCAAAAACAATACATTTAAAGGTAAACAATTTTTACAGTGTCATTTTAGCATTAGCTTTTGAGATACGTATATGCAATGAAAATGAAATTTACTGCAATAAATGCGTTTTTATTCTGGTCTACAATTGAAATTTTATAATACATTTTACGAAAATGAAACAGTCATGAAATCGAAGATTATCCATCAAAAACGATAAGAAAGTGTATATTTTGTAAACCAATTTTATAGGGTCATTTCAGAATTAGGTTTTCAGATACGTATATCTAAGGAAAATCAAATATATTACAATAAATGGTTATATTTTGACGACAAATAAATTTTTTACAATGTACTTAACAATCATGAACTGTTTGTATATAAGCACTTTTCCAATTAATACTATTAGTTCACCCTCTCTTTATATATATATATATATATATATATATATATATATATATATATATATATATATATATATATATATATATATATATATATATATATATATATATATATAAGATACATATATATATATAAGATACATATATACATATATATATATATATATATAAGATACATATATATATATATATATATATATATATATAAGATACATATATACATATATATATATATATATATAAGATACATATATATATCGTTAATAAAATACTTTCTATTCATCCATTCAAATTTAAATACATTTTTAAGCATGTAGTGGAGAACACTTGATGTTAACATACAGTTTTTATTCCAATATTAATTCATTAATTAAATTAAAAAATGAATAAATAATAACAAACAAAAATAACAGTCCAACAGCATATATAAAAGAAAATCACTCGAATCCCACCTGGGATGGCCTAATTTCTAAGAGAGAGAGAGAGAGAATGGGATTTCTTTTTTATTATAATATTCTATTAGAATAATAAAATTTAATTAATGAATAAATAGTAACAAACAAACAAAAATAGTCCGACACCATATGCAGAAAGGAAAATGGAAAACTGCAAGGAAAATTGCTTTCTATTTAGGCACTAAATAGTGTGATTCTGTCATATGTATATGCATATATATATTAATTATATCTATTTAATAAAAGGAAACTAAAATAAAACATAACTTTGTTTACTTATTAAGAATTGACTTATTAATGTATATATATATATATATATATATATATATATATATATATATATATATATATATATATATATAAAGGAGAAAAGCGACTCACTGACTAATCACGATTTCTCCGGAACACTTAAACCTACAGATTTGAAATTTGGTAGGTAGGTTCCCTTCATGGAGTAGACGTCAGCTAAGAACGGATTTTGCAAAGTTCGAACCCCAAAGGGCGTTACGGGGGTTTAAGGGGCGTTATAGATAAATATTTCCATTACTAAACTATTAGATGTACAGTCGTGAAACTTCGTACATAGATTTCTTTCATAAAGCAGAGATACCCTACATAATGATTTTTTACAAAAATCGACCTCCAAGGGGGGTTGAGGGTGCTTAAGGGGCGTTATACCTAATTATTTCCATTTTTAAACTATTAGAGACGTAAAGTCTTAAAATTTGGTAAGCTGATTCCATTCATTGAGTAGAGATCCGCTATAAGATGGGTTTTGTGAAAATCGTTTCCTAAGTGGCGTTGTGGGGGGCTTAAGGAGGTTTTACATAATTATATCCATTTTTAAACTATTAGACGTACAGTCTTGAAATTTGGTAAGCGGATTCCTTTCATAGAGTACAGATCCGCTACAAAATGGGTTTTGTAAAAATCGACCCCAAGTGGCGTTGTGGAGAATTAAGGGGCGTTATAGGCAATTAACTCCTTTTTTAAACTATTAGACGTAAAATCTTGAAATTGAGTAAGCAGATTTCATTCACTGAGTAGTGATCTGTCATAAAATGGGTTTTGTGAAAATCGTTTCCTAAGTGGCGTTGCGGGGGCTTCAAGGGCGTTATAGATAATTATTTCCTTTTTTAAATATTAGACGTACAGTCTTAAAATTTGGTAAGCGAATTCCTTTCATGGTGTAGAGATCCGCTACAAAATCGTTTTGGGGAAAATTGATCCCCAAGGGTCACTGAGGGGGATTAAGGGGCGTAATAGATAAATATTTCCGCTTTTCAAGTAATAGAACCACCTGCTTGAAAATTAGAAGGTATGTTCCGTTCATGGAATAAAGTTCCTTTTACAAAGATTTTTGCGAAAACGGACCCCCAAAGGAGTGAGGTTGCGAGGGATTAAGGCGTGTTATAGAAAAATTCCTGTTTTTGAATTTAAGTCATTTACTTAAAATTTGTTCAGCACTTTTCTTTAGTTGAATAGAGTTCCACTAAGAATGGATTTTACGGAAATCAACTCCAGGGGGAAGCGGGGAGAGTTATTGGGGCGTATTGATAAACAAAATTGCCGTTTTTGAACTGCTAAGACTATAATAATAAAATTTGGTTTGCATACTTATTTTGTTGAATTGGAATCCGCTAAGAATGCTGTCAACGAGGTATTGATGATAAAAATTCCGTTTTCGCTCTGTTTGATTTAGACTTGAAATTTAGCACGCATGTTTATTTTATGGAGTAGAGATGCACAGAAAGTTGCTTTGGTGGAAATCCACTTGAATGTTAGGTTAAGTGAGCGAAAAAAAATCTTTCTCCTATTTTAGATATAAATAGAAATTAGATATTTTAATTTATGTTCTTTATATCAAGGGGCGAGTCTATAACAGCTATAAATATATCATTTAATACAAACGAATTCTTAATGCTAGATATCAATAATTAATATATATGTTAACAGTATACATATATACAACATCGTGAAATACCCAGTGAAGCGGCTGGGTAATGGCTAGTATATATATATATATATATATATATATATATATATATATATATATATATATATATATATATATATATATGACAGGCCCCAGGCCTGCTGGTAAAATAAGGAGGGCATCATCTTCACAATATTCCTTTATTACGCTTTCATCATATATAATCTAACATGGCGGACCTTTTGCCGCGCAACCGGGTGTTACCAAATACAACATCTCAGCGAGGAGACACCAGCCAAGTCCTTTCTAGTATGCGTTCGCCTTCGTCAGCGCTCGTTGCTCCTTTTAACAGGCTTGTTTACTCATAAATCCTTACGCGATGGTAAAGAGTTCGTTCTATTTTCATTTATTACTTCCTTAATTTTGAACCTAAACTTTTCAAACCTGACAAATTTCCCCCCCTCCGCTGAAGTCTGGCACAGCCAGATTGGCCAATTCTGACTGGCAAGTCCCCAGGGAAAAAAATTATATTTCAATGATATCAAATTCCCCAAATGAAATAAAATCTAGAAGATTTAATAATGGTGTAAAAGAGTGGGCTGGTGAATCCTAACATGTACAAAAAAATAGCAATAATGAATAGCAAAGTATCAAAAATTTGGTATAAAACTTTGTGTTACATAGAATTGTTTTCTAAAAAATATCACACATCTAATACTTCCACTATGACTATAATAATAATGAGGTTAATAAAAAACAACATAAGATAAAGATAATTCACACTAGACATTCAAAAATATAGTAGTACTAAACAACATAACATAAGATCAAGTGGAATTCTCACTAAATGTGCACCAATAGTAAACAATGTTAATAAAGTGATAAATGTTGAAAAGTTACAAGCACTTCAAAATGGTATTGAATGTTGGAATAATGAGTACATAAATACATAGAAAGAATAGATATAGAGTAAATAACATGATTTTAGGAATAATGGTAAAGTAAGTACATACACAAAGAATAGATATAAAATAAGTAATAGCAAAATGAATTTAGGAATAATGGTAAGTACATAAAAAAAAACATATATGGAGTAACTAACAGCAACATGATTTTAGGAGTAATGGTAAAGTAAATACGTAAAGACATATGGAGTAACTACAGCAACATGATTTTAAGAGCTCCCAAAAAATAAAAGATTACATCACTATAACACAGAAATTTATCAAAATAAACACAACATCAACATTATATCAAAATATCACTAGAAATATAAAATGCAAAGAAAAATAAGGGTATTTCAGATATATCAAGTACAGGTAAGAGTTCAATCAATGTAATGTAATGTTTCACACAGTCCTGTCTTGGAAAAATCATAGTTCAATGTTCATCATCCAATTATTGTTTATCTCACAGTTCTTTTGTTTATTATTAGAATCTCTACTCAGTCAACTCATTTCAAAAACATACAACCATAATAAAATCTTCATAACATCACATACTATATTTTAACTTTCAGAATATACTGATCACAAATAATCACAATGAAATTATTATAACACAATGTGTATCGTAAAATGACCTCATCACAATGTTTTCATACAGTCAATAATTCAGTTATTTTTTTTTTTAAATAGTCTTCAATAATGTGTTCAGTATGAATAAAGATACAATACAAATTCAATTACATTAAATTTTGATTTTCATAATGTAAACAAGTCTTAAATTCAATTTTTAAAACACAACTTTTATTATTATTTATTTTTAAATAACAATGCACTTCTTTTAAAATTACAATGCACTTCTTCTTCCCCCCCCCAATGTTTGAGAAAACAAACTCTATAACAAATATAAATAAGAATTTAGCATAATTGGAAATTGGATTTTGAATGAAATGGTTTTAATCTTGTAGAATGAACAATATCTGTTAATTTTCCTGTATATTGATTTGGTTTATCTATTTCATAAGTAACATTTGAGAGTTTTCTGACAACTTTAAAAGGACCATTATAAGGAGATTGAAGTTTACTTGAATTAGGGTATGAGAAATTTTGATGTAAGACTAAATCTCCAACTTTAAATTTTGCATCAACATAATGTTTATCATACCTTTGTTTATTTATCTTATGATGCTTAATTGTTCTGTTAACTGCAATTTGTCTAGCTTGTTGTATAGGTGGATAGTTTAATTTTACTTGATTAGGTAATGGCGAATCATATGGCAAAGTTCCAAACATTAAATATGCAGGTGGAAAGCCAGTAACATCATGTGGCGAGTTATTGTATTCATATGTAACTTGTTCTAATAATTTTGTCCAAGGAGTTTTTGTAGTTGAATTAACTTTACATCTTAATTTTGCTACTAATGTCTGATTAACTCTTTCATTCTTTCCATTGCATTGTGGTCTATTTGCTGAAGTTAGTAATTGTCTAATATTATGATGTTTTAAGAATTTCTTAAATTTAGATGAAGTGAATGCAGCATTTCTATCACTTAAAAGTTGTTTTGGGCATTGAATTGAAAAAATTTGTTTTAAGCAATTTGTATAAGTTTCAGAAGTGACACTTTTGGATGGAAATGTCCAAGCATATCTGGTAGCATGATCCAGAACAATATGCAGGTATTTCTTTTGTGAATTATGATAATTAAATCCTCCTACAGTGTCTAGTGAAATCATTTCAAATGGTTCTTCTGCTACAGGAACTTCTTGCAATAATCCATACTTTTTTTTTTTTTTGTGTAGACTTTTATTCATTTGACATGTTTCACAACATTTAACAAAATTTGAAATGTCTAGGATGATGTCTTTTCAGTAGTAAATTGGGGAAATTAATTTTAACATCTTTTTTACACCTGGGTGACCAAATTGTTCATGTGCAGTTGTAATTAATTTTTCTCTCAAAGATAACGGTACTACAATTTTAATTAAATTCTTTTTCTTAACTGTTAATACATCATTAATTTTTATATATTTTGGATCATTAATGTTCTCTGAATTTTGGTATTTAATAATTTCATCAGTATTTAAAAAATGACAAATGGGTGATATATAATGGCATACAGGGTTCCTCGACAACATGTCTGCTTCAACATTTAATTTACCTTTTATATAAACTATCGAATATTCATACATATTACATCTATCTACAAAATTGCATGTCTACCTACACAAAAAAATGAATGTGTGTGTACAACAAAAAACATTTTATAATTAAGATAACATAAAAAAATCATTTATTTTGATCAAATATTTTTCAATTTGAAAGATAAAAAAAAATGTGACAAATATCAAATAAAAATTTTAATGAAAGTTATATTCTATAACTACCTTATGTTTCAAATGTTATTCAAAACATATCTACAACATTAATTATCACTTAATATATCAAAAAAAAAATTGTAAATATACAGATTTATAAAAATATATGTGCATAAGAATTCAAACATCGGAAAAAAATTGATACACACCTGCAAGAATTATACATCATTTCTCATCAAAAATTATTTCTTTCATATTTTGGAATATTTAGATGATTCCAAGTCTTGACTTAGAGACTAATCAATGATAAGTTCAGTATCTTCTAAATCAGAAAAATGTTTATTCATTTCTTCGATAAACTTATCTACTTTTGTCACAGGACGTGTCTTTTTCTGTTCACCTTTAAACTTTCTCTTAAGCCCCCAACGTTTTATCTGGTTAGGAGATGAAAAAGGGGTAAATTTCTCTGGTGATGAAAAGAATTCCTCATCATCATCCCACTCAAATTTTGCTTTTTTCCATTGTTCTTCTTTTTGATATTAAAAAAAATTGTTGATCAAAACAGTCCATAAAACTTTTACAACTACTAAACTTATTAAGATCAAATTCAGGGAAAAAGAAGGGTTCTTTGGATGTGTTGACTGGTGACTCCTGCCGGAAAGAGTCGTCCTCCATGGTAATAT
This sequence comes from Trichonephila clavipes, assembly GCA_019973935.1. Lineage (NCBI taxonomy): Eukaryota > Metazoa > Arthropoda > Arachnida > Araneae > Nephilidae > Trichonephila > Trichonephila clavipes. The sequence goes on along the minus strand of BMAU01019210.1, from coordinate 962,336 downwards.
CGTTTTCAATGCAGTCGCTCGTTCGAAAAAAAAATTGTTGAAGTTAATTCGTTTGGTTTCCTCGCATATTTTTCGGTTCGTTAATTCATCCTGTCGACTCTTGACAGGCCCCAGGCCTGCTGGTAAAATAAGGAGGGCATCATCTTCACAATATTCCTTTATTACGCTTTCATCATATATAATCTAACATGGCGGACCTTTTGCCGCGCAACCGGGTGTTACCAAATACAACATCTCAGCGAGGAGACACAAGCCAAGTCCTTTCTAGTATGCGTTCGCCTTCGTCAGCGCTCGTTGCTCCTTTTAACAGGCTTGTTTACTCATAAATCCTTACGCGATGGTAAAGAGTTCGTTCTATTTTCATTTATTACTTCCTTAATTTTGAACCTAAACTTTACAAACCTGACATATATATATATATATATATATATATATATATATATATATATGTGTGTGTGTATATGTATATATACATATATATATATATGTATATATATATATATATACTGCTAGTATATATATATATGTATATATATATATATATATATATATATATATATATATATATATATATATATATATATATATATTGTGGCAAATGTTGTTCCGGCATGAGTTGATGACGTCGGAGACCAGGAGCGAATGATGTTGCTGCCTGAGGAAGTAGGGGAGAAGGGTTTCCTGGAATCTCTTCCCTTACGTTCCGAGAGAAACTCCTCCAGAAAAAGGCACGCGGGAAGACCGTTGTTAAGTCCCGGGTGGAGGCAGAAACGTGCTCTGAATAGAAGATGGCGATTTAGATGTTCTTGTAAATAAATGTATATATTTATATCTCTACCCTGACTGTGCCTTTTCGTATCCAATACGTCACAGTGTGTATGTGTGTGTGTGTGTGTGTGCGTGTGCGTGTGCGTGTGTGCGTGTGTGTGTGTGTGTGTGTGTGTGTGTGTGTGTGTGTGTGTGTGTGTGCGTGCGTGCGTGCGTGCGTGCGTGCGTGTGTGTGTGTGTGTGTGTGTGTGTGTGTGTGTGTGTGTGTGTGTGTGTGTGTGTGTGTGTGTGTGTGTGTGTGTGTGTGTGTGTGTGTGTGTGTGTGTGTGTGTGTGTGTGTGTGTGTGTGTGTGTGTGTGTGTGTGTGTGTGTGTGTGTGTGTGTGTGTGTGTGTGTGTGTGTGTGTGTGTGTGTGTGTGTGTGTGTGTGTGTGTGTGTGTGTGTGTGTGTGTGTGTGTGTGTGTGTGTGTGTGTGTGTGTGTGTGTGTGTGTGTGTGTGTGTGTGTGTGTGTGTGTGTGTGTGTGTGTGTGTGTGTGTGTGTGTGTGTGTGTGTGTGTGTGTGTGTGTGTGTGTGTGTGTGTGTGTGTGTGTGTGTGTGTGTGTGTGTGTGTGTGTGTGTGTGTGTGTGTGTGTGTGTGTGTGTGTGTGTGTGTGTGTGTGTGTGTGTGTGTGTGTGTGTGTGTGTGTGTGTGTGTGTGTGTGTATTAATTGTAATGTGTCGTTTCATCTCTCTCTCTCTCATCATGGTTTCAAATAGAAACATAAAATGAAATTCATGTTTATTTTACAACATGAGTTAAATAAAACCATTTTTCTTAATTTAAAGAAGGCTAAAAGGAATTTTTTTGAATGATACGTGACTGTCTAAAATATAAATTTCGAAAATTTTTGTCTAAATGTAAAATCTTTTCAAAGCTTTCTTTCATTTCAAAACATATTCTATTCTTCTCACATAAGAGGAAAAAGCTCAACAAAGAATAATAAAGCAGTCAAAGCGATGACTTCAATAACTCGACTTTGTCTCTCCATATGCAATCAACCCCCACAGCAAGCAGTCTTCTACTCATGTATACTGATTATCCAACTAGTCATAAGGCCACTGTAGCCAATTTTTAGTTATCACGAACTCGTGTGAACAGTGTTGTTTCTGTTAAATTCTTGTCCTACAAAAGACTAGTCGTTTAAAGGGGCTGATGCTCCTTAAGACTGTTGATACTCATGCTGATGAAGTTGGCGTGATGTAGAATTTTTAGAAATGGGATGCCTGCTCGAGAGTCTTCCTCATCACATGTGTGTTTTTCAAAAGTATGATTTCCGTCATTGAAAGCCTTAGTGTAGCTTAAAATTGCAATGCTTAGTAAAAAATTAATAATTCAATAACCACGAATTGAATGAAGACAAAAGGATGAATAGATTACGCTAGGTTCTTCGCATCAGTCTATGCTTTGATAGAAAATGGATAAAAAAAACTTTCGGTATTCAATGTGGAATTATAAATAAAAGGAAAATTTCAAATCATTTTTGTCTGAACTTAAAATCTTTCCAAATCTTAAAGCCTTATTTCCCTTTAAAACATATTCGATTATTCTCACAGAGTAGGAAAATGCTCCTCAAAGAACAGTCAAGTTTTATTCGTCAAATAAACCGATGACTTGAATTATTCGCCTTTCACTCTCCACATGCAATCAACGCATACCCTCATCAACAGTCCTCTACTCATACATACCGATAATCCAACTAGTTATGCAGTCACTGTAGCCAATTGGTCGTTATCATGAACTTGTGGACAGTGTTGTTTTTGTTGAGTTCTTGTGCTGCAATAGACCAGTCGTTATAAAACCAGGCTGACACACGTTAAGACTGTTGAGATTTATGCTGATAAAGTTGGCATGATGTAAAGTGGTTGAATGGTTATTGGGGCACATGATTTCTAATGAGGTCTTAGTCCCCTATCATAAAGGTTATTGTTGAGCATTAGATGATGGTTTGCCATGAGGGAGATCGAGAGGTAGTTTAATAAAATAACAAAAAAAGAGAAAATTAAAATTAATAATTAAATAAACAATTAGAGATATGATTGTGACTTTTAAATTAAAATTGATTTGCTGGATCTTAGGTTCTCTGTGTTGTTGATGCGAAGTGGAGCTGTGTCGACCAATGGTGCCACCGAGACCGGAGGCTAGCGAGCAGCCAACTTAACTTTGAATGTCGGGTCAACTTGCTCGCAGCCGGGAGAACCCAGCACCTTGCCTGTCGACTTCCGACTCTGACTAAACGACAGAAAACGGCTTGGTTTTAGTCTGCTTAGGAGAACAGAAGTCTTGACCAATCGAGTAGCTGCAATTCGTTAGGGGGCGTGAGAAGCAAATTAGTAACTCATCCTCGGTGTTCGGTTTTATTTAATATCTATGTTAATTATATAATTAAAAGCACTAACACAATGTTTTGTATGTATGCAGATGATACCGCAATATTGAGCAGACACAAAAACCTCAACACACTCGTTGAGAATATCAATGAACACCTAGCTCACCTTGAAATTTGGTTCTCCGTTTGGAAAATTGAACTAAACACTTCGAAAACTGGGGCAGTATTCTTTTCTCAAAGAATCCCACCCCCTGAAATTACCCTTCAAAATCAAAGAATGCCCTGGTCGCACCAAGTATCTTGGTGTCTACTTTAATAAAAATTTCACTTTCCGACAACACATTACTCAAATTAGAACTAAGTTTAAAAACGCAACGCATAAGTATTATTCCCTTTTATCTGCCGAAAGTCTCAATTAAATAGACGTAATAAACTGCTTATCTACACTCTGATCTTAAAAAAAACCCTCCTCACCTATGCTTCAACAGTCTGGTGCCATGCAACAAGAACTAATATTAACCTCCTTGAAAGCTCTCAAAATGTAATCTTAAGACAAATTCTGGATGTGCATTGGCCTATGAGAAACTCTGAACTTAGGGCAGTATGTAAGATTCCTACTATCAGACAAACAATCCGAAAACTTGCTACTAATTTCTTTAATAATGTAGAGGGGCATGAAAACCCAACTATACAAGATATTCCCTCTTACTTTTCTCATTTTTCCGTTAGACGACCAAGAGATGTCTTGGTCAACCCTGATTTTATTTAATTTCTTCTCAATTTCCTTTTTCAATCATTCCTTCTTCCCTTCTCCGCGATCCAACTTTGTTGAATCGCAGAACCACTCTGATTGCCTCTCTACTTTCTTAAAACTACTTATACCTTATTAGTCGAACTCTTGGCTCGTCCAATAGGAACGCTCCCTCTCACCTCCCACATCTAGTTTCGGCTTTATGTTAATTTTCCCGCACTTTCTGATCTTCGGTTCCTTGCTGCACCCTGATTGGCCAGTTTAACTCCGCCTACTTTTTCTGACTTTTCGATGAAAATTTTTGAGTTCTTAAAAGAGCTTTTTTTGTTTTTAATTTTAATGTAGTTTTTATTTTAATTTCTCCATTATTTGTAATGTAATTTTTTAAGTTTTATTATTTTTTTATAAAATGGGCAATGGTAAAAATTTACAGCCATCTTCATTCCAGGATAGGAGGTTAGAGTCCGAAAGGACTATGTACTCCGAAAAACATCACAACGATGTAGTTAGAAACTCCACCCATTTTTTAAGCTCAATTTCACTGTATTTTCGAAGTTTTTAAAGTACTTTTAATTATTAATTTTTATTTTCTCATCCAAGTAAAGTTAATTTTCTTAATCTATGAAAGTAATATTTTTATATTCTATTTTTCTTACGCTGGGTCCTATGGTATAATTCTCTCTCTTAAAAGCATATTAAAAACACCTGATAGGAGGTTAGAGAACGACAATTCTAGGTACTTCCAGCCAGTTTCTCCAAGGATCTTTTTAGTTAGTAAAAGTGTTCCCAGCTGCATTAAAAATAAAACCGATTATGATGAAGTTTTTTCCTGAATAAAATTTAATATTACAAGAACTCCATAGGACCCAACCCACTGGCACTAATACCAATGTCGGTGGTTATATAAAAATTCAAACGTAAAATTCCAATCATCATAGGAAAATTGCTACTTTCATAACAACCAAAAAAGTTCAATGCAACGTAACCGACCCCCCTGCCGTCTGGCTTCCACTGACACTGAAAATATTAAAAAAGGCCTTATTAATAAAGGAATCAAAATTGAAAAAATTGTGCAACTGCTTCAATTTAAAATAAAAAAGGCCTTATTAGTAAGGGAATCAAAATTGAACAAATTGTGCAACTGCGTCAATTTAAAACCAAAAGCCCCCTCCTAATCTTCATGGTAGAGATGACCCGGGATGAAAAGGTCGATGACATTCGGAGTTAGAAATTATGCAGACATTTTAAAAATAGGATGCAAGCTCGATAGTTTTCCTCATCTTTCATCTTTTTCATCTTCCTTTATTTTTTTCCTCATGTTTCAAAAGTACAATTTCCGTCACTAAAAGTCTTCGTGTTGCTTTAAACTGTGACTCTTTTTAAAAAATTAATTTTCGAAATACATTGTTTGTATTGTACATCCCAAAATTTTAATTGTTTTCAGAATGTGTAACTTGACCCTTTATGAAATAAAATAATTTTTTCAAAATTTCTGATTCATTGATTTCAATAAGGGTCTGCTTCACATTAAATCTCTCGTGGCTCAAACTCATCACATGGCGGGGAGTGGAAGTACGGAGACTGGTGTTAAAGTTCATATATCATTATCACCTCTTGACTAGAGTTCAAAATTAACGAGATCCATCACCAATATCCCTAGAGTCGCTGCGATGTTAATATAACATCAAATTGAATAAGTTACCTTTACTGAAAAATTCTAAAATTAAACGTGAAATAGATAGTAAGTTGCATTTTGAAGAAATTCATAACTCATAAAATTTTATTACCTTAAATGTCTTAAGAAAATCTTTTTTTTAGGGACATTCCACTTTATTATATACAACTATATGTCCGTGCGTACTTTGAATAAAGCCGTGCAAATAATAATACTACAGGTATAGTTTTTTAACATGCTTTTATAAGTTTCATTTGTATGTAGTGGAATCTTTGGACTTGTTTCTTATCCGATTTAAAAGATCAGATTAATTCGAAATTTTGCTCACTTTTTAAGGACCGATGACAATACAATAATTTCATAATTTTGTCCTATTGTCCTGATCAGGATTTTCAAAAATAAGAATTTCAAGATTTGGCGATTAATTAATTCACTGTATCGTTTCCAGATATGGCGACTAACTGCATATACCATTTCCAGATTTGGCAACTAATTCCGTACTTTTTATCCAAATTTGGCAACTAATTTCAGATATGGCGATTAAACTTATTAAAAATTAATTTTATTGATTAATGCTAATTGTTTATTCAATAATTAATTTTGTATTGTTTTTGTTCCCGAAAATCTACAAAACTCAAAAGAATTCTCTGGGTGGCGTAATGGAGCATGACACCAACATGGTGGACTTTCGACCCTGGACCCCTCCCTTGAAAAATGTTTGTGTGCGCTACTGTCTCATACACCTCAGTGCCTAATGTCCAGTATTGTGAGTTGGGCACAGGTCTTCACCCTCATGGTCTGTTGCACCCTGAATTAATTACGTTTAATATATTTCAGTAATAATGCACCCCATGGCCGTTGTAGCCGAGTGTTCATGAATGTTTCTGGCGTCGTAGATTCAAGTCCTGATACCGTTAAAAATCTACCGGGTACATAGATGATTAAGTATGAATAAGTACTCAAATGAATAACGCTTTCATCAATTTCTTTTTGGGACTTTTAAACAAAAGTGTAGCACTTACAGATTATAAACAGATCAAATATTTTAACTTACTATTCTTCTTTATGAGAAGAGAATATTCTTTTAGGGAGATCACTCTAACCAAGCGATACTCAACGTGTGGCCCACCAAGCCAATTTAAGTGGTCCGGTCATGATCCATTGCTTTGAGAAATTATTTTATTTAAGGCAATGTATTAAAAATTTGGTGGGAAATTCTTTGACAACAAATCAAATATATCAACTTTGCTTTTTTGCTGTCGATGTCGTACGGCTTCGAATTGATATTCATTTTCTATTTGTAATTTCTATTTCATTTTATATTCATTTTCTATTTCTATTTGTATTCAGTGGATTAGCAACAATTTTATTGGTGGAAATAATTTTTAACTATCTTTCATACCTTGCCAGTGAAAAACATTTGAATGATTTGGAGGTTGACTATTTTGTAGTGAAAAACAAACATGAATCAGTACTTGTTTGATTTGTCACGAAAGTGCTGTATTTAAGACATACCAATAAACAGGAATCATTCAATGATATTTTTCCTCTTTCAGGAGGTGACGAATAGGCTTTATTGAATATTCTTTGTAACATTAATATAACGTGTTTCATCAGTGGTAATGTCACAGTAGTAACAAAGACATTCTAAAAAGTTAGTTACGTTATTGGTAAACATATGAAACCGTTTACTGATGCAAAAATTGTGAAGGAGTATTTTTTAAATTATTGAAGATATACTTCTTATTGCGCGTTTGGGAAAAAGGATGTGGGTACATTTTTACGATGCGTGCGCAAATCCGTCACGGATGTGACGCACACCGTCACGATACCAAAGCTTGCACACCATTGTCTAATATTTTAACACTAGCTGCATAGACGGCGTTGCACGGGTTTTCTCTACTTTTATAAAAAAATTTCCTTTTCCTTCACAAAATCAGCACTTCTAATACTCTTTTTCAAAATGACTGCATGATTAACTTGCACCGCTGCTCTACACAGCGGATCTTTAGTAGTACCGGGCTAGAACTCATGACATGCCTGCCATGATCCGATATATTGATCACTGGGCTACCGCACCCTCTCGCTATCAGAACTCTCGAGTAAGTGAACAGTGAGACTTTAGCATTCACTCACTCACTTTGCAACTTTTTAAGCCCTAGAAATGAAAATGTACCTTTATAAAAATAGTTTTATGTTGAAAAAAGTAGAAATTTTTATAATTACAAAATTTTACAACTATATTAAATGTTGGATTAAAATTGTGAGCATTTTTTAGAAATGTTCGATGCATAGAAAAAAGTTTTCTTCTATTATTTTTACAAATTAAGAAATTATAAAAATTTCGAATTTGATAAGTAGTTATTAAATATTTAAAATTTGAGTATTTTTTTAAAATTCGTAAAAAAAGAGTTTAAGGCATTTTATTTTTTAAATCAGTAACTCTAAAAGATCGAAGTATGAGTTTTTTAAAAATCATTTTGAAATAAGCACATCGATATCGATTCATTGTCTTAATTTATATAAAGTATCATTGTTTTGTAAAAAAAAAAAGAAAAACGAAAGAAAAACGTATCATATGTATAACAAAATAAATTATCTTTCCAATTTCAAACTTCCTGCCGAAGTTTTTAAATGCACAAATAAAATTTAGAGTATTTCTTAAAAAATCATAAAAATAAAGCGATGATGTTGTTTCGAACCCGGGTCCAACAGTTAGTAATGAAGTGCTTTAAGCGATCACACGCCACAAAAGCGTTGGGAAGAAGTGACCAGACCTTCAAAAAGAAGTGAAGAGTTATTCCTTTTGTAAAAATGCTTTATTTGTTAAAATTTTAATTTATTTATCGGACTTCATTTTTAAGTTAATGCCTTCAAACTTTATATATCGATTGCAAACAACAGTAATTTTTTAACAGAAATATATAATTCTTAAATATTTCTTTCAAAAAGGGAAAAAACGAAAAACATAATTTTTTTTTAAAAATTAAACCCGTAATTTTTAAGTAATTCTTTCAATCTTTGTACAGATTACGGATAATATCGTTCTACGCACGGAAAAAAGTTTCGTGAGATTATTTTTATAAATAAAGAAGTCATTAAGTACTTAAATAAAATTTGAGTATTTTTTGAAAAATCGTAAAAAAAAAAGTTTTTGATATTCAAATTCACCAAATCTGGTGATTTTCAATATTTATAGGCGCACCTTGTTTTCTGGTGCAACCTTTCATCAAACGTAACGGTCTAAGTGAAAAAGGGTTTTCTGGCGCCGAACGGGTTTTCGCCGCCAACCCTGGGCTATTTTTTGTTAAAATTTGAAAATTTTTTTTCGGGCTTCATTTTTAAGTAATGCCTTCAAACTTCATATTCTTAACAAAATAGTAATTTTTTTAACAAAAATAATATTTAAATATTTCTTGCAAAAAGAAAAAAAAACGAAAACCACAACTTTTTAAAAAAAAAACGTAATTTTTGAGTAATTTTTTCAGTCTTTGTACAGATTACGGATAATATCGTTCTACATAAGGAAAAAAGTTTCGTGAGATTATTTTTATAAATAAAGAAGTTAGTAAGTATTTAAATAAGATTTTGGGAATTTTTTGAAAAATCATAAAAAAAAAATTTTTTTTCACATTTAACTTTTTAATAGACTGATTCTAAAAGAGAAAAGTATGAACATTTTTAGTGTCAAGTATCATTTCATTAACGCGAAAGAAAACGCAAGCGAAATGAATTAGAAATCATTCTCATAAAAACGTACCAATGTTGGCTTATGTTAGAAAAAATCACAAAAAAAATAAAATATAATTATTTTGTAACATAAATTTTTTTTTCTACCATATCGTGCCGAAGTAAATGATCTTTCTGATTCTGTAATAAATTTTTTTGCTAAGTCTCACAAAAAAATTAGATCGTGTTGTAAAAACGTCTGGAAAAAAAAGAAAGTTCGGAGAATTTGAACTTTGCCCCTGGCGGGATAAAATGACACTAATTATGCGGTTTCAGATTTTTAATTAATATCTTTTTAACCAATTAGAATATCGAAATATAAATGGATTCCTCGGGTTCATCCTGAGCTTTTGGTACCTTTGGAGAGTTTCTGCGTCGTGCGGTTCGTGAGAAGATAGATGTACATACGTTTGTTTACCTACGAATTTTTATAGTGTAGATGCCACTTTTTTTGGTGCTAGGGGCCTGATATTTGGGGATCGTAATAACTACTGCAATACCATATCTGTTGGGAGGCATCCCCCGGAGTATTCCCCCCCTCTAGATCTTTTTGGCCAATATCTCGGCACCCGAGCCTCACAGTCCACTCACACCAGGCTCATTCTAACATTCTCTCTCTGCTCTTCCAGTTATTATAATTTCATGCTCATAGGGCTATTAATTTCATAGTTTTCAATCGTTTAAAACTTTTTTAAACTTTTTAAATTTGTTTGAATTCACTATATCATAGCTCCTGTTCGAGTCTCGAACTTGAGATTTGAACCAACTGTTCCACTCATCGAAACCCATCCAGTCATCTACTTCATTCCCATTGTGTAGGCATGGGGAGGGCTTAAGCACTAAAATATCATGCTCCCATGTAAATTCTAAGAGGACTGGAAGACATTTTCCCCCCTAAGGGACTTGATTTTTAAAGGTTGCCATATTTTCTTATTAGCGCAAATTTTACGTGGAATTGGCCCCCTACGGTGTGCTACCCTGTCTACAGATATTCCCCAGTAATAACTTGAATCCTGTGCCACCTTGGTCTACCACGCCAGCTGGATTCGATTGTTCTCCCTATTAGCATTATAGATATGTTTTCTCAGGTCCATAGCACCATTTCTTCACCCATATTTAACATTTTAAAATTGTTTTTAAACTTTTAATTTTTTGAAGTTATACATCTTATTGCGCATTTGGGAAAAAGGATGAGGATAAATTTTTACGATGCACGCGCACACCGTCACGGATGTGACGCAAAACCATCACGGATGCGTGCGCATACTGTCACGGCACCGATGCGCGCGCACACCGTTGTCTAATATTTTAACATGCCACTTTTTTGGAGCTAGGGGACTGATATTTGGGGGATCGTAATAACCATTGTTATAAACCATATCTGTTGGGACGCATCCCCCCCCTCTACAGTTTTTTGGTCAATATCTCGACACTCGAGCCTGGCAGTCTCGATCATGGACCTGGCTCATTCGATCTCTCTCTATCTGCTCTTTCAGTTATAATAACTTGATGCTCATAGGGATATTTCTTCCATAGTTTTTAATTGTTTTAAATTTGTTTAAATTCACAATATCTTGTCTCCTGCTTGAGTCTCAAACTTGAGATTTGAACCAACTGTTCCACTCGTCCAGACCTATCCAGTCATCTACTTCATTCCCATTGTGTAGGCATGAGGAGGGCTTAAGCACTGAATTATCATACTCCCATGTTAATCCTATGGGAGTGGAAAACATTTCATCCCGTTAAGAAATTGAGCTTGGGACTTGATTTTTTGAGGTTCGCCATATTTTCGTATTAGTGCGAGCTTTACGTGGAATTGGTCCTCTCCAGTGCTCCCCCCCCTACAAGGCTTCCCCAGTAATAACTCGACTCTTATGCTACCTTGACTGACCTCACGGGCTGTATTCGATTGTTCTCTCTATGAACATCCTAGATTAATTTTTTCAGGACCATAGCCCCATATCTTCACCTGTATTTAACATTTTAAAATTATTTTAAAGTTTTAAAAATTTTTTAATCACGCATAGCTCCGAAGAGTTTTGAGCTTTGTTAATGAAACTCGGATCATATGTTTTCCTTGTTGAGCTCTTTCATCTGTTATAATTCGTTTGTAGATAGTGGGCCTACGGGGGCGTTATCACTAAAATTAGAATCCACATTTTATTCCTATGGGATTCGATCTTTTAATGACGTCACGATATTACAGAGATAGAAGGATAAAACTTTGGGATCACCTATTGCTATGTGTATTGTTGGGATGAACGCGACCACATTTACATCATTGTTGTCCCCCCGGGGGAGTTAGTTTCGTTTTCCTTCCCCGAGCTAGCACCGCCCCATTTGCAACGACAGAGTCCGGATCGGTTCGAATGGATTCCTCTTGTGTTTCCTCACAACCAAACCGAGTTTCAAGTTGCTGTCTGCCTTACTTCTATTTTATTTAAGTATTTTAAAATAACCATAATTTGGGGGCTCTTCAGGTGGATGTCTTAATATTCTCAAGAACGATTCTTCCCGCCGATACATTCAATATGAGGTTTTAGGTGTCACATTCGGTCCACCTCATTTCCAGATACAGTCTGCCGGAAACCCCCCATGTTATTGGTCCTATTGTCCCTGTGCAGGGGTGTTTAAATTTATTTAAATCGTGATTATCTTGGGATTGGCTGTTCCGATTGACTTAAGGTTAGTATCGTTCAACTCTGCTCGTGACCGCCTTTTGTCCTTGGCCCAGCTTGCTCTGCTCAAGATTTTTAGAAAAATTTTAATCTTGTTAAGCCAAAGAAGTATAACTTCTTACGTGCGTACATAAGTACACACACGCTTTTTTTTTAAAAAAAAATTACTATTAGTGACCAAAATAAGAAATATAAACAAATAATAATTAAAAAAGCAAAACAGGAGTTATAATATTTTGATCACTTTTCCATATTTTAAATTTCGAATGTTATCTTTGTATTAAGCATTTTTACCCCCCCCTCCTTCCGTTTAATCTCATGCTGCGGCCAGCGTGAAATATCTAACATATGTATGCGGTCCAAAAGTTTGACTACCTTTTCTCTAACAAAACTTTATATTCCAATAAATTTTATTTTGTTCCTGACGAATAGTCTGGATTCTTTAATTAAAATATTACTATAAAAATCTTAACATGTTTTATTAATTTACAATTTTCTACTTCAAGTCAATACTCTGCAACCTTTTCATCGCTGTGGACCGGTCAACGTTTGATAATTTTACCGCGGTCAGCTGAGGGCGGGACAAGTTGATTGTTTATATTTTAGATTGATTTGATTTAAGAATTTTAATTTAGTTACATTTAAATAAGCCTTCAGAATAAAATGTGCGTAGTTACACCAAAAATGAATAAAAGTGATTTAACGTGGAATATAAAGTGATTTTCGAGGAAAGTTGCGCAAATCCGAAAGACATCAGGGGGACACAATGGGCTAAATTCATGATGGTCACATGAATCATCCTTTAATTCAAAACTAACCTTCAACCAACTTTGTACTTGTTCTAATTGTATAGTTTAAAAAATTTGAAATTTTATAATCGGAGTAAAATGTGTTCATTTATTATGTAAAAAAATACATCAATAAGATTTCAATAAGATCAATAAGATCAAAAATACGTGCACTTATAATTCAAATGTTGTAATGGCCTCCCGCCTGGGGAAGCCATTTCTTCATCTACTTGACCTAAATCTGAAGGGATTAAAGATTGCTGACCCAAGCTAGCCATGAGAAATCCAATTTATTATTACCAAGTATAATAATCAAAGACAAACGAACTATAGAGGGAAAATCTAGAGTGATATAACATAGCTCAAAATCTTATGTGAATAAGAGCATAAAATCCTCATCGCTTAAAATTACTCGAAGTTATCTTAAGAATCTTAATTTTCTTAATTTATTTTAATAACTAAAGCCCGTCCTATAATCACGTGTCTAAATTCCGATTCTTACCGTAACAGCACTGCATTCAACAACTGAGTTTCTTCTCCTTCTTCTCGATTACTAAACATCCACTATATATATACTTGTTAATCTGCATATCAAGGATTCTTCTTGAGAGGGATGGCTGTGAAATAACTCAATTGTTGGCCCCGAAGATTACCCAAGACGATTGATAGAAATTCCGTAAAGGCCCTTCACAGTGTAATTAACTTATTTATATGCTTTATTATTGTTGCCAAATATGTGCGTTTTAAAGAAGGTTTCTGGAAAAAGCAAAAGTTGGCAACAGCAAAGCACATGAACTGATTAAAAGGAAACACATGATCTAATTTATTATGCGGCCATGACATCACATGAATCTATGAATTGATTGGCTGAAAACACGTAATAGTAGCTTTCATTTGACTACGGCATGAATTTAGCCCAATTGAGAGAGCAATGTAAACATAGCATTAAATAAAATTAGCAAAGGCAAAACTAAAAGCTATTGCAAAATAGTTTATCTCACTCAAGTTAAGGCTTTCCTGTTCATGACCGTTTACTTTTTGTTGGTATAGCTCGAAATACTTTATTAACATGTTTTGAATAATATAAAAAAAATTAAGTCAAGTATATACATATGAGAGAATCACAATATTAAATGTCAAAATAGAAAGCGATTTTCCTTGCAATTTTCCATTTTCCTTTCTGTATACTGTGTTGGACTATTTCTTGTTTGTTACTGAATAATCATTAATTAAATTTAATTAGTCTAATAAAATAGTACACTAGAAAAAGAAATTACATTCTCAAAAATTAGGCCAACCTAGTTGGGATTGGAACCCTCTACATTTGGATTAGAATGCCCTACAGGGACACAACGAACAATTTTCCTTTCTATATATGCTGATACACTATTATTTTTGTTTGTTGTTATTTATTCATTTTTAGATTTAGTTAATGAAATAATATTTGAAAATACTGTATTAACATCAAGTGTCATCCAGTACAAGTTTAAAAAAATGTGTTTGAACTTGAATGGAAAAATAGAATGTATTTTATTAACGATTGAAAATTTGAACAAAATATATATTTATAGAGAGAGTGAACTAATAGTAGGAATTGAATAACGGACTGTGTAAAGAATTTTAGTATTTATATATTTATTATTTAAATGTAATTCTAAAATGTATTATTTACATGTATCTTTCTGAAAAAACTATGTACAAAAGATACAAATAAACTCTAATTTTTCAATTTTTATTTCCCTGGATTTAAAACTATCATTAGCACTTATATAGTGTTTATGTTTTTCTTTATCTATATATCGATTGTTTCATTAAAAAAACTAAAAAAAACCCTTTTAAAGTTTATTGAACTAAGTTGTAACTTAATCTTTTAGTCAATAAATCTGGAATTAGTCACCAAATCTGGAAATGTGATCTGAAATTAGTCACCGGATACGGGATGGGATGGGGGTCTGCGGTAGCCCAGTGGTTATGGTATCGGATCATGGCAGGCATGTCATGAGTTCGATCCCAGTACCACTAAGGACCCACCGTGTAGGGCAGCGTTGCATGTTAAATCTGTCAAGAGCTCAAACGTCCTCCCGTTGGTGTGGTAGTTAGGAGAGGGGGTGCCAGCTCAGGTGTTGGCCACGCTTGAATATGGTTCAAAATTACATTGTCCGTCACCAAAAGTCTTCGTGTAGCTCAACACAGTGCGACGTTAATATTCACTCACTCGGGATGGGATTTGAAAATGGGAATTCGTTAATCCTGATGATCCTAATCAGGACAATGGAACAAAATTTTTATATTATTGTATTATCATCGGTTCTGGACAAGTGAGCAAAATTTCGAATTAATCTGACCTTTTAAAGTGGGTAAACATTGAGTTCAACGTTTCCGTTACATACAAGTGAAGCTTATAAAAGGGTAATAAAAATGAAAATATTTACCACACACAATCAGGTTTAATTACCTACATATAAGGGAATAAATACAAACAAGGGAGCATGCATTTTGATCAAAACAGAAGATTTTATTCAATACAGTTGAAATACATTGCTTTTACAAAGTTTTCTTTATTTTAAAATTTTTGAATTGAAGCATTATTTTTTCAGAGTTCTATTCCAGAATCGCTGGAGAGGTACATGTTTTAGGTGAATAGAATTTCTTCTGAAAATCAGTTTAAATTACATTTCTTGAGGAGGGAGGAATTTCTAAAAAGGGGGTTTGGTGTCAAATAAATCGATTGCACGAATCTTTACTCTTTGAACTGAATTTTGACTTCTTGGAATTTCATGTTGGCGGAACTGAAATCTGCAAGAGTGCGAGCCTTGATGACACGATCGAAGGGGAATCCCATAGACTTCTTGTCGGGATATTTCTGGTCCTTTGCTCCACAGTAGCTGACGGCATCAGCGCAAATAGATTTCTCGTTCAATCCGTTTACCTGGAAAAAGAATTACGTTTAACCAGAATATTAAAACTAAAACTAAAAAAAATCTGTAAATCAAAACAAAACCACATGATAAATCTTGGAAATTCAAGAAGGATGCCAAGATTTGTGAACAAAAGCTAAAATTATACTTAAAATCTTTAATGCATTTGTTGCCAATTTTCTACATTCCGGTTTCAATTAATTTTATTCAAAAACCTGAGTGTTTGCGTTTCCGATCTCACGTTCATAACCGTAGACAATAAATCGTATGACAGAAAAAAATTTCTTTTGGCGTGTAAGTTACATACGTATATGCAATAATTTAAATTGATATTTACTTATAATTCGAAACTCCTTTATTTATAACATCTAATTCGTAAATCCTAATATAATACTTCGAAACGCGTCTCAATTTATTTTTTTCTTAAGCGTTAAAAACATTATGTTGGTATACTTATTACTGAATCTTTAGACCTTGAAATTTTGATAGATTTATTAGCAATTCCGAGATGTATGATTAATTGTTTTCATACGCCTTTCTAACCAGAGTTATTCCTTAAGCGATGTGATGTCATTTCTATTAATAACTAATTATTCCCTCCACCTAAACACGTGACTCTATTCTTTATAAAGAGTTTTTCCCTGTTCGTCCCTGTATATAATATTTTGATATTTGAATAATTCCCTCTCGTATTTTTGCACTGTATAAGAAGCATGCTCGAATAAATAAGTGGTCAGGAACAAGCCTCTTTAATTTTTCGACCTCGACCAATTAATCACGACGTGGGTTAACGTATTTCATATATATATATATATATATATATATATATATATATATATATATATATATATATATATATATATATATATATATATATACATTTGATATGCAGATTTAACCTCAAAGTATTTACTATTGAATTCAACATATTTTTACTGTATGGAAGAGGGGGGAGCTATGAAAATTATGATTGAAAATTGGGTCACAAGTATAGAAAGTTTGAGAAGCACTGATTTAAGTGTTAAGTCAACGATCTTAGTTCAGTCTTTTGAACAAATTGAAGTACATTATTTTATGATATAAAAAAATTTAATTTCTTACATGGTCGTGTTCGTAGTCGGTGAGCATGACGAACAAGTAGAAATCCATTCCCTTGTGTGTACCTCGGGGTACCAGGAGATGCTCTGGCCATCCGCAGCTGCAGAACTCGGTGCTGTTCTCGCTAATTCCCTCTCCGCTTTGAAGTTCAGAGAATTTGGGGGTGGGTTTAACAGTAACAGATGACTCAGTGGATTTTCTTGTTACGGTGTTCTTTCCTGGTGCCACTGCAAGGGGTAAAAGTATTTCAAACCTTCTCTATGACACTAAAAATTCTTAGTAATATTGAGGAATTTCTTAAGGACTACATTTTCAATATTCAGTTCATTTCTACTCTCTTACACTATATTTCAAACAACAATAAATATGAGCAGTTCACCGTAGCTTTCACCAAGAGTCACCAAGTATCAAAATAAGTGATAATATGGTTTTTAATGACACTAGAGCTGATTTCGACAAAGCTACACCAAAACATTTGCCGAAATCTTTAAAGGTATTAAGTTTATTGATGAAGAATATACCTGTATGCAGTGTGCTGATGTGTTATAGCATTATTATCATTCTTTAAGCTAAGTTAGGAAGCATACTTACATTCGGCGTGGAATTTGTCGAGTTCGATGAAGAATCTCCTCGCCTCATTGAGTGACAGCTTGTTACCCAATTCATCGTGAACGGGTCCCAAGAAAATTCGAACTGTGGCGTGTTTGGTGGCTCCAGAAGAGTTTTCGCAGCTGATGTTGTAAGCGAAAGGTTCGTGATCCAGATGTTGGTATTTGACCTAAGAATCAGACATAATTTATATAGTACTTCATTGGGACTTTAAACCAAAAAATCGTTCTACACTGATTAATATATTTTAATGACAACTAAGCGTACAGGACTCAGATAACGACGCAAAGTGATGAAAATTCTCTTGGTGTCTTTGAGCGTTGGATCGTTACAGCCATTTTTGGAGGAAATAAAGGTGATGGCATTTGGCACAGACGCTCAAATTTAGAACTCTACCGTGCCATCATGGAAACAGAAGTTGTCAAATATTTAAAAATCTAAAGAACCAAATGGTTTGACTACGTTATTAGAATAAATAAAGAACTTTCAAAGCAGAAAATCTTTTTTGCCAAGCCTACTGGAACAAGAACTATGAATCAACCGAACTTCAGGTGAATTGACTGCCTATATATAGAAAGGGATTTCACTATCCTAAGAGTGACTAATTTGAAACCATAGGATAAAAAGAGAGGCTTGGAAGAAATTTCTTGAGAAAGCCAAGACACACTTGGGGTGCATTGAAGAAGTGTGCAAGAGGAAATATTTTACAGCGCTTATATATATATTACAATAATTACTTATACAATAAAAAATTATTAATCAGAACACTTAAAATTTACGCTACTTTACATAATCTACATTTTCTAAATATTTTAAAGAAGATATATATTTATGTATTTTAATTACCATATAATCTAATTTTATATTAAAAGAAAATTTATTTAAGGTGTGCGTAAGTTTATTTATTTTACCTTTACTGAACCCTTCAAAGAGACTCCATGGGAGACTTCCAACTGATCCTCTTTCAAGTAAGTGTTCACGATGTTTGGCAGTTTGGCATTCACGGTCACATTTACAACACTGACTCCAGGGAAATCAAGCTATAGTGAAATAAATGTTTTGTAGCATTACAAAACAAGATTCAAAAGAATTTTCTTAATAGAATATTAAATAATATAGCGATTTACTCACATCTTTCTTATCGTAGACGGGAAGAGTAGCTTTGTACTCTTGGAAGATATTGTCGATAAATCTGTGGTACCTGTAAAAGATGGGGTCCCGAAGAGAGGTTGAGGTGTCACTCATAACTCCTGGATTTTCCTGTTGTAAAAAATGATAAATGAAAATCAGAAATGAAGCATCTAAGACATTTTTATTTTTGTCATCTTGACGTGAGAAAATTAGGCTTACTTTGTATCTGCCATCGGGGTCGTGGATGCGAGCCATCATCACGTGTCCTGAGTTGTGGAGATTTCCGTAGTACTCTCGGTTCTTTGACTCATAGCTGGATTCAAGCATGGATCCCAGCATGTCGATTCCGTGTTCAGGAGTGAGGACGATCTCATTGCCATGGTCATCGATGACCACTCCCAAATGAATGGCCTCCAACAGACGCTCTCTCCAACGGGCCATGTCTTGCACATCCACCAGCTCGTTGAGATCGTGCAAGCTCAGACCAGAGGGACGATTAGCATAGTGGTGACCGCTCACCAGAGAGGTCAGATGAGGGGAGTAGCCTTCCAGTTTCTCGTTGAAGTTATGGTAAGGGATCATTCGCTGAAGTCCCGTGGACAGACGATCACAATCGTACCTAAGTAAATCACAGTCATTTTTCTTTTTAATTTTTTTCTCTCTTAGAGAGAATCATCTTAAAAATATTTTTTCCTATGGTAAGCTGATTCTTAAAAAAATTCCTATCTAAACGCTGCTTAATAATCACCTAATTCTAACTTACTGACAGGATTTTACTTCTTTAGATAGCATTTCGGTCCTTTTATTTTGTGGAACATTTTAAGAAACCTCTATTCTATAAAAACAAATCTTCTTAAATATAACTGTTTAGAGTTTTCCTTTCCGTACCTTCTATTAAAAGCGCATTTGTAACGTCTGCTCATTCCAATCACTACGAAATTTTTGTTTGAAATGGGTTGAAAATTTGAAAGCAGTTAGATTGATTCTATTTTACACCGCACTGAAAGCAATATGAGAGCTATTGATGACGGACATCGTAATTTTGCAGCTAATCTACACCACCTAATTTGAAAATCTATTTTGATTCTTTTTTTCTTACATTGATTCTAGAACATTTGAACTTATTTGTCATGAATGATTTTTTAACTAAATTCGCATTGATGCTTCATTTTTTTTCTATGAAAAAGTATTTTAAAAAGATATATCAGAGCCGGTTATTTGCCTCTTATGACTTATTATGATTAGAAATCAGTGGTTGATTTTAGAATCCAAACAATTCTGTTATTTTTGTTCCTTTCATCACATTACTTCTCGTATTTAAAACTTTTAATTATAATATTGGTAATAATTTAAATTGTATTTATATATAGTTCGTTTTCGAAATATTTCTCTGGTTGCATTATAATTTTTCTAGATTTGCGATTAAGTAATTTTTTTTTTTTGTATTTGAATTTAGATATCTCATTCGACAATGTTTTAAAATCAATGTTTATTTTTTTTTCTCCTTAAAATTATTTCGGCAAAATGCTATACACTTTTCCTATTCTTTCAAATATCTGGTAATTGAGTTTCAATAAATAACAGGAAAATACCGGATTTTTATAAAATAACGAAAAAATTACAATATTGAATGAATTGCTATATAATTGTAGTAAGGGTTATTCTGCCACTTTGGCGTTTTCTCGCCATCAAAATATATTGCTCTCTTACCTGGCGCACATCTGTTGGTGCATGTAGTAGAAAAGTTCTCCTTTCCTATCCTTCACTTTGCCCATAATTTCTGGGCGCCATGTGGCGGGATAAACAATGTGCCAGTGCCAATGATGAGCGTTGGCTCCAATATCCTCTCGGAAGTAAGCCAACTTGTACTCGGGATCCAGAATATTACCAGTTTGAATTACATCCACAATGACAGGGGACTGAAAATAGAAGTCCATAGTCGGAATGATTCTCATGATCAAATACAACTCTTGTTGAATTAAATGTTAAATTAAGCCTGTGCATTGCTTACGTAAAAAAGGGAACACAAGTCGCTTCGTGAAGGAGGAGGGTAATCAGATTTTAAAGCCGGTCTTCTTGAGGCAATAGCCTTATTTTGTGAACATAACCCAATTTAAGTAAAATAAATGTGTGCTTACTCATAATTTAGGTTAAATTATTTTTTAAAAAAGAAAGGAAAGAGAAAATGAGTTATTTGAGTGTACATTCTAAATTGTAGATGTATTTGCGTTAAATTTAGCACGAGCAGAAAATACAAAAGATACATAATTATTTTATTTTAGAACTGCTGGAAGGCCACTTGAACATACATAGCCTCAAACACACTGTTCTATACCGAACAAGTGGTGTTGCCAGATACATTATCATTACAGACAGAATCGATATCGATTTTAATTTTGATAGTACAGGTTTACATTTGAAAGATGATAAAAAGTAAGTATTTAAAATACGCTAATAAACAATTATAAAATTAACACGATATAAAATATATAACTTTTATATACAGCAGAGCCAGTCGCCACATGCGAAAAAACAACAGTAAACAAATACAGTAAAAACCTCGTGATCGCAAATGCTTAAAATATGTAAAACCGGGGAAAGAGAGAGAGAGGGGATTCATATTTCCACTACTAATTAACAAAATATTTTTCCTTTCACAACTACACAGATGTAATCCATAATGAATTTGATTTTAAGATTTAAGTTAACTTCTTTTATATATTTTTATAAAGTGTTATAATTATTATATATAATTATTTAGTGTGGGGATGTGTTTTCATTTTTAACAAATGAGTTAAGCTATTCTGCACAAAAAAGGAGAAATAAAGAGAATGAGAACAAATAAGCATTCCATTGATGTAACAATAATTAGCATAAACTTTTAAAGCAAAGGTCACTTAAAATTGCGTTAATGTTTAGATGCCGCAAGTGAATGCTTCCAAAATGTAAATCTTAAATTAAAATATTTTTCTTTACTTACGGCATCTGTTCTCCTAAGATCAGCCTTGATGGCCTGGTTGATGGTTTCGGAGGGGATGAAACGATCGGGGAAGATCTCTTGGATTGGAGGTACAGTGACTCCACGGCAGTCATCTCGATGCAACAAAGCCACCGAAGTAGAATAGACGAACATTCCTTCATTCACGATGTCTCGTGCCTGCTCAGCGAGCCTCATGAAATCTTCGAAGTCTTTCGCCGCTGGAATAGAAAACATTTATTATTGTACAAAAATTATATAATTACTTTTACTTTTAATTTCTCATAAAACGTATAAATTATGGTTTGTTTTCCTTTACGCAAAGCCCCGTACAGTTTAGTCAGCAAACACAAAAATCTTATTGTAAGTTATACACAGCCATATATCTCACCTTTTCTGAATCTGGATATCACAGATATACTTCAAGCAAGTAATATATATAAAAAAATAACGCAATTCCTACTTAGGTCAACAAAGAGAAATTTTACTTTAGCTACTTTTTATTAAATAGTAACAATTAATAAAAATATGTATATACATATGACAGAACACAACATTAAGTGACAAAATAGGAATCGATTTTCCTTCGAATTCCATCTTCCTTTCAGTATAGGGTGTTGAACTATTTTTTTTTTTTTTTTTTTGCTTTTGTTACTATTTTATTCATCCATTAAATTTAATTATTCTAATAAAATAGTGCAGTAAAAAAGAAATCACATTTTCAGAAATTAGGTCATCCCAGAAGGAGAGGGATTTGAATCCACGACCTTTGGGTTAGAAATCCAACGAGTTATCCATTGCGCTACAGGGACACAAGAAACGATTTCCCTTTCTATACATGCTGTTGGACTATTATTTTCGTTGTTACTATTTGTTCATTAATTAAGTTTAACAAATGAATTAATATTTGAAAAAACCATATTAACATCGAGTGACATCCACTACAACTTAAAAAAAAGGTATTTGAACTTGAAGGAAAGAATAGAAAGTATTTCATTAACGATTGAAAATTTGAGCAAGATTTATATATATATGTAGAGAGAGAGTTTATGAGAGTGAACTAATATAACTGAATAAAAATAAAATGTTTCGAAGTAAAAAACTGGGAGAAAAAAGCTTATTTAACGTAATAATTTTTTTTCGAAAGCAATTTATAAGCAAAATGAAACATTTAGATTTAATTTCGAAATTTTTTTTAATAACTTCTCAAACTTATTCGAAACAATTATAATAAGACGACATTCATTTCGAGTTGGGAGTTGAAAATAATTCCTTACCATAGAGAGTCTCGAAAAGTTCTTCAGCTTCAATGAGATGTTCTGTGTGAAAGCAAGAGAAAAGAGTTCCTCTTGGCAATCGACCCAACCTCCTGAGCCTGGAGTCCCTCTCTTCTGGGGGCAGGACAGCCCGCGTCAAAGACGCGAGGTGCTCGAACAGAGGAAGGATACGGCGTTGCTTGTCTTGAGCAGGCATGTCAACGTGTAGCTGAGATCCCTTAGAGAAAGAACTGCAGTGGCTACTGGCAGCACACAGACCCACTCATCACTCTTTATACTCCTCATCCTCACCCAACATACTCTTCGAAGAAGTGTTTGTAGATGGAATACGAAAGAACGATTGACATCCGGACGGAGGGAGATCATGTTCTGGGAAATTCCTTTCTGTATTATTTTGAGACGTTTACGAGTATGAAAACTAATCTTAGATGTATCTAAGGGCTTGAACCGGATATCACCTGATATAAACGGTGGGTTATTTTGGATCGTAATTTCCGTTTCTCGCTTGTGTTTCGGATTCTTAGATGTGAAATCTTGTTATTGTATCTTTGCAGAAATCGTGGACCAATAATTACCTCAGCGTTGATAATAATGTGATCTAAGGTAGTGAAATTAAAAGTTCAATGCCTTATAACTGCGTTTCTCAATTTGTAGGGGGGTGCCCTAAAGGGCGTAATAGCCCTACGTGGGGAGCGCAAGCATATAAAAAAGTCGAAAATAAAACATTTTTTAAAAAATATTAATTTACTGAAATAAATCAAAATACTTTCTGACATAATAAAAAGTAAAATACGTATTTACACTGATATAATACTTATACTATACTCTTAGATGTATCAGTACTGCACAATGTATTTGATAATTAATTAAACTATACTAAAAAAATAAGAACAAGTTTGATAATTACTAGAGATCCCATAGGCTTATCATATATAAAATTATATACAAAATTTAATGCTTGTCTTGATAATTTGTACAGTCTATAATAAAAGTGTTATTGTAGCTGCAGTGTCAATACATTGCTATTGAATGGAGGGAAGTGTGATGAAAATTATGATTGAAAATTAGGTCGCAAATATTGAAAGTTTCAGAAGCACTGCCTTATAAGAAGCATATTTCACACATTTAGGGTTCTTTTTCTTTTCTTTTTTTTAAATATTTAAAATTTATTAAGATAGCTACATTTTTTTTCAAAATAAATCGGTAAAAATAGTTTTTAAAGAGCACTTTATAACGTATATTTTTAATTTCTTATATTAAGTAAGTAGTTTCAATGAATTCGTCCTTGTTGTGATTTTTCTTTATAATTACCCTTTGTACATTTAATTTAAACTTCTAATAATAATGACATATTGATAGTCATATATCTCTTCCTTATAGCCTAGGATTATAGGCAAATTACAGGTGTGATGGTTCACTGACCTGAAAACAATGCTTAAACCTGCAATCTTAGATCACAAGACTATAAGAGTTTGCTACTATACTACTGTGGCTATTTATTTCTTACTTATACAGTCTAGTTCTACTTCTATTTATGCTTTGCTTATTTAGAATTACAGCTACATAATATATATATTATATAGTAAAGTGTAACCAGATTTACGGATATGTTTTGCTTAATATTTTTGTTATTAAGGTTTTTATCATTTGAAATATTTCAATTTATCAGAATTTTTTTGCAATATTTCTATGTACTTCGTAGATTTCTGTCAATACGAGAAAATTAAAGTATTATACATTTTGAACATTATTTATTGTATTAAAAATAAAATTTTCATACTCTGTTTTCTCTTCGTTTTCAGTTTAATATTGTAAGCAAATATAGTGGAAGATTAGCGCCTTAAAGCAATGTTTAATACAACAATCCTAGTTCTAAGACTAAAAGTTTGCTGCCGCATTACTGTATCCAATGATTAAGACGTATGTTGCCTTGTTATACATCTGCATATTATTTAACTTTAAGCAAACTTTATAGCAATTTATTGTTTAATTGATAATATGCATATATAAACAATATTACATCGCCTGACCGATATGATTTCTTTTTTGTACTACAAAAGTGCATTAAAATAAGGTTGTGTATAATGGACAAATAATACAACTTGTGCTGTAAAACGCATGCCACTTCATCAAAAAAAAATCTGTAAATATATTTCCTGCATAAAAACTTAGCAGATACTAGCCACAAGTGTCAATGAAAATACTTATTTGGGCTAGTAGAAAGTTATAGATTTGTTTATGTTTCCTTGACAGTATTTCCTAAAAAATTCCCAAATAAATTTTATATGTATACATGTATGTACTATGTAAAATAGTGTAGTTTAGCTTTTCGCCTCACATATCCGACCGATGCATATCATAAAGTTTTTAAAAATTGTGAAATCTGCAATATGCTAAACGAAGTGAAGGTGAAACTGGATTTGTCACTTTCCTCATAAGTAATGACAGTGATGCCTAATTTCTAAGATTCCTCAATAAATAAATTCTCCAGAAATAATGACCATTTACTTATATAAAATGAAATGTCTGTTTATCTTAAATTTTATAATGATTTCTCTGTCTCTATAGTAGAAGATAATGAGCTTTATATATATTTACGCTATTCAATGGCATTTTCCCCTATTTCACGTGTATTGAAAAGTAAACGTTCCATTGAAAGGTTGAAATCTCTTATTTAAGGCTCATTCCTTAGCTATTTTATTATTCTATATTGAATGTGTGTAATGAAAACATACAATTCAATTTTAAACCAAAGTGAAAAACAATGAAAAATTTTAGTTATTAGGTTTTGAGCTAAAAGTTTGAAGAAAAAATATGTTCATAAAAATTCGTGTCTATAAAAGTTTTCACAAAAACAATATCTTTCTTATTCCAAAATCAAATAGACGATGCCTAGGGACAGACTCACAATTTTTGTGTGCGTGTTTTTTTTTCGTTACTTTTATTACAAGTTTGTCATAAAACTGGCTTAAGGTATTCGACTACCCTAAAATCGTGATTTTTTTCAAAATTTGACAATTTTTTTATCAATTTATTTTATAGGTAATTTTATTAGCTTTAGAAAAATACCACGTTTTTTATTTTCCAATCACTAGAAAAAAACTACAAATGTTTTAGTAAAAACAGATACCTTAACTTTACACAAGAAGTCAAACTTTAAAATGCGTTTTACTCGAAATGTGTTTTTTTTTTTCGAAAAACTCAAACGGGGACAGCGATTACTGAAAAAGGTTTTAAAATAGTTTGCTGAAATTTTTTGTGTATATTCTGTATAACAGTAAAAGTGTTTTAATCTTCAGATTTATCAATCGCCGTTTTATTTCAAAATTTGCTGTCCTTTATGTGAATATAATCACTGTTTTTTTAAGTAATTTTATGTAGTCACTAAAAAAGTGCTCTAGTCTTTGTAAAAATTAAAATATCTCTTATCTTGAAGGTCATTTCAAACATGAATAACAAAGTAACACCTCAAAGTCGAAAAATTTAGAATTTATTCATAACATTTTTGTATAGAGTGGGCCCCGTATGTGTAATGTTTTGTACATTTTTACCAGTTTTTTTACATTTTAATAGAAATAAAAAAAATTTTGCTTTTAATTTTAGAATTTTTCCTTAAGATATATTAAATCATAAAAAAATCGCCATATCTCCATTTTTTTCAAAAAAGAATTGTCGCAAGTAGTCGGATACCTTAAGATCTCTGACTACGTTCGGAACCGTGATTTTAAAAAAGCGTATAAATGGATAATTTTCATGATATTTAGTGTCACTTAGAGTAGAATACATGCATAAAATTGTTTTAAGGACATTATGACAAAAAAATTAATTAAATACAATATTTTGGCAAAAAATTAACTTAGAATAACCTTTTTTCAAAACGTTCTCCTTTTATAAAAAATGCATCTGTAATAATATTATTTTATTTATATAAAGCAAAGACTTCTCCAGAGAATCTGAATTAGGAATTTCGAAAAATTCACATTATTTTCAGAGTTACCACCCATTGAAAAAATTATTGGCGTTTTTTGCTTAAAATTTCTCCCCTCTGTTGTAGTAAAATATGTATAAAACCACTTCTAAGTTATATATTTCAAAAATTCTAGTTAAGCCACTGTACAGAGGTCTGAGTTACATACAGGCAAAAAATTATTATAATAGAAGTATTTTTTAAAAAAGCAAAATGTGTTTTGAAAATTGGTCATTATATGTTCATTTTTTGTCTCAAAATATATTGTTCTTAAATAATTTTTTACTGTAATAAAAAAAATATTTTTAAAACAGTTTTATATTAGTTTTCTAATCCAAGTGACACTAAATATCATTAATATTATTCATTTATACGCTTTTGCAAAATCAAGCTTCCGAACGTAGTCGGATATTTTAAATCGATTCCATTTAAAAGTGTTTTAACACCTGGTACATTTCTTTTCGTTTTTAGAGAATTGAATAGAGTGATTATTTTCATTATTACGTTGATGATACTTGAAACTGTGTCATTTTATCTCTGGATAACTAAGAGATGCTCTCCTTTCTTCACATTTCTTTCTTCTAAATGACTTATGGCATTTAAAGAAAAAACCTTTTTTATTTGTAAGCGACCGGGGCTTCAAAGCAACGTTTTACTTACGTGATAAAATTCAAGATGAGTCTTCAAGGATTTTTTTATTTAATCAGTAGTATTTGAGATTATTTGGGACAATCTTCTAACCCTTTCTATCGTCTCTAAACCCTTTCGAAAAATAATAATAAGCTTTATAAAATTCTGTATATCATATTGTTTTGTAAAATTATATATATTCTAAAAGAAAAAAACAATTTTTGTAAAAAAAAGCTATTAAAAAGTTTTCTTT
Source organism: Trichonephila clavipes (assembly GCA_019973935.1). Taxonomy (NCBI): domain Eukaryota; kingdom Metazoa; phylum Arthropoda; class Arachnida; order Araneae; family Nephilidae; genus Trichonephila; species Trichonephila clavipes. The sequence continues at coordinate 934,719 of BMAU01019210.1, read as the reverse complement.
CCTTTTTTTTTTTTTTTTTTTGCAATTCCTACTATTAACTCACACTCTCTATACTTTTATTTATTTATTTATTCATTTATTTATCTTGGTGGAATTTTCAATCGTTAATAAATTACAGTTTTAAGCGCTCAATTGAGCTGAAATGTAATGTACATGATTATTTTGGATGACAATACAATAATTTAATTATAATTTATAAAAATTAAGTGATTAAAACTTATTATTTAAAAAATTACAAATACAGCCACGTTGGTGACTTAGCGACCATTTTGGCGACTTGTGTCAAAACTTGAAAAGGTTTTTTTCTCACGTTTTAAAGCATTCAGTTGAACTGAAATTTTATATACACGATTGTTTTGGATGGCGATACGATACTTTAATGATAATTAATAAAAATTAAAGGTTGCACTTAATATTGTGATTCTGTCCTGTGTTTTTACATATTTATGTTAATTGTACCTATTGAATAAAAAGTAGCTAAAATAAAAATTTTCTCTGTAGATTTAAGTAGGAATTGACTTAAAAAATTTTTATATATATTACTTGTTTTTTATTTAAATTAATAATTTCTGATTCTTAGTGTTTAATACTTAAAATGTTCTTCATTCCGTTTGGCTCGTTCAGTTACCATTAAATGCTCTATTTCTAGATGTGATAATGACTTTGCCATTGTGTTTTTAGCTTAGCGCACGTCTCTAGTGTTTTCGTTGCTTTGATAAAAGTAGCAGGCGCCGGGATCCACGAAACGGAACTGTCCCGCCCCTCTCTCATTCCGGATTTGACGTCATGTGTGAGTTTTGTGGATATTTTATCTTAACTCCTATACTCGAATGTTATCACCGTGCCATTAAGGGAATATTTAACACTTCCTTGTATGATTTTATATGGTGTGATTTTATTCAAACTTACGTGCATCAATTGAGTTGAATTAATGTAATCTGAATAACACAAAAATACAAATTATGTATTATATGGGTGTGCCTTTAGTCCACCTAACGGTGGATCAATTCCCATTTTACAAATTATACAATTATTTCTACTCATTTGCTCAAATTTTAAAACTGTAATTTACATGTATTATGCAGTTCTCTTTTTCAATTCCTACTATTCTCTCCTACTAATAGAGAGTTCACAATCTCCCTATATCTTGTTAAAATTTTCAATCATTAATAAAATATATTTTAAAGCGCTCCATTGAGCTCAAATATTATATACACGATTATTTATGTAACAATACAGTAATTTAATTATAATTAATAAAAATTAGTTTATTAAAGCTTATTATTCAAAGAATTACAAATACAGCCACATTGGCATCATTTTTGGCAACTTAGCGACCCTTTAGGCGACTTACATCAAAACTTTAAAAGGTTATTTTCTCGCATTTTAAAGCGCTCACTTGAGCTGAAATTTTCTATACACTATTGTTTTGGGTGACAGTATGAAAACTTAATTATAATTAATGAAAATTAATTGCCATTTAAAACTGTGATTCTCTCATATGTATATCTATATTTACGTTAATTGTTATTATTTATTAAAAAGTAACTAAAATAAAATTTTTCTTTGTTGACTTAAGTAAGAATTGACTCTAAGAACAATTTTTTACGCTACTTGTTTTCAATGATCAAGATTCATCTCCGCCTTTCAATTTGTACTTCAATTTAGTGTCTCTTCAAAAACAATGTTTCTAACCACCTTTTCTTCTGAACTGCATTGAATTTTTATTCCGTTTTTTACTTCTTCACAGAAACACATCCCCTTTCCGTGAGTAAATATTGTTTTTTTCGATATTACACATATTTCCCGTCCATTTCGAGCAACGAATATGGCTCTTTTATTCATTTGTTTCATTCCACCAGGATACACCAGGATACGTTTACTTATACTTCATGTATAAACAGATTTATTACAGAATCACGAACATCTTTATACATATTACTAGTCGTTACCCGTCCTCTTCGGTGTGTATTTTATTACGTTGTATGATTATACAATAAAATCTCTTTTTTATGCAGTAGATAGGGACCGCACGAAAAAGTGTGTGAGCATTTCCCGAATACTTCCATACTACTAACAACTTTATTGACATTCTACTGAAAAAAATTTTTAGGTGGTGGAGAGGGACCGCATCAAAAAGTCTCACATAAAAATTTGTTAGTTATTTACGAAAAATTTATCACAAAGTACTTCCAAATAAAATAAATAATGAAATTCCACGTGGAAACTTTTTAAAAACATTTAACTTCTCAATGCATTCATGGAGAAATTTTCAAAAAGGCACATACATTATTCATTGCTACTCATCGTGATCCCAATTGTGTATCTTCCTGTGATTAATTAGTTCAAAATCACTTTCGTCACTTATGAATATAACTTCAATTGATTTTTGGCACCATAAAGTAAGAGTGATAAGTTTTTGTGATCGCGGTCGGTTGGTCAGTTACTTGTGAACGTCACGATAACCAGATACTCCTGATCGAATCTCTTTTTGGAATTTCCTACTCCTTTCGGAATTGGTATCTATTTCAAGAAAATGCTTTTCCAATTTGTTGGAAAGCTGAATCCCTGAATATATATTTTATCCGCTCTCAAAAGTCCGGTTCTTCTTGTCCGTCTTCATAGTCTATGAAATTATTCATAACGTCACTGTCATTGAAAGTTTAGTCTTCAATCAATTGCAAGGTTGCTAGTGCAGCGTTGCTCAAACAGTGGGGGCGCCCCCCTAGGGAGGCGGGATAACTCTACGAGGGGGCGTGAGCATATTAAAAAATCGAAAACAAAAGATCATTTAAAAAAATTATTAATTTACTGAAGGTAAGCAAACACAAAATGTATTCTGACATAGTAAAAAATAAAATTAACATTTGCATTGATATAATACGCAGTACAATGTATATTATAATTATTTAACAATTCTTAGTTAGGAACAAGTTTATTAATTACCAGTGACCCCATGGGATGTTATATATAAAATTATATACAAAAATTAACACTTATCTTGATAATTTGTACCATTTTTTAATTAATCCCTCAACTGCCGATTGAAAGCTATGGGATTCACTCCTCGATGCCAACATCTCCCACGTAGGCGAGTGTATGCGATGTATTGGAGGGGGGAAGAAATAAATAAAGAAATCCTTTGAGATAAGTACATCTTTCGCAAACACTGTCAATGTCCTTTTATTGCATTCCAAAGCCTTCGGAATAATTTCATGAATAGCAGTGCACAGAGAAGATCGTACTTCGGAAAGACGTATATATACGTCCGGGAAATTATCGCTTTGGCTGAGCGAGACGTATATATACGCTGGTTACACTTAAGGAAACATCAAATCGCAACTTAAGTGTCAAATTATAGTATTTTTGGATATCGGGTTGCAAATATTGAAAGTTTGAGAAGTACTGTGCTAGTGTGTTGAGAGAAAGCTCTTGACAACACACGTTGAGACTATTTATAACCAATTAATAGACCGTCTTGAATTTTGTACACCAGGAGTCACGGCAATCTCTTAGCTTTGGCGTGCCAAACCAACCTATCAATATGATTCAATGTGCCACATAGTAGGATATTTTGAAACATTTCGATTCCCGCAGCAATGCATGTACAGTTAAAGAATGCAGATCAATAATATAGATTTGCAGTTTCATTATATATTCATTTTTCATCATTTAAAGATATTTCTTAACATAAAAATAAACAGTACAAAATGTAACCATTTCTTCAACAAAAATAAAAAAAACTAAAGTTGTACGCATATTATGTATTTTTAAACATTTATTAAAATTAGAAATAGACAACATAAAATATAAGTATTTCCCTTCATCGTAGTAAAATAAAATGATAAATAAACATTTTAATGCAAACCTTGTGTTTGCACCACTCTACTTTCATGCTGCAAAAACATGGGTATAATTTGTGACTTTCAATATGACACGATCCTGAGAAATCGATGGTTAAATAATTTTTTTGTAAACTCCAAATATTTTTCATACGAGGACATGTACTTACTTAGACTGAGGACTTTACTTAGACATGTAGAATCAAAAGCAGAAAACAGAGTACATGAAATTTTCTCTCTTGAAATAATTAAATCTCCAACAATGACATTCAGTTATTTGCAAAATAGCTATAATTTTGCCTTTATAGTTATCTTTAAAAAATTTCGTAATTCCGCAAATGTTCATTATTCTGAAGATGTCTGTCAAATAAGGTCCATTACAAAGTTATCAACTTCCATCCACTCAAAAATTGACAAATTTGTACAGTCGTGCAGAGTGTTACTAAGAATTGTACCACGTGCCACATGTGGCACTCGTGCCATAGGTTGCCGACCACTAGCATGTACGATATGTGCATTGATGGAAAACATTACAGTAACGCCAAGGCTGTTGAAATACATATACCGCATAGAAAAGTGATCGCACAATCGCACAAAAATAAAATCGCATAAAAAAGGACCGCAAAAAAGCAGGTTCTTCTGTATACTGTTTTTCTAAGTTATTGATACCTAAATCTTAGCCTTAAGTTTTAAGTTGAATTGAAAAACTTTCTTGTAATCCTCTCCTCTTAGTTAAAAAAAAGATAAGATTTGAATTTCTAAAATGGAAGTGTAATTATCTTTTAATCCCCCATTGTAGAGTTGATTCCCACAAATCATATTATTTGGGAATATCACCTCAACAAAATAAACATGCTTACCGCATTTTATGTTTACTTAGCTAGCAAAATGGGAATATTTATCTATAGCGCCTCCACAACCCCTTTCAAGTCGATAGCCACAAAACCCGTCCCTTTTCAAACAAATTTTACTCAGTTTTTATAAATTCTTAGTATTTCAGAGTTATTAGCATTAATTGAGTAATGTTTAGTTTAAGGACGTTATTGAATAATTAATTGAAAATTTTCTTGTACATGTTTTGGGTAATATCAAAATATTTTTGACTTAATTTTTAAAAAACGCTGTATTTTATTACAAAATTTACAATTTACTTAGATGAAATTTTTTGAGAGATTTTATACAATAGTTGAGATAAAATGTCCTTTTTATAAGAAAAAAATTTAGTGTTTCTTATCTTTCAGCTAATTTCAAAATGAGCAATATAGTAACGTATGTAAAAGTTCAGAATTTGAAAATTCGTTCACAAAGGTTTTGTTCAGAGCGAGCCACGTTTCTATAATTTTTTTATAAATTTTTACCAGTTTTTTGTTTATTATTATTTTGATATTTTTTTCTCCATACAATTTTAGATGATATGATTACAAAATGATTGCATTTTTCATATGATTACAAAAGAAATGTATAAAAACCTGACAGTTAAATTTTAAAAAAAAAAATCCTTCGTAGTTGAAACAAAGCATTAACCCGCGATAACTCGCGCGGGGTGTTCTGTACACCCCAGCAACAAGAAAATCCTCCCAGGATTCTAAAAAGAATGCGCAGAACTCCTATTTTTTCTGTAGCTGTACATTTTAGGTCATTGAATCTTCAGACCTGATGCAATCCCTCTTTCTCGAACGATTGGAATGTAATGTTATCTGGGGGGCTGAGAACTCCCACGAGAAGATGAGCATATGTATACAGTCTGCTATGAATATTTGGAAAATGGTTAAAATATTATTTTTCTACTTTCTACTATCATTATCACATTAACTATAAAGTATATTTATTACTGGTATATACGTTTTACTGGTTTATGAAAAAATATAAAAATATGTGTTTTATAATGAAAATTTTGTATGTTTAGTTTAAATTAATGTAGTCTCATTTGCATGCAATAAATTTAATAATTTTATTTGTATAATACAAAAAACATCTTGCACTTTATAAATATGTATCATATAATGGCTTAATTTCATTTTTATAATTAAATACACGTATTAAAAGTAAGGGGTGTACTCTACACCCCGCGAGTAACGACGGCAGCAAAAACAGGCGCGAGTGACCGCGGGTTAAGGACATTAATTTGAAGTGTAATTACCTTGACGAATAATTTATAATATATATATACTCAAGGAAAATATTACTTTTTCTTCATATACAGGGCGTCCAGGCATAAAGTATCCAAAAGTTATGGCTTATTATTACGGAACTACCCATCAGAAGGTAACAAGTTGTTTTTCCGAGGTTAGAAATTCCTCCGAGAATTTTTGGGTCTAGTCCGATCGGCCGTACGTACGCGCATTGTTCGGCAGTCGCAGACGATAAACTTGTTACACTGACATCATTACTAAAAATTTAGACGCCATACCAAAAGGTGTAGTGCGCACTTTGATTAATGAAATTTAAATCAGTCACGCGGGTACGGAGACGTATTCGAACAGAATGGTTGTTATTGGCTTGCTTAGTAGATTTATCAGAACTTCTACAAAAGGAATCACACACAAGATACACAATGTCTTCTATCACGAAAACTTAAGGAAACTTTCCAGTTCGAGATACCAAAGTTCCCATCTCCTTTCGAGTTCTTTCTCATTGGTGGATATATTTTGATGTCGGAGGATTGACATTCCATTCTGTTCGAACAGATCGCTGTAGACAAATGACTGATTTAAATTCCGTTAACCAAGGTAGGCACTACACCTTTTTATGTGGTGTTCACATCTTTACTAATGACTTCAATGCAACACGTTTATCGTCTGCGATTGCCCAATAATGCGAGTACGTGCTTTCATTTGGACTAGACCCAAAAAATCTCGGAGGGATTTCCAATCTACGCGTGCACAATTTATTACATTCTGATAGGTAATCCCGTAATAATAAACCATAACTTTTGAAAATTTAAAGCCTGTACACCCTGTATTCTAAAAACAGCTCGTTTGGATTATCCCGCTAAAGTTCCTAAAGAAAGTGTTTTACATTTCTGTGTTAAAAATCAGTTAAAAAGTGTAACTTAATTCTTTAAAAATAATGCACTAACATCCATTTCATTTTTTATCGTTTACACTAACACCTACCCCTCCCAACTTGCATGAAATATCTATCACGCGAGGTCAAGCTAAGCATTAATTTAAGATTTTTTCATTTGGTTTAAATGCAGTGCTTCTCAAACTTTCAATACTGGCGCCCCCCTTTTCGATCACAATTTTTATCGCGCCCCCCATATACATTAATAATGTACTGAAAGCATTATAATAATGCACTTTGATGCTGCAATAGGCGATCTTAATTATAAACCATACAAATGGTATCATAAGTATTAAATTTTGTATACTACTTTTAAGCAAAAATAAATAAATAAATAAAATAATAGGATAATTATTATGTTATTTTTCCTTCCTCTAATTTTTAAATTGAACATATTGCAAAATGCGGTGGCTGCTTAGAAGACAAAATAAAGATATCTTCTAAATATAGAAAAAGAACTCAGAGGGTCAATTTCTAATCATAAGCATTCCTTATAAAAACTTTGCTTTGCAAGACAAGTCCATGGAACTCATTAATACTTATTAAACTTGTTCTTAATTTAGTATTAATTAATTAGTTATAAAATACTCTGTGCAGCACTGATACATTAAAAGTATACCGGCTGAAGTGCGCGCTCTTTGCACGAGTTCATTTATAAAAAAATAAAACATTGATATAATAGCTGAATTGTAAAGAGACCAAAGCCAAGTGCTCGACAATGTTTACAAAAATGTAAGAGGATTTTTTTAAATGATTGCTCAAATTATAATGAGTTTTAAGCGAAATGTAATTTTAAGCCTCACAGAATTAGCATTTATAATTGATGTTAAATAATGAACAACAATATAAAATTCCGATGAAGAATAATTGTATTATTTTTAATATTTAAAGCGAAATGACTTCAACATGTTTTAACCCGGGAGCAGGCACGCACTCGATACAGTCAAGCGGCGTTATTGAGTCACTCCAATCCTTTTTTTATAATTATTTAAATGTACACGATACAAATCGTGATTCCAGTGACTAATATAATCAAGAGAAAGTTTACTTACCAACTTTCAAGGACTTTTCAATTTTTCTTCGGTAACAAATAAACAGTTTTACCAGAATTAACGATTTCGTAATCTGTGTATCCCGCGCGACCACTTCCGGGTAAAAAGTGTATTCATAATGATATGTATGTTACTCCCCTAAAAAAATTGTGTAAACGTTTTTCGTTATGCTTTATATTTTTCAGGCCAAGTAATAATTCAAAGTGTGTGTATGTGCTCTCTCTCCGTGTGGTTTTCCAAATATAAAACTCTTTTGCATGGAAAAAAAAGCGCAACAGAGAAATACATTACTTACAACTTCCCTATATAAATGATAAACAAACACATAAGAGAGGGGTCATAACTAACTGTACCAATAACTTAGAAGGTTAAACAGATTTCAGCTATAATGTGCAGTATTTCAAAAATAATGACACTGATGAATTTTTTATGTTCCTAAATTTTTTCGATTCTGGGTCTTCGATCGGTTTTTTCTCTGAAAAAGTGGTATGTTCGGTTTTAAAAGATAGCACAATAAAAAAAATCTCTCATCATGGGATTACAGCAAATGAAATAAAAGTTTTTTTTATTTGGTTATAGGATCAAAGATAGCTAATTAGGTATTGATGAAGTTTTAATTTTTGATGACTTAAGGTATCCGACTACTTTCGGAACCGTGATTTTAAAAAAAGCGCATAAATGGATAATTTTCATGACATTTAGTGTCACTCAGATTAGAATACATGCATAAAATTGTTTTAAAGACATTTTGACAAAAAAAATTATTTAAATATAATATTTTGGCAAAAAATTAACTTAGAATAATCTTTTTCCAAATGTTCTCCTTTTGTGAAAAATGGTTCTATTATAATAATATTTTGCCTGCATATAGCTCAGACATCTGTACAGAGGCTCAACTAGATTTTTTGAAAAATTCACATTATTTTCAGAATTACCAGCAATTGAAATAATTATTAGCGTTTTTTTTTCTTAAAATATTGAAAAAAATTGCTCCCCTCTGTTGTCGTAAAATATGAATAGACCCACTTCTAAGTTATATATTTCAAAAATTCTCGTTGAGCCTCTGAACAGAGGTTTGAGTTATATACAGGCAAAATATTATTATAATAGAAGCATTTTTCACAAAAGGAGAGCATTTGGAAAAAAGATTATTCTAAGTTAATTTTTTGCCAAAATATTATATTTAAATAAATTTTATTGTCAAAATATCCTTAAAATAATTTTATGCATATATTCTAATCTAAATGACACTAAATATCATGAAAATTGTCCATTTATGCGCTTTTGAAAAATCACGGTTCCGAACGTAATCGGATACCTTAATATCGCGCGCGCACGCGCCTATAAATTATATCAGAGTAAAAGTGAATTTTTTATTATGTCTGAAAGTATTTTGTTTTAATTCATTCCAGTAAATTAATTATTTTTAAATATTTTATTTTCGATATCCTCGCGCCCTTCTTGTAAGGTTATCGCCCCCCCGGGGACGCGCCCCACAGTTTGAGAAACACTGGTTTAAATGAATAAAAGGAATTTGGAATTCATGATACACGGATCAAATTCCCTTTTTATTCAATATTTTTTACTTGCGTGGAATTCATTCAAATCCATTTTAGTTATCAAGTTTGATTACATTAAACTTGTGACGGGCTCTACTTAGGCTTTCTGCCGATCCTTTTAATTAATCCTTCCTTTAATCTACTCTCTTAACTGTGATTTCAGTTGAAAATCACTTTCCGTACAGAGGACTTGGATTTATGTAAATGAGAGTTTCTATTTAAGTGCTAGTCGTGGAATAGGCGGGATAATGGTTGAAAATTGAGATAGAAGAAATCATAGCGTTAACGATGGGTGGTCGTATTTAATATTGTTAGTTCAAGAGAAAGAATTAAATAAGTTGAAGCAAGAACGCTCAGGATCAGTGGCGCACACAAGGAGGGGGGCTCCTAGGGGTCTGGAGGCCCCATATCCTTTGATTTTTTTTCGATTGGTTATAATCCTATGTTTATAATACGTTGGACCGTGGGTAGCTTAGTGGTTAGAGCATCGGACACCAGTCCGGAAGGCCTGGGTTTGATGCTCGATGCCACCAAATACCCTCCGAGTACACACGGAGTACGTGCTCGTTAAATCAGTGGGTCCGTAGTCTTGTGGGCTGAGTCACGAGCGCAGGGACTGGAGTATATTTCTCTCCCCTTCAGTTTCCATGCAGAAATTGTGGAGGTGGAGATAGGTGGTGTCGCCATCTATCGTCCCTTCAGGGAATTTCGCCGAGCTAAATCGTACTGTCACCTGTATGGTGCTCAAGGCCAACGACAGGCGTACCTCTAGCCCCATGCCACGATGAATTTCGTGGGCCTCAATCTGACTACGTCAGACAGGTGGCATTAGAAACAACAATATAGTACGTAAAACTTAAATATGCATTTGTTATTAGTAATTAGTTTTATTAATTAATGCTAATTTTTATTCAACAATTAATTTTATATTTTTTTCCCCCGAAAATCGACAAAATCAAAAGAATATGTTGAGCGGCGTATTGGAGCATGATACCAAAATGATGGACTTTTGACCCTGGAGCCCCCCCTCCCTTGAAAATTTTTTCTGTGCGCTACTGCTCAGGATAATAGATAAGTTTTCTTATTTACATTAAAACTAATTTAATAAGTTTGATTGCTCATCGGGTTTAGTTATATAAGTGCATTTTCAGTTAAGTTAGTTAAGTCTAATAAATGAAATAGACAATATAACTGTTAAGATGGAAAAATGGGTGATCTGCACCCGCTGTCGAAAGATCGTGATAAACTACCTTGTTCAACAATATCCATTTAATAATTCTTTTACACTCTCTGTATCATTTAAATTTTACAAATTTGTGCAATAATTAAATTTATGGACTTGAATAACAAGTTTAAAGTATATATAATAATTTATAAAATTATTCATTTAATTCGTCAGTAAGCTTATTTTAGAAAACTTTTTATGATTTTGATCATCGAGTCAGATTTTATCTGACACACAGATTCTACTTTTTCCAAACGAAAACTTCTATAATTACTATTTTCTGATTTAGTTGATCTTTTAAAATCCTATCTATATTTCTTTTCCAATCACTATATTCTTTAAAACTGTGTTATTCAACAAGTAGAATTATTAGTTTGACTAACACCCACACATGTATACCAATATGTTTGTGTATGTGCGTGTGCCTGTGGGCGGGCGTGTGCGTGCGCGGGTGTGAATAAAACTAAGGAATATATTCTACATAATTTCTATGAATTAGAAAGGATTTTTAAGATGGTATATTCAACTTAACGAATAATTTTATTGTAATGATTTGAAGGGTTTTTTTATAGAAAATATCCTGCATGACTCAAAACTCACTTGATATTTCATGCAGAAAACTTCTTATTTTCTTTTGCTTATAATTTGTAACGTTATGAACATACTCAATATATATTTAGCCTTTTCTTTTTTTTAGAAAAAAAATGTTTCGTTTTAACACGCTTTTATAAGTTTCACTTGTATTTTTTAAAGACAACTGTACGAAACCAATGTATTTAATTTTAACCTCAGTGAATTATATCTAGTTCAAGATTGCTTGCATTTTCTACCTTCGAGAAAAAAATTAACACTCCCGAGACGCCTTAATATACTCCTTTTGATTTGTTTTTCCTAAAGGATGAAAAATAAAATTGCTATCTAACTATGCATATGTAAAAGAGAAATACTAAAATAAAAGAGTACAAAATACTACAAAATCTATGTCAGATGCATCGAAGAAAAAATATATACGATTTCAGTTTTAATACATATAACAATTTTGAGTACCTATGAATAGGACATATTTCGGAATTAGTTGCTCTAAAATGATATTAAAAAGGAATTTTGTGAGATGGGATATGCATTTAGAGTTAAAATTTGTTGTTATAGTCCTTGACATTTCTAACATGCGAGTTGATGCTAATGTAATTCTTTTGAGTAAATACTTAAGCTACAGTAAAACCAAACATATATTTTTTTTTTATAAAAAATCGACTTTATAGCATATTCAGACGGATAACATATTTGCTTGCTTGTTCAGCTGGATTGTAAGACAATGATGTGTTGCTCCATTCAAAGTGCATAAGTGCATGTGACAAAATAAAAGCGAGCTTTCTTTTACTTTTATTTTACACCATCAAGAGAGAGTGGATATATTTTTAAAGAAAAACTGTTTTTTATACCTTCAAAAAAAATTTCAAATTCAACTTTTATCATTTAAAATGCAGAATTTTTTATTTTCTTCATTTTGAAAAAATGCTATCTTTTAACTTTTTTAAAATTTTATTTTCAGATGTCTTTTATTTTTTTTTCAAACCGTGAAAATATATTATATTCTTAATTTATTTCTTAATATTTTATATTGAAGTGAGCTTACATAAATTATTCCAAAAAAAATTCATTTCATTCAAATCATCAATATATGTTTCAATAAGTATACGCTTAACCATTTTACTCTTTCATACAGTAATTTTATTATTTTAAAAAATCGTTTGTTGATACTTTAACTGGTATAAATATTACTTTTTTCAAAAGCCTCATTAAACTCTTTCGAACCTGTACGCAATTGTTTCCGTTTCCGTAGAAAATTTCTAATTAAGTTAATATGTGATAAATGTTTACCATTGCAGATAATTTCTCCATCCAGATTTCAAGATAAGATGGAGTATTTATCTTTTTAGAAGTTCCTATTGTGTTTTTATTTTTTGTTCATATAGTACTGAAGGTTTTTGAAATTTTTCATTTGATATAGTTTATTTGTACCAGCTCAAGAATTTTACTGTTTTCTGCATAAAAACCCTCATGAAAATTCTCGTAAAGGCAATAGTTAATATTTTGTTTCTTCTCTTCAAAAAATGAGGAACAGAAACTTGGATATTAGCCGTGAGATTCCTTTCCAAAAATTCTTTTACAACTGTACTTTATCTTTAATGAAATTAACTTAAACTGACAAATCAATACTATAGGCCCCATTTTGAGAGAAAGACAATTTTTTGACAAATATTTAAACATAAATTTGTTAATCGTCCGTACACTGATTTGATATGTTCCAACATATTAATGATTTAACAACATAATACGACATAAATATTTAAAAATTGTACTTAATAGGAATGCATTAAAACTTACTCTCTCCCTTTCTAACAGATTTTTGGCGTATATTTTTTATTTATTGTTTAAATGTTTTAAGTTTTCAATTATGCCTGATCTATATACATTTTTGTTCCTCAATTTCATTTATCACTAACATCCAATCAATGTGTAAAAACTATCGGCCACAAAAGTAGAAAGTTTTGTTTCATAAAAGAAAATAATAGTTTTATTTAATAGAAATTAATATTTAATCAAACCAGCTTATTAAGTATAAACGGTTATTGTAATTCGATTGTTAACATATACATAAGTAAAAAGGAATTGGTCCAAAGGACATGTGCGGTAGTTTCTTCTTACCATAAGACTTGTCAAAAATTGAATATTATAACGATATAGAAATATTCATACGTCAGAGCTGGAAATTTCTGAAAAGTTGGTTGCTAAAATCAGATATTGAGGTCTCAGATGTCAATTTCAACTCTAGACTGAGATTCAAATTTCATCATTCAGAATTATTTGTAAAGCCACTATCTAAATATTTAAATGTAATTTGATTAAAATTAATTAATGGCTGATTCATTTGCAAAATACTGAATAAATGTGCTATTGCAAACAACGCAATTGAATAATGATTAATATATGTGCATGCACAAAAGCAAATAGTCCACATATATGTTCTTACTGAACTTTGAATAAACTCACACTGTGATTTTGAAAGTTAAAACTCTGTGTTTGAAAGTAAATAAATAAAACTTTTTTTAAAAGTCCGTAGCACATAAAATTAAATATAAATATGTCGAGATTTTTCTTCTCTAAAGTAAATGAAAATTTATCGAGAGTTTTAAGGTCTCATATTAATTAAATATCAATTTAATCAAGATAATTATTAAAGATAATTTTCATTGATTTCTCAGCTCAAAGAGATTTTTAATTAATAATCAATGAGCTTTATTTCGGATCAAAGAAAGTTTCAATCTGACAACACTTTAAGTCAGTGCTTCTCAAACTTTCAATTTTGTTTACTGAAAATACGCAATTTTCAATTACAATTTTCATCATGCCCCCCTTCCATACAATAACAATCTATTAAATTCAATAATAATATACGCTGACTAAAACTACAATTTGACTTTAATCACAAACAGGCAAATTATCAAGATAAGTATTAAATTTTGTATATAATTTTAAGACAAGCCCACAGGGTCACTGGTAATTAAAGTATTTCTAACTTAGTACTGTTAATTTGATTATGAAATACACTGTGCATTACTGATGCATTTTTAGTGTATTATATTAGTGTAAATGAGAATTTTTTATTATGCCAGAATATATTTTGTTTTGCTTCCCTTCAGTAAATTAATAATTTTTTACACAATCTTTTGTTTTCGACTTTTCAATGTATTCGCCCCCCCCACTTGCGATTATCACTCCCCCACTAGGTGCTGTCTAAAGTAAAAGGGGTTAACGAAAAAAAATTAGTATTGAAGTTTGTAAAAAATGAGATTTGAATGGAAAGTTTAGGAGAAGCACATTTTTACTTACATAATTATATAAAAAGAATTACCTATTCCTTTATAAATGATTAATGTGTAGCTATAAATAAAAATATCGTGATATGAGAGGGCTTATACATCCCATTAAACAATTGAGACAACATATTATAAACATATAAAAAATTAATGATTTATTATGTACATACAGGATACAGAAACCTTATGATCGGCAAGACAGAAATATTTTTCACTCTGTTGATGATTTTTAGCTTAAAAATGCTTAAGCCCGTCATAATTTTTAGCTTAAAAATTCATGTATTTAAATTTTTAAAATGTTTTCGTAATCATGATTTATTACTTTCCCTTAACCTGTGTCCCTAATCATTTCTCTACTTCAATCAATTTTCTTTTAACAAAAATGTATAGAAACACAATGAAAAATGAATAAATATAATTCTGATGGCGCATATGAGTGTGGTGTAACATTACAGAAATACATAACCGATTTACCTACAAAATATACTTATAATTTTTTTAAAAAAAATTAAATTTTAGAATATTTTTATATGAAACAAGTAATATATATATATTTGGTTTCAATAGTTGGAAAGTAATGTTGGTAAAAAAGAAGGATTTTCAATATACATGTGAACATTATTACATTGCATTAATATTTAATTATTATTTTGTGAACATATAATATTATATATACATTTTTGCATCTTGCATTTGTTCCATTTGCATTACAATAATGATATTTTTAATCACACTTTCTTTTCAAACTGCAAAAAATTTATGTAACAAATTATCAAGAGTAATACCGTATTTATTCGAATCTAAGCCGCGCTTTTTTTTCAATTTTAATGCTACTGAAAGTCGAAGGCAGAAAATTTCGTTGATTTAAACTGATCATAATATTGACGGTTAAAGCAATTACAGATTCAAATTAAATATTCACTTTATTATTTCTCATTGTAATTCTTTTTTAATTTCGTAGATATTGCATGTCAATAAATCACTTTACATTACTTTTTATTTTTTCACAAAATTGTGTTGAGAATTTGGGGGTGCGGCTTAAATTCGAATAAATACGGTATATGTCTTAAAAATTAGTAATCAATTCTCTTTTATGAAATTAACTTTATCTAAAACGAATAATAATTTGTTTTCAATAGTACTATCTGTCTCTAAAAAAGAAGGATTTTTTTATGTATATTTATTATTAATTAATTTTCTTTTAGAAATATCATCATATTGAAATAAAAACTGCATGCTATTTCTAATACTTTCGAGTAGATGAATCATTGAATAACTGTATTAGCAATGATAACGTTAAAAAATAAGCTAAGAAAGCTTATAGGAATAATTGTATCAGGTAATTAAACTGTATTTACAATACATCTAGTAGAATTTTTAAAAAATATTTAATTTTAAATCACGCCTGTCTTTTTTTTACTTTAAACTTAATTTGAAATTTCCCTTCTATTCTAAAAATATCTCTTTTTATGTTTTTTACATATTTAATTCAATGTTTTACTTCCAATTGTTTTTTAACGTTTTTTGATTTTTTTCTGCTAAAATATATTGTTTTTCATATTGATATCCCCCCCCCATTTCTTAAAACGTCTCTTAATTAATTATAATAAGTTTTTAATGTCAAATTATTTCTTTTTTGTTTGAATGCCAATGAGCTCAATTCATGACGGTCACATGATAAAGAAAAACACATGTTCTCCATTGAGTTCAACGCATATTAAACTATTTGTACTTGTTGTTCTATTTGTAAAATTTAGATAAAATTCTAAATTTCGTAATTGGGTGAAAATGTTCAAGTAATATAAAAAAATTTTAAAATGATTTAAAAATTAATAAAAAATATCTTATTTTATGCTTGTTTATTTAAATAAAATGCACTTTGTAAACCTAATGTGCGTTATTATTGTTGATAAATATGTAGCTTTTATTAGAAAGATTATGCAAAGAGCGAAATTTGGCAACAACGAAGCGCATGGTTTGATTAACTGGGAATACATAATTTCTTTTATCGTATGACTATAAAGTCACGTGAGTTTTTTAACATATTGGCTAGACACACGTAGTTATCATTATCATGTGACTATGACGTCACATGAATTAAGCCCATTACAAGACTACTTTTATATTTATTTTACAGCAACAACTTATGAAAACACAATGCTAAAAATAGTGTTTAGCGAAGCAGGGTATATTTTGTTTTTAAGATTTGTTCAACTTAATTGCTTTAAATAACCCATTCTCAATGCTCATCTGTGCGCATTGTTTCATTATGGTTCTACAATCTTGATAATTTATACAAGGAAATAATGGAAGTGGTAATTAATTATTTTGAGTTCAGTTATTTATAAAGACAAAGTAGAGTAGACAAAGTAGAAAGATACAATATTGTTATGTGATAAATGAACAGTTGTAATAATTGAGACTTCTGATGCGTGAATTTGCAGACTATTTTATTTGAATAATAAGTAAACTATTGTCCAGGAATCCAATTGATTCTTCTGATTTTTATTTTAGAAAATAACTAAATTTGGCAAATACAGGGAATTAATCCAATTTTGTTGTTGTTTTGTGTGGAACTGAGTTGTGTTCATATTTATCCAGATGCGTGAAGAATCTTAACATTTGTGAGTGACATATTGGTTAACAGCCAATCTTTGACACTATCTGCAACAATGGATCTATCGAAGGGGTATCCCATGGCTTTACGGTCTGGATAAAGGTCATCTTTCACACCACAGTAGCTGACTGCATCAGCGCAGACATTTTTATCTGTGAGCTGACCAACCTGAAAAAAGAATAAATTATATGCATTATCTCAAAGCACAGATGTGGGGACCCCCCTGGGTTCCACCCTGGACACTAAGATTAATTTGAGGCAAAAAATCCCAAAGAGCCATTTTGTATAATTATAACTTGTATTTATTACATCAATTCAATTCTCAAAAACACTAATAACATATAATATTTCTATGTTACGTCAAACAAAAGGGATTTACCTTTAATGTTAAATTAAATTACGAATTATGGAATTAATCAATAATTATGCACAAGGTCAAATAAGGTCTACCGAAATAGGAGGTCCGAGAAATACACGTAACTCGAATTATTAGCTTTCATTAACTTTATCTAATTTTATTAAACTAACGCTTATTTTAAGCGTAAATAAATTATAGTTACCGCTTGGTATATCAGCTTTCTAGTTCTTCCGTAGAATAACAGCAATAAGGCTTCACTAACGTAATCCCATGGAATCCTCTAAATTTGAAGCTACTGCTGCTGGCTCAATAGCCTTCATACTTGCTAGCTTACAACGATCTACTTAAATACACTATCTACTTTGCATATCCCGTTCACTTTTTGTTGATTGGAAATATACGCGAATTTATAATCCCCAAAAAGACACCTAAGAATATTAGTGGAAAGGTTCCGTACAGATTCGTCACACAGAGAATCGGTTTAATTTAACTGATTTTAATATATCAGAAGCACAACTGTGGCAATACCCAGGTTTTCAGCTGTCTGTTAATTTTATGACCATTTGAAAGATTAATCAGAAGAATAAGTTTACGAACTTTTTTGGTCATCCACCTGGTCAAACCTAGGCCGGTTACTCTCGAGGCAACTTTATGCTAGTCAACTCATTTCCTGTCACTACACCTCTAGTTGGAAGAGAAGAGAGAATACTTTCCACACGCGGAAAGAAAGTTGACTAAAAAGGGAATGCCATAGGAGTAACGGGAGCCCTGTACTTATGGATACAGTTCGAAGATTCAATGGAAAGCTTTCTCCATTTTCATTACACAAGTAGCCGCGTGTGAAGTGCATAGCTTCCACAATATATTTTCAGTTTAGTCAACTAGTTGAAAGGAGAATGTAGTTTTCAAAAGCTTCACAACAGAGAAGGCCAGTTGACCACGTGTAAAAGGACCCAAGCGATTCATATTCAGAACTAGTTACCGACGGTCTACTCCTTTTGTTAGATGCAGCACTTTGAATCATATTAAATGATCTTTAAGAACTATTAAGAGGCAATTATAATTATTACTGGAAAACTTACCAAGTCCTTCAAGTGGTCCGTAACCATAACAAAAAGATGGAAGTCCATTCCTTTGTCGCTTCCTTTGGGAATTAGAAGATGATCTGGCCAGCCACAGCTGCAGTATTCAGATGAATGCTCAGTTGTGCCTTCTCCTCTAAGGAGTTGAGAGAATTTTCGTTCTTTGGAAATAGTCACGCTGGATTCTCGGGATGATCGGACAATAGTATTCAGTCCAGGATTTACTGAAATAGATTGTGAATTTTTTTATGAGGTGTGAACAGAAAATTTTGTGTAGTAAATTACAACAATTTTACGAAACTGAACAGAATTGCAATCAGTTTTATTAATTTTTTCCTTAAATGCATGTCGGATCGGAGACTTGATTGTGGGAGCTGCTACTAGATGGTGCCACCAATCATAGCTCTCATACTTGATAGCTTGCCATGTATGCAAAGGTTTAGCTGTCAAAATGCAGCCCAATTGAAAAAAAATTCCTAAACGCATTCCCTCTGTCCATTATATGAAAGAGCTGAAGGAAATCTAATTACAGCAGTAACTTTTATAAATAGTAGCAATTGAAAGCTGGTGAAAAATTGTTCGAAATCCATATGCAAAGAAATGGAGTTTATTTAATTTTAAAAACAAATTACGTAAAAAGTTGCGTTTCAAAAGTATTTTAAAGGAATTTCAGTTAAAGAATTTGTCCTGGCTTACAACAGGCCAGAAAGTCGAGGAAAAATGAGGAAATATTTGGATGTTTCAAATCCACATGTTAACTAGGTTATCACATAAAAGACAAAACACGCAGCAACAAAACAAAGTTATGAGACAAAAGCGTTATTTTTTCGCTCCAAAGATCCCAACTTTAATAGCTTCCTCAACCGGTAGCTATTAGAATCATATGATTTCCATTAATAAGTACTGGGATAGGTCAGAATACGTGGATGATGCAAAATTGCATCTTGTTCAAAAAAAGTGTTAGCGTGACAATTCAGATGGCAGAAACGAATTGTATCTTTCAAAAACTGACAGAATATCTCTTAGATAAAACTTGTAATAATGTAATAATCTTACTTCAAATTTAAAAATCGTAAAAAGTATTTCCTAACCATTGAATTTTTATTTTTAAGACTGTAGCAAGATTTTAGCTGTGCATTTAGAGAGTCTTTTCTCATCACGATCGAAACGCACAAATGTTGCTCAAAAAGTGAGTACTACTATGTTTTGCTGATTATACTTATCAATTTTGCCCTATTCGTTGATCAATTAAATGAATCCCTTTACCAAACTTACAAATTGAAATTAATCACACATACACAATCTCGTTTAAAAGTTACTTACAGGTAGTGTGGAATCTGTCCAGTTCAATCATGAGGCGTCGTAATTCATCAATTTTAATAACGTTTCCTAATTCATCGCAGACGGGAGCAAGGAAAACTCTGATGGTTCCGTGATTAATCTTGGTGGTGTTGTTTTGCACTTTGATTTCATAGTTAAACGGTTCGTGATCAAGATGTTGGTAGCGAATCTGTTCAGTAAAAATTTTGGAATTAATATTTTTTTCCATACATTAAATTGCTAAACTCAGCTTTTTAATTAAATAACTTAAACTGGAATTACCTTTACGGCTCCTGTTCTACCAAAATTCATTGCATTGGACAAGTCTAAAGTTTCTTCTTCAAAAGTAGTTGTAACAACGTTCTCTTGATGAGCAACAACTCGTACACTTTCAATCTCAACGCCACTGAAGCCAAGCTAAGAAAAGGAAGCGAAAAAAATTATTATGGATAGCCAAATATGTTGGCAATCGAATTATATTCAATGACATAAAAACGTCGCACAAAGAAAGAATTATCCAAGTGGAGCGAAATTTCTTATGCACGCACCTTACGATACAATATTCGGGTAATTAACTTTTGTGGTCAATGATTGACTAACTGCCTTCCAGCGCATTACAACGGAACATCTGAATGATGTATGAAACAGAGCACACTCAAGTGCTAAAGCATAACTTCAATGAAAATATAGTCCAAGGTTAAAAAGGGATATCAATAACACACACATGGATTCTAGAAAATTATAATCAGAGGTCCCCTTTTGTGAGAAAACGTATTACTGAATCAAAAGAAACAATCTGATCACACAACAAAATCACTTGTCAGTTTTTTTTTTTTTTTTAGAATGATACTTCTATTTAACGATGTTAGCCAGATTGGTGAACTGTGGCCGAGCAGAATTACAAGAAGATAGTGATTGACCAAGAACGGCATCAAAGATAACATCCTATCAACACTCACAGCCAATGATGAGACCTCTTAGACGTGTTACCAGCGACTGAATGGACCATCTATAGACAACTAAAACAACGGGACGTTGATCAGACATTCCATTGCGTGGATTGCCTTAACCGTTGAACAACGTCTGACTCATTTGCAGTGGTACAGGAATGGGTCAGTTTGAAGTATCTCGTTCTGGAATATAGAATATTTTCACCGATGACACACACTTCGAATTTAATTCCCATGACCTGTGAAAACATTCTTGTACTTTTGCATTACATCTTTAAAAATGACTCTGGCCTACTAATGGCTTTAAATAATAAATGCATGTGTGTATTAGGTTCGCTTGTTAGCAATACTGATCTCCAACATAAGTTCCTACGTGGAAAATTTCGAGCTAATTCCAACAGCAAATTTCCATCTTATTTTTTGTGTTGAAAGGGCGTTTTACATGCTGGATTTTATTATAATAAATTATGTTAATTTTATTTGCTACTGAGACATAAGTCACTAAATTCGAGCTGAAGTTTACTTTTCACACACACACACACAGATCACAAATAGCTTTATATATTTCTAAATAAGTGTTAAGAAAAGTAGAAATGAATATTTTAAGAAATAGAAGCTCAAATATATATATATACATATTTATATATTCGTAACTTAGTATCTGTTTTGAAAATTTATATCAGCAATGGAAATGAAAGAGATGACATTTTAAAGTGTCATCTTATGCATTGTTTTATACCTATTGTTCAAGTTAAATGTAAAGAAATAAAATGGCAAATTTAGTTTTTATTTTACGAACGTGTATAAGATACTTATGCCTGCTAGACGTGATTTATGATTTTAGGATAAATCTGTAGATGTTTCACACACACACACACATGTTGAGAAACTTCTCAGATTTATAATTTAAAAAACGGAGTCGAAATGTAAAATCACATGTATAACATTTTTAATGATTCAGTTACTTTATTATTATATTATTATTATTATATATTAAATCTAGTTTGAAAAGTACAATCAGTGATATTTTTTGCGTGAATTAAATTGTTATAGTTAAAAGGAAATATCAATTTAAAACAGTATCAAAAATTCAGTATAAAGAATAACACTGTTAAACATAAAAATAACAATTAAAATCGTAAATGATAGAATACAACAGACATTTAATTTTGTTGTACTGAATCAAGTATCGAATTTAATGATAAAATTTTATCTTATTTAGTGATAAAATTTAAAAGGCAGAAATAATTTTCTTTCTTTGCATCTGATAGTGAAAGTTTTATTCCTAGAGGTAATCATATAAAATACAGTTTAATGTATCTCTCGCTCTAATTTGAAAAAAAAATTACTTACATCATCCTTTGTGTATACTGGAAGCTTCTTCTTGTATTCATTGAACATGTCATCAATGAACCTGTGCCATCTGTAGAAAATAGGATCTCGAAGAGAAGTAGCTGAATCATCCATAACACCAGGGTTATTCTATATAAAACACAGAATTAAAAATTCTCAATTAGAATAAAAAACATAAGCCATTTTCTGATTGTGCATAAGTGTTTCTTTGTAATCTGGAACTCTGTTTTCCGTACCACTTCTATTTGCCCCAGCCTGTACAATGGTATATCACATGTGACATTCGTATAGCTTTAGCTACATTGTGGAAGATGTGGTACAAAAAGATTATTTCACAACCCTGTCTATGTTATCTGAAATTATTCTAGACGAGGGCTTATCCAAAAGCTAGTAATCTTCAACAAAGTCACTGAACTCTTTGAAATCTCTCAGAAATCCTAGAATTTCTTGTAAAAAAATTGTTAGATTTTTACTGATATATTATTCAGCTTGCAACAAAATGTAATGCAAACTCCTTATGCCTCGTGAAAAAAATTGCAGAATGCTTCTCAAAAACTATTGTGAACAAAAGATCTGTACTTGTTGCACGTGTTTCGACAATTAAGCTGCATTGTCCCCCGAAAAACTATTAAGGATTATTCCATCTAGTGACGGGTCTTCGTTCGGTGATTGTGTGTGTGTGTGTGTGGTTCGTACTATCTTTCAAATTCCAGGAATTGTAGGGTGGCACATCTTATGTCGTTCTGATTTTCTATGTAATACTTGGTTGCTAAATAAAATATGAGCATCATAAAATATTTATGGTAAAAAACAGAAGTTCAAAGTCTTAGACCAACTTGTAGAATTTATCAAAAATGAAGAGTTGAATCTCAAGCTGAATTATCATGATTAAACTTTCCTTTCTTTATTAATGTATTAATAATAAATTTGTGTAACCTTAATAATAATTCTCGGGTTATAATCTTATTAGTCATGTACGTTTAACCATGTTAATATTTCAATTATAAAACAATGTCATTACATTTTAATTGCCAATTCAGAATCTTTGGTCCAACTTAAAGATTTTACCATCAAAAAATCAAGACAGTTAAATAAATATGAAGCTGAATTTTTATTTTTAAAATTTCCATTTTTTATTAATATTTTATCCTCGATACTAAATTCACATGCCCGTAATTCTTTAGTTTTTAAAAATCGTATTACTCATATATTTTTAATCTGTTAATATTTCAATTGTAAAACAATGTAATTGTTACTACTGTAATTTATAATACTGCAATTATGTTAACACTAAAATCTTTTGATCTACTATGTTCAGAATGTCTCACGGAAGTTATATTTTCCTTTCATACGTCATACTTTTAATTGCCTTCATACAATTTTGAAATTTAAATAGATGCGATAAAATAATAAATTATATTTCATTATATTTACAATTAGGTATCTTTGTAGTGAGTTACTTCTAATTAAACATAAAAAAATATCAAAAAATTCCTAGACTTCTGTGACAATAATAAAAGAAGGGAAGCATGAGTAAGGAAGGATATTTTTTTTAACTATCATGATTTTGTTTCGCTGATAATACATTTCTATGATCTAAAATCCTTTATTACAGGGACTCATAAATTAATGAGTATATATACATTTTTAAATTATATATATGAATGACTTCGTATTCCTTTATTTAGTGTATAGGTAGGCACGCACGCGGTGAAATTCATATATGATTTGAAGATTATTACTCGTTACACGCAAGGGAGTATTGTAAAACATAAGCTCGCTATAAAAATCTTAATGTGAAGCTCCTTTCTTCCAATTCTACCATCTCTACGAAAAACTTATTTTTATTGCTTTTTTTGAATTTTTTTTTTTTGTTGTCATATAATTATGCTTCCACTGCTATGTTTTGTGTGTATTAATTTTTTTACTTAATACTAATTAATTTTAAAAAGCTTCAGCGAAGAATTTTTTTAAACTTTAAATACTTTTAGTATCTATAGTGCTTCGAAAACAATGTGTCAGATTGGCTCTCAATGAAAGAATCTCTAATTTTTTTTAAAAATATATAATTGACTGTGCAGTTACATAAATGTGAAAAAAACTGAAATAGAAATTTACCTGATACCTGCCGTCGGGGTCGAGTACATTAGCCATGAGAACATGTCCCCAGTTATGAAGACTTCCATAAAATTCAGGATTCTTGGATTCGTGGCTGGATTCTATGATATCTCCCAAAATATCGATACCGTGGGTTTCATCCAGAATCGTTTCACGGCCATCAGAATCAGTAACAAAACCCAAGTTAATGGCATCCAAAATTCTCTCCCTCCATCTTTCCAAATCCTGAACACCAATGCCGTGAATATCATGCAGACTCATGCCTGTAGGTCTTGAGGCGTATGGAAGACCATTAACGAATGAGCTCAAGTGAGCAGAGTACCCTTCTAATGGTTCGTGGAAATTGTGGAAAGGAATCATCCTGGGTAATCCATTGGATAATCTTTCGCAGTCATATCTGTAATAATGAGCATTAGATAATTAGTACTAAGGCCCAAAATTGTAAGAAATTTCGAAAAATTAATTTCATCCACATTTAATATGAAAAATTATTCAACAAATAAAATATTTGAAGAATAAGAAAGTTAAATCATGCTTATAAAGCTTGTTAAGAAAGCATGAATATGAAGCCCTTTAACCTTTTATCTACCGATGGTACTTATACCACTCACTTTAAAATTAAATAGAATAACCATTTTTTTTAATACTCTGATAATACTTAGCATGGATATTCTTTTAAATCAACTTTTCCTAGATATATGTTAATGAAGAACTTAGAAAACGATTTGACTATTTATTTAAAGTGACGGTGTACATAATTAATTTCACAGTTGAAAGTACCAATTTAATTAATTAGCTCTAACGGATTAAATTTCCCAAAGTTGAATATTTTATTCATGTATATCCTTTAATTTTAAGTGTAGTGATTCAAAAAATATTACAAAAAAATTGCAGTAAATCATATTGCGATAGATAAATTTTTACAGTATATATGATTAAATTTACTCTTCGTTGAATTTCAATCATCGGTTTTTAATCTCTCTTTCGAATTACTCATATTAGAATATACACAATCTTTCAATAGTTGAGGTACAACCAATCTTACCTAAATTAAAAACAATTGGTCATGGAAGCATGAAAATTCCTATAAAAAATTATTTTATTGAATTTTACATAATTCTCATTGCAAATATATATAAAGTAAATTTGATTTTAAAAAAAAATATCTAGGTAATCAAGTTCAGTTGCACGAGACTAAAGAATATAGAGCTGGAAAAATAATATTTAAGAGAATATCTATAGGGTGTTTTTTGAGAGGTATAGAACTTTAAATTGCAATAAAACAACGACGAATTATTCGATTGACATGATTTTTTTTATTCGAAAGATAATCTTGTGGCATTACATTTTAAATATGATTTCTGGCATATGACTGTCACGGCTGGCTCGGATGTAGTCCAATCTGGACGTCCAATTTTCGATGACTTTTTCCAACATTTGTGGCCGTATATCGGCAATAACCTGGTGAATGTTGTCTTCCAAATGATCAAGCGTTTGTGGCTTATCCGCATAGACCAATGACTTTACATAGCCCCACAGAAAATAGTCTAGTGGTGTTAAATCACAAGATCTTGGAGGCCAATTTACAGGTCCAAAACGTGAAATTAGGCGGTCACCAAACGTGTCTTTCAATAAATCGATTGTGGCACGAGCTGTGTGACATGTTGCACTGTCTTGTTCGAATCACAGCTCCTGGACATCATGATTGTTCAATTCAGGAATGAAAAAGTTAGTAATCATGGCTCTATGCCGATCACCATTGACTGTAACGTTGTGGCCTTCATCGTTTTTGAAGAAGTACGGACCAATGATTCCACCAGCCCATAAAGCGCACCAAACAGTCAGTTTTTCTGGATGTAACGGTGTTTCGACATACATTTGTGGATTAGCTTCTCTCCAAATGCGGCAGTTTTGTTTGTTGACGTAGCCATTCAACCAGAAGTGCGCTTCATCGCTAAACAAAATTCGCTTATGGAAATAGGGAACAACGGCAATCTCGTTTTGGGCCCATTCGACGAATCTACGCCTTGCTTGATCATATTTAAAATGTAATGCCACAAGATTATCTTTCGAATAAAAAAATTCATGTCAATCGAATAATACATCGTTGTTTTATTGCAATTTAAAGTTCTATACCTCTAAAATAACACCCTTTATATCTGAAAGATACATCCAACTCTCAGAGCCTCACTTTATCTGACTGCTGTTTCATTTTTCTGAAAGTTCTCCAAACAGTATTCATAATTTCCACCAATTTACTTTACATATAATTTTATATATCTAGACTATAACTACATGCAGATCGAGTATAATTCGAGTTTTTTTAATCGATTAGATTTTTCTTTTAACTTTACTTTTATAATGTTAAAAGGTTTGATGCTTTTAGCAAATCTATATTACTGTTTAACGCATTAATTTCGTTTTGCTGGAAATTTCAGTTTTCCAGCTTTTTCCGTATTAGAAAAAAATTGTTTTCTCAAAAATCCTAATTCAATTCGAATTTAATACAAAGTTGCACGTTCAATATGCTTGAAAAAAGTTTACGTTTGAACTACGCTAGAGTTTTCATATATCATCTAAGGCAGGGATGTCCACCCCGCGGCCCGGGGGTCGCATGTGGCCTGCCTTGAATTAATTTGAGGCTAATAATTCTAAATTTTGCACAATATTTTTTTATTTAAATACTTTTTATTTTGTAAAAAATAAATCCCATAACGGCTATTATTTTATCACGTTGCTTCTGTTACTCCGAATAACTTTTTTTTTAAAATTGAAATTTATCAAACATAAATCGTGCTCAAACTTAACGCACGAAAATATGCAATATTTTTTACGATACGCAAATACACACGCATTGAAATCGACTTGCAAAAACTAAGTGAAAGAGTTGATAAACAGATATCTCACTAATTAAATAAATTAAACATCATTTGATGATTGCATTATTATTATTATATTATCTATGTTTGTATACAAGAAAAACAATGAAAACAATAATAATATATCAGTCTGCTTTAAATTCTCACTCCAACAAATATTTGTAATGGATCTAAATCTAATATAAAGATATATATTTTTATATGCGGCCCACGAGATTGCAAAGTTCTTCCAAAGTGGCCCGTGAGGTCATTTGGGTTGGCCATCCCTTATCTAAGGGAATATGCATAGAGAGAAATAGTTGAAGACTTCTGCTGTAAGAGACTTATACTTCATATTTTCACAAGGGACACAATAGACTCAAAACTTCTTTGACAAAATAAGTAAAAGGAGCTTCAGAATTTAACTGTAAGAGCAGAAATCATATCTTACCGGGCACACATCTGTTGATGCATAAAGTAAAAGAGTTCTCCTTTACGGTCCTTGAGTTTTCCAGTAACCGCTGCATTCCAGGTGCTGGGATATACCAGATGCCAATGCCAGTGATGTGCGTTGATTCCAATATCTTCTCTGTAGTAAGCAAGGTTATATTCGGGATCCAAAATATTTCCTGACGCATCTACGTCAACGATGATCTCATCCTATGGTTTTTAGAACAAAGAAATATGATATAATTATAATTTTTCGTTTAGGATGTCTATATAGAGGAGTACCCTCTGACCGCGAAACATCCGTCTCTCAGACGGGGATGATTTGCTTTAATGACTGTAAATAACGATGTGGTGTGATTTTTGGGGCGGGTTGCCTTGACGTCTTCAGTTGGACTCTACCCAGTGGTGGTATTTGGTATTTTTTTAACTCACGATGTATGCGATTTTTATTACCTATTACAGTCTATCATGCCTATATCATTTATCATTCCTTTAGTTTTTTCGTGTTTGGTGTTATTATTTTTAATTATTTTTACATAAATATAAATAATTTCTTATCAGTTTTTTTTAAAAAATACTAATCACAATTCTAGAGATGAAATTATATTAATATAGTGTACCTCATAAAGACTTAAATATTAAAAATTCTACTCAATTTCATGAGTGATAAGGACATTTAAAACAGTACTTTTACAACAGTACATTTAAAACAGTAAGATAATAAAATTCAAAAAAATTTGCGTACCCGTCTGTCAGACGGATGTTTCTAACAGCGGCAAAAAAATTGATGTTCCGGCCAGAGGGTTAAAACAATTGTCCTCCTGCAAACTACACCTCGATTTCTCAATGATTTTTTGAGGATGGTCAAAACACACTTAAAACAGAATCTCATGATAGGAATTGAAGAAAAAAATCAATCATCCGATATTCTTTAAAATTCTTATTTAATTCGTAATGTCTAAATTTCAGCAAGATCAAAGCTTCCAGCAGAAACAAGGTTTATTTATAACTAAGATTTTTGTAATATTTATGATAGGATAATAATTATTACTCTAATCACAGTTGATAAATGTGATCTCCTTTAGTTAAAGGAACACGGTACGATTTATAAGAAACTCTGATTTAATGTTTTCACAAATGTTTGCTTGTATCCCATGTATATGTAATATGCAAAATAGTTTTTCTGCTTCAAAATATCTCAAAAAGCTAACCATTTAATTTTTAATAAATTATAAAAATTCACAAATGACTTTAAAATGCTTCTCCACCTACAATAATTAAAGTACATAGATGAGAAATTTGATTTAAAAGTACGTCGAATTATATATAACAAAAGTTGGCATGAGTTTTGTGATAATATAATTGATATTAATAAAATACTTTTGAGAAAAATGTATAAATTTTACACATTCAAGAAATACATACCAAATTTGTTACATGTGTTATATAATAGTAATGGTTAAAAAATATCAAGGCATTTGGTCTAATAGAAAAAGCCTTAGCATTTTAAATTAAGAAAAACTAGTTATTTTTTTCTTTATAAGGTAGATAAGTTTAAAGTATTTATTTGTCATTGGAATGTTAATTGAAATGAACATAACACACACACACACAAGTAATACAAAAAAAAATTTAAGTCAATTCCTACTAAGATCAACAAAGAAAAATTTTATTTTAGCTACTTTTTATTAAATAGTTACAATTAATATAAATATGTATGTACATATGACAGAATCACAACATTAAGTGGTAATTAATTTTTATTAATTATCATTAAAGTTTCGCATTGTCATCCAAAACAATCCTGTATATAAATTTCAGCTCAACTGAATACTTTAACACTTGAGAAAAAAAACTTTTCAAGCTTTGACACAAATCGCCAAAAATGATGCCAACGTGGTTGTATTCGTAATTCTTTTAATAATTAGTTTTAATCAATTAATTTTTATTAATTATTATAATATTATTGTATTGTCATCTAAAATAATCCTATGTATAAAATTTCAGCTCAATTGAGCGCTTTAACATGTATTTTATTAACAATTGAAAATTCCCCCAAGATAAATAAATAAGTAGAGATTATGAGCTAATAGTAGGAATTGAAAAATTATCATAACTCGGAGTTTTTTTTACTTGGAGGTTTCAAATTTTGATAGATTATAGCAAATTATGCAAAAATAATAAAAGATTAAGACATTTGATTTGATTTTTGTCAATTGAACCATACTCGATTTCAATAGAAGAGTAGTTCAATATTTTCTCCCTATAATTCAATTAATATGCCAAACTTACATCTTTGTCGGGATGACTGCTGGCAGCTTTGAAAGCTCTGTAGATGGTTTCTACAGGGAAGAACTTGTCGGGGAAGACCTCTTGAATAGGGGGCAGAGAAACACCTCGGCAGTCATTACGATGCAAGATAGCAACAGATACGGAGTACACGTACAGACCCTCGTTCACGAAGTCTCGAGCTTGGTGGCACAAATCAACGAATTCATCGAATGTTTCGGCACCTGAAGAAAAAATAAGTAATATAAAAAATTCAAATCAATTCCTTTTTAGATGAACATTTTTTTTATTTTAGTTACTTTTTATTAAATAGTTACAATTAATATAAATATGTATATACATATGACAGAATCACAACATTAAGTGGCAATTAATTTTTATTAATCATCATTAAAGTATCGTATTGGCGCCAAAACAATCGGGTATATAAAATTTCAGTTCAACTGAATGCTTTGAAATGTGAGGGAAAAAAATCTTTTAAAGTTTTGTCCCATGTCATGAAAAATAAAACTAACGTCGCTCTCTGTATTTTTAATTTTTTAAATTATTAGCTTCAGTCAATTAATTTTAAATAATTATAGTTAATTTATCGTATTGTTACTCAAAACAATCATGTATAGAAAATTTCAGCTCAAATGAGGGCTTTAAAATGTGAGAAAAAATACTCTTTCAAGTTTTGACACAAGTCGCCAAAATGGTCGCTAAGTCACGAAAAATGATGCCAACGTGGCTGTATTTGTAATTATATTTGAATAATTAGTTTTTATTAATTATAATTAAATTACTGTATTGCCATCCAAAATAAGCGTGCATATAAAATTTCAGCTCAATTTAGGGCATTAAAATGTATTTTATTAATTATTGTTAATTTGAACAAGATAAATATATAAATATAGAGAGAGTGTGAACTGATAATAAGAATTGAATAAGATTGATTGGCTATCAACATAGCATTTTGAAACAACATGATGGGTTGTGACAACGGACATCAAAGGAAGAGATCAGCATCTGAGAGAGAGTTGTCAGTTCACTCTAAGGACATTCCACTTCTAGCCAACCCCAGAATTTTAGCCTCGTCAAATTGTACGTTCGTCATCCCTTCTATAAAGCGGATCTTAACGGCATCAGGACTCAAACTTACAGCTCATAACAATGCTGATCATGAGTTCGAGACCATATAAAAGGGAACATTATTTGAAAAGAATATTCACAACTCTTTGATACGCAAAGAACATTCATTAAATAAGATGGTATAAAAAATAAATTTCGACATTCGCTGTAATCAAAAATATTTTTTCTTTTATTGAGAAAGTTGCATTTTTTATTCATTAGCAAATTGCTATATTTTAATCAACTTTGGCATTGACTGCCATATTTTTTTGTTCACTATTAAATAAAGCTATACCAAACTGAGGTGGTAAAAAGATGAGAATAACTACCTTGACAATAGAGTATCACATGAAAGAAATCGGCGACTTTAAAAAAAAATTGAATGTTAGGAATCATTATTTTTATTTATTATTACCTAAAACTGAAACTATGTAAATATTTTTTTAAGATCACCACACCTGTTTCTAACAAAATTCTATTATAAATTAGAAACAGTTTCAATTTATGCAGTTTATAGAAGCGTTATTTGTTATGCAATTAAGAAAAACATCATCTTTCTCTTTTAGAATTGATGTCACTTAAGCCGTTGTCTATTGCAGATTTACGTTAAGTTCTCCAAATTTAAGATAATATTCCTCACAATTATTCATCTACAGCCAGATAACGAATTGGCATTCCGCTTGCCCTTCGCACCAATATAAGGTTTTTAATTTAGTTTTAAGGAAAAAGTAATATATTATTTATATTAGATTCAGTTCAGTACAGTTTATTAAGTACAATCAAATTTAATACTTTTATTTTTTTCAAGCAATACTCTCAGTACATTTAAATTTAATTGAAGTATTTAATATGTAACCTGTATTTCTTCCTACTCGGAGAAGCCAATATATTTTATCACAATACTGCAATAAATTCCAAATTACACTTTTGAAAAAATAAGAACATCTTGGAAAAACTAAATGATAGTGTTTTTTTATAAATAAATATTTAATATGAATCATTTTCAGTAAATTCATTAAATATACAGTAAGAGCCCTTAAAATGGACCTAATGTAGACCGAAAGGTGGGCGAGTTTGTGAAAATACCAGATTATCGAGAGTGGGATTAAAACAGTATAAGCACAATGTTTCTTCAGAAAATATTGTATCGCATTTGTATGTATTGTTTGCTTGAGAATACAAGAGGAAATAAATTGCCCAAGTGCACTTACAAAGGAAAAGTACCTACTTAATTAAGGCATAGCACATTTACTACATGATAATGAAAATTAATTCACACACATGCAGTATATATATATAACTTACTAATTAGACACACCTCAGGAAAAATACTTTATAAATGCATAAAGCTGTCTATAATAAAAATTAAGTAATCGACTTTACAAAACCTGGCTACTTTTTATCTAAAGTATGCGTATGTTTTGTTTTCCATACTACTCTCTGCGTCTTGCTGTTTCATCAAGATGATGACTAGGAACAGTAAGGAACCTAGGAACCATTACCGATGATCTTTGTTTTTTAAGGTACTGAATTGCGATTTCGATAATCCTTAGTCCCTCACTACGCGATATTTTAGCAGCTTGTACGATATCCTCAACGCTAACGTATTTATTATTTGCCTGCATTTTTTCATTAAGGGAAGTGTGATGCCAGTCAAAGTAATGTGGGGCCTGAAACGGGTGGGTCGTACGTGGGAGTTTTCAAACTGCAGCATTATGGCCGAGTTATCTGGACTGCGGTTAATCGAGTGCCGAGTTTTCGGGACTCTACTCCTCCAACTTCTATTGGTGGAAATGTTTTAATAAGTTCAAAAAGATGTTCAAAATAAGAAAAGTTTATTGAAACAAAAAGGGCAAGCAGTCCTTCTCTCCAGAAATTTATGGTACTGCGAGATGAATATTACATAGAATAAAATAAGATGTAAATGAATTCTGAATGGCTTACCCAACAAGACTTCGGCGAGTTTGTTGGCTTCAACGAGGTGATCGCTACGGAAAGTAGAGAACAGTCGGCCCCTTCCCAAGATGCCAAGGCCGCGGAGTTTCGGATCCCTTTCTACTCGCAAGCCGAACTTGGTCTTAGTCGGCAGTGCACAGTATTCGAAGAGGGGCAAGACCCGCTGTTGCTTTTCCGCTGCGTCTGAAGGCATCTTGTGTCGAATGATCAACCCTGGCCGGATGTTCCCAGGTTTCCTTTATATATCGGAGGGTGTATGCCTTCGCCGAAATGTTTTCAGTGCTCCCCACCCGCTATTTTGATCGTCATAAGAACTGTGATGGGATCGGCACATCCGTTTTGGAAAAAGAGTTTTTGCTGTAACTACGAAAAGTGATAACACTTTTAGGTGTTTATCGACATTTATCAATTAGTGCCTTTGATGTAACACCGTCTCTTATATGGTTGCAAACTACTTCCTAAACCGTGATTTTGAAGAAAATTTTAAATAATTGTTTTGATATTTAGTGTCTGATAAGAGAGAGAGTTAGGACATACATATAAAACTGTTTTAGGAATATTACCAAAAAATATCTATATATATAAAGGAGAAAAGCGACTGACTCACTGACTAATCAGGATATCTCCGGAACTATTAAAGCTACAGACTTGAAATTTAGCAGGCATGTTCCTTTCATAGAGCCATCAGCTAGGAACGAATTTCGCAAAGATCGAACCCTAAGGGGCGTTATAGATAATTATTTCCATTATTAAACTATCAGATGTACAGTCCTGAAAGTTGGTACATAGATTCCTTTCATAGAGTAGATTCTCTACAAAATGATTTTTACGAAAATCGACCTCCAAGGAGCGTTGACGGCGGTTAAGGGGCGTTATGCATAATTATTTCCCTTTTTAAACTATTAGACGTACAGTCTTGAAATTTTGTAAGGGATACCTTTCATAGAGTAGAGATCAAAACGCTACAAAACGGGTTTTGCGAAAATCGACCCCCAAGTGGTGTTGTGGAGAATTGAGGGGCGTGATAGGTAATTTCTCCTTTTTTAAACTATTAGACGTAAAATCTTGAAATT
Source organism: Trichonephila clavipes (assembly GCA_019973935.1). Classification (NCBI taxonomy): domain Eukaryota; kingdom Metazoa; phylum Arthropoda; class Arachnida; order Araneae; family Nephilidae; genus Trichonephila; species Trichonephila clavipes. The sequence continues at coordinate 900,560 of BMAU01019210.1, read as the reverse complement.
GAGTAAGTAGATTCCATTCATAGAGTAGAGATCTGTCATAAGATGGGCTTTGTGTAAATCGCTTCCTAAGTGACGTTGCAGGGACTTAAGGGGCGTTATATAGATAATTATTTCCATTTCTAAACTTTTAGGCGTACAGTCTTGAAATTTGATAAGCAGATAGATTCCTTTCATGGAGCAGAGATCCGCTACAAAATAGTTTTGGGGAAAATTGACCCCTAAGGGGCACTAAAGAGGATTAAGGAGCGTAATGCATAAATATTTCCGTTTTTCAACTATTAGACCCATCTGCTTGAAAATTAAATGATATGTTCCTTTCATGGAATAGAGTTCCTCTAACAAAGAGTTTTGCGAAAACCGACTCCCAAAGGAGTGGGGTTGCGAGGGGCTAAGGAGAGTTATAGAAAAATTCCTGTTTTTGAATTTACCCATTTACTTGAAATTTGTTGAGTACGTTACTTTAGTTGAATAGAGTTCTACTAAGAATGGATTTTACGGAAATCAACTCCAGGGGGAAGCGGGGGAGTTATGGGAGCGTATTGATAGACAAAATTCCCGTTATAGAACTACTAGGACTATAATAATAAAATTTGGTTTGCACGTTTCTTTTAGTGAATTGGAATCCGCTAAGAATGCTCTCAACAGGGTTACGGGGCGTATTGATGATACAAATTCCATTTTTGCTCTGTTAGATTTAGTCTTGAAATGTAGCACGCATGTTTATTTTATGGAGTAGAGATCACAGAAAGTTGCTTTGGCGGAAATCCACTCGATCCTTCTACTTGTATATTTTAGATATTAATAGAAATTAGAAATTATAGTTTATGTCCTTTTTATATCAAGAGGTGAGAGTTACAGCTATAAATATATTTTTCAATACAATCGAATTCTTAATTCTAGATATCAAAAATTTATATATGTAAAGAGTATATATTTATACAACATCGTGGAATACCCAGTGAAGCGGGTGGGTAATGGCTTTTATAAATATTTAAATGATTTTTTTTGCAAAAAATGAAGAAACATTTTCAAAGCATTCTCCTTTTATGAAAAATGCTTCTATAATTATAATATTTTGCCTATATACAGTTAAAATTTCTCTACAGAGCAAAAGGTTTTCTAAAAGTTTGAAAATTCACATATATTTTCAGAGTTACGATCAATTGAAATAATAACCGGGATTTTTGTTAAAATTTCTCTACTCTGATATCTTAAAATATGAATAAATCTACTACTATAAGTTATGTATTTCAAATATCCTCGTTCAGGCTCTGTAAAGAAGGCTTAGCTATATATAGACGAAATATTATTATAGAGGCATTTTTATTTAAAAAAAAAAATTTATAGATATATTTTTTTTTGCCCAAAAATTACATTTAAATAATTTTTATTGTAATAATATTCTTTAAAAAAAACTTATTTGTGCATTCTAATCCAACTGAAACTTAAAAATCAAAAAACTATTCCTTTATGCGCGTTCTTAAAATCCTGATTTCCTTAACATAGCAGTTACCTTGGAACAAGCTATTAATTTTGAAAGATGGTCAAACAAAGTGGTTAGTAGACGAGTTCTTTTTAAGTTTTCCTCTAGTATTAGATTTGTTACAAATGACCTTTTTCAGAACCATCAATCAATTTTAATTTGAAAATTTGAGCAGTGGAATTCTGTAAAGTACAAATAACTGTGAGTTGTAAAGGGTGTTTTTTAGAGGTATAGAACTTTAAATTGCAATAAAACAGCGATGTATTATTCGATTGACAAGAATTTTTTTTATTCGAAAGATAATCTTGTGGTATTACATTTTAAATATGATTTCTGGCATATGACTACCATGGCTGGCTCGGATGTAGTCCAATCTGGACGTCCAATTTTCGATGACTTTTTCCAACATTTGTGGCCGTATATCGGCAATAACACGGCGAATGTTGTCTTCCAAATGGTCAAGCGTTTGTGGCTTATCCGCATAGACCAATGAATTTACATAGCCCCACAGAAAATAGTCTAGCGGTGTTAAATCACAAGATCTTGGAGGCCAATTCACAGGTCCAAAACGTGAAATTAGGCGGTCACCAAACGTGTCTTTCAATAAATCGATTGTGGCACGAGCTGTGTGACATGGTGCGCCGTCTTGTTGGAACCACAGCTCCTGGACATCATGATTGTTCAATTCAGGGATGAAAAAGTTAGTAATCATGGCTCTATGCCGATCACCATTGACTGTAACGTTGTGGCCTTCATCGTTTTTGAAGAAGTACGGACCAATGATTCCACCAGCCCATAAAGCGCACCAAACAGTCAGTTTTTCTGGATGTAACGGTGTTTCGACATACATTTGTGGATTAGCTTCTCTCCAAATGCGGCAGTTTTGTTTGTTGACGTAGCCATTCAACCAGAAGTGCGCTTCATCGCTAAACAAAATTCGCTTATGAAAATAGGGAACAACGGCAATCTGGTTTTGGGCCCATTTGACGAATCTACGCCTTGCTTGATCAAATTTAAAATGTAATGCCACAAGATTATCTTTCGAATAAAAAAAATTCATGTCAATCGAATAATATATTGTTGTTTTATTGCAATTTAAAGTTCTATACCTCTAAAAAAACACCCTATATAAGCTTTTTATCTGTGTACTCGTCAATTTTTAAAGATTATGAGACAAATTTCTTCAAATACATCTTAATATTCACCCAAGTTCTTGGAAATTATGATCTGTGATTAATTAGATAATTGAATTAGTTAAAACTTTTTGTTTCAGTCAAAATAATCAAATAATCTTGATTACTCATCTATTATCACTAGTCCAAATTAAATCCCTATTCGCCAAAATAAGAAAGAATGAGAAAATCAAGTACTACAAAAAAAGTTTTTCTTAAGTCAATTTCTACTTTGATCAACAAAGAAAAATTTTATTTTAGCTTCTTTTTATTAAATAGTTCCAACTAATGTAAATATGTATATACACAGGACAGAATCACAACATTAAGTGGTAATTAATTTTTAATAATCATAATTAAATTATCGTATTGTCAACCAAAACAACCGTGTATATAAAATTTCAGTTCAAATGAGTGCTTTAAAATGTAAGCAAAAACCTTTTCAAGTTTTGACACAAGTCGCTAAAATGGTCGCTAAGTCGTCAAAAATGATGCCAACGTGACTGTATTTGTAATTCTTTAAATAATTAGTTTTAATCAATTAATTTTTATTAATTATAATTAAATTATTGTTTTGTTATCCAAAATAATCATGTATATCAAATTTCAGCTCAATTGAGCACTTTAAAATGTATTTTAATAACAATTGAAAATTCCACCAAGATAAATAAATAAATAAATATAGAGAGAGTGTGAGCTAAATAGTAGAGATTGAAAAAAGGAGAGAAAAATAAAACTAAAAGATCCTATATTAATTTTATATATACAAGTGAAGATAGATTATTCTTAATTATGTTCCTTAGTTAAAAGTCTGCTTACTAAACTTTAAATATATAAAACTAGGATTTAGGAGTAATATGCTTATCAACCATGGTGATAGAATTAAGTTCATGGTCAATCAAGCCGAAAATTCAATTCCAGATCCCACTAAAAGGAGCTGGTGCACATATCACACAGATTCAAATACCTAACTTTGGGAAGTTAGCAGATGTGAAGAGAGCAGCCCAGATGTTGTCCTCGTCACTTGACCATATTTCTCAGTTACGAGATCAATCAAAGGTAGTTCCCTTGTTAATTAGAGTAATATTACATAAATAAGTAACCAATTAGATCAGCGTTTCTCAAACTTTCAGCATTTGCGACCCAATTTTCAATCACAATTTTCATCGCGCTTCCCTCCTTTACTTATTTTAAGTAATAGATATTTTAGGTAACAGTGTGTTGCATGCAATAATAATGTACTATGACGCTAAAGCTACAATACGACATTAATTGCAAACCACACAAATTATCAGGATAAGTATTTAATTTTGTACATGTTATTTTAAGTAATAGATTTCTTAAGTAATAAATATTTAAAGTAAGTTACTTTTAAGTAATAGATATGTTAAGTAATAGATATGTTAAGTAATAGAACTCTTAAGTAATAGATATGTTAAGTAATAGATATTTTAAGTAATAGATATTTTAAGTAAGTTATTTTTAAGTAATAGATATTTTAAGTAAGTTATTTTTAAGTAATAGATATTTTAAGTAAGTTATTTTTAAGTAATAGATATTTTAAGTAAGTTACTTTTAAGTAATAGATATTTTAAGTAAGTTACTTTTAAGTAATAGATATTTTAAGTAAGTTACTTTTAAGCAATAGAGATATTTTAAGTAATAGATATTTTAAGTAATAGATATTTTAAGTAATAGATATTTTAGGTAATAGTTATTTTAAGTAAGTTACTTTTAAGTAATAGATATTTTAAGTAAGTTACTTTTAAGTAATAGATATTTTAAGTAAGTTACTTTTAAGCAATAGAGATATTTTAAGTAATAGATATTTTTTAAGTAATAGATATTTTAAGTAATAGATATTTTAGGTAATAGATATTTTAAGTAAGTTACTTTTTAAGTAATAGATATTTTAAGTAAGTTACTTTTAAGTAATAGATATTTTAAATAAGTTACTTTTAAGTAATAGATATATTAAGTAATTTACTTTTAAGTAATAGATATTTTAAGTAAGTTACTTTTAAGTAATAGAGATATTTTAAGTAAGTTACTTTTAAGTAATAGAGAGATATATTAAGTAATTTACTTTTAAGTAATAGATATTTTAAGTAAGTTATTTTTAAGTAATAGAGATATTTTAAGTAAGTTACTTTTAAGAAATATATATTTTAAGTAAGTTACTTTTAAGTAATAGAGATATGTTAAGTAAGTTACTTTTAAGCAATAGATATTTTAAGTAAGTTACTTTTAAGCAATAGATATTTTAAGTAATAGATATATTTTAAGTAATATATATTTTAAGTAATACATATTTTAGGTAATAGATATTTTAAGTAATAGATATATTTTAAGTAATAGATATATTTTAAGTAATATATATTTTAAGTAATAGATATTTTAGGTAATAGATATTTTAAGTAAGTTACTTTTAAGTAATAGAGAGATATATTAAGTAATTTACTTTTAAATAATAGATATTTTAAGTTAGTTACTTTTAAGTAATAGATATTTTAAGTAAGTTACTTTTAATTAAATAGGATAAGAGTTATGTTACTTAATTCTAATTTTAAATTTTAACAGATTGCGATAAACATGCAAAGGTACATTTTATTTTTATTGTGACAGATTGTATTTTGTTTTTCTCTTCGAGGAAAGTAATAATTTTTTAAAATAATCTTTTATTTTTTTTACTTTTCAATATTCTCGTGCCCTCCTGGGGGGGCGTTCCCCTCAGTTTAAGAATCACTGAATTAGACTAACAAGATGTTGAAATCGTAGTATATCCTAATGCAGTTTCAAGTTCAATGAGTGCAACACAAAAAGGGGGGAAAAAGGCAACATTTGTACACATTTTTGTATGTTTATGAATTTACAAAATAATATATGAACAATCCCTACATACTTTAGAATCACATATCTGTGTTCCAAATCAAAAGTTTATGTAACAAAAAATACTTTTAAATACAACTAAAAAATTGAGAGATCCATATTTAGACATATATAATTACAAAATGGGCAGAATTATAAATGCAATGAATATAAAAATTTTATAAGCGATCGTCACCAACAAATTATCATAAGAATCCTCAATATTTTAAAATGAAATAGTTTAAGAAGCTTTATAAGTAATAATGATTTCAAATGAAAACATGGGTATGCAGCTTCAATTATGTGTACATGTATAGTAATTTATTTCATTACTAAGATAGCTATGAATATGCCTCTGGAGACATTTGAAAAATTATGAACAAAATTATCATCAGCTATAAAAATATAACTGCACAACACACAACAGTATCATTTTCAAAGATATTAAACACAGCGTATTAAAAAAATACCAAAAACTTAAACATAGTGTGTGGTGATAAAGTACAGTAAACTGCTATCATTTTCAAATATTGTCTCCCAAAATTTATTTCTCAAAAAACATTTTAAAAATAATTCAGCTTTTATTAAATCTGCAATTAATGGTAGCTAAATTAATAACCACATTTCAGTATTTTATAAAAATTAACAACTCACGTAATTAATTTTAGATATCCACATATTTTTTTTAAATGTATTGACTCTTCTCAATGTAAATTTCACAAAAATAATTTTCAGAAAAAAGAATGCTAATTTATGGTTAAAAGAGCCATATTAAGCTCTGAACCTTTACAAACGAATTTAATACATTAGCTAAACGTGAAAAGAGGTTCAAGAAATAATACAAGTAATAAACTTAATGTCTCTGCAATTATTAAAAAAATTAAAGATAGTATGAATTTTTTTAATTATATACTATCTGTATTTTAGACTTTAAATTTTTTTTAATTAGATTGATTAATATCAATATAATTAAAAAAAATTAATTAAAAAAAATTAATTAAAAATCTAAATCAGTGGTTCTCAAACTTTCACTACTGGCGACCCAATTTTCAATCATAATTTTTATCGCGCCCCCTCAAATAATAATGTATTGAATTCAATAAAAGTGCACTTTGGCGCTAAGGCTACAATACGATCATAATTATAAAGAGTACAAATTAATACGATAAGTATAAAATTTTGTATATGTTACTTTTAAGTAATATATATTTTTTTTTCTTTTTAGTTCAATTCATTATAAAAGCGTGTTTTTTTTGTTTGTTTGTTTTAAACTATAATTTATTTTATAATTATTTTTACAATACTCGATACCAATCACAATTCCAGTGAATAATTTAATTAAAAGAAAATGTAATTATACATACTTTCAAGGACTTTTCAATTTTTCTTTCATAATTTGAGAAAAAATCCAATAAAACTAAAGAAAATGTTCTAAATGTTCGTGTCCTTAATAAAGGACATAAATCTCAGACACGTTTCGCTAACAATACAGGAACGTTATTTTCCAGCAGTTTTGCTAGAAAATAACGTGTTTCTTCACGTCATTGTATATTTGCTGTCGTTTGATGATCTACAAATAGCATTTTGAACTTTTTCCTCCTTGTGTCTTTTTGACAAGGCGAAGTGCTACATTTATGGCTTCATAGGTTTCTTCATAGAGATCTTTAGGCAACTTTTGAAAATTTCAAATCAACTCAAACGTTTCTCATATTTACTTTCGCTATCTTGATTAATATGCATTATTTCAGCAGGTTCTTCAATTATATAACCAGTTTCACCTACCTTCAATAGGGATAACAGATGCCCCTTTTTTTATATTCTGCTCATTTACATTTATAAACCATAATAAGTCGCACAACACAGCAATCAAAACCACAAAAATATTCATGGGGAAGGTGTAGCATGTTCTAAAAAATAACTGTGTATAACGTTTTTCATTATGCATTATATGTTTCAAAATACTCATAAAAATACATCTTGGCCAAATAATCCTTCAAAATGCTCAATATGCTTATCCATATATCACAAAACTCATTCACATGGGGAAAAAAGTAACAGAAAAATATTATTTATAACTTTCCTAAAAGAAAAAGAGACGGAGTGAAACATACATGTAAATTTGAAAGTCAAATATATGATAATCAAAAGTAGTATTTTAGGGGTAAAAAGAAACGTAATAAAAAAATCTCTCATCATGGGATTACAGTAAAGCAAACAAAATGTCTTTTTTTATTTGGTTATAGGATCAAAGATGGCTAATGAGCGTTTAAAGTGGAATCTTTTATTTTTGATGAACACCAGATGATAAAAATAAATTACATCAGTGTAAATGTGTATTTTTTATTATGTCAGAAAGCATTTTATTTTACTTCATTGCAAAAAGTTATTTTTTAAACCTTTTATTTTTAATATGCTCGCCCCCCTCGCAGGGGTACCCCCCCCCCAGGGGGCGCTCCCCACAGTTTGAGAAACACTGGTCTAAATAAATATTTGTGTAGTTTCATGAAAATAATACACTTAAAAATTTGGTTAATTATGATGGTTTTAATTCTCTCAGTAGACTAGCTCTACAAGAGAATTTTGTTCGTTATAATGATAGTTACTTTCAAGAAGTTAAATGTTTACCACGAGTTGGATCAGCAAGTAATTGTCCAGCTAACATATAATTGCCCTTTTACAAATATATCTGCTGATATGTTTATTAATAATTTAACATCCCGATAAGTTACAACAAAGATTAAATTGTGCTGCCCATAACACTTATGGAATTATTTTCAATAGTCATGCTCTTATCTATAAGAAAGGTATCATTACTTGGGCTCAAGAATTTGGGGCCCTACTCTGAACAAGATCTGCTCTAAACTTCTTTGGCGTATCCAGAGACGTAATTCACTGCGCTTCATCTACGGTTATCTTATTATTAGTTATGAATCAGTTTTCGTAATATCTGGCTTTCCTCCCATTCATATTTCTATCCTTCTATCTACTCTTTTGAAAGATTTACTATCTACTTCTGTTGTTGTTAAATTATATATATATATATACAATCTGTAGCGCACACATGAATTTTTCAAGAGGGGGGACCGGGGTCAAAAGTTCACCATTCTTGTATCATGGTCCTTTTGATTTTGTCGATTTTCGGGAACAAAACACAGTTAAAATAATTATTGAATAAATAATTAACATTAATTAATAAAATTAATTATTAATAACAAATACTTAATTAAATTTTACGTAATATATACATAGAATTATAATCAATCGGAAATAACTCAAGGTCATTAAAGGGGGGGGTCCGGACCCCCAGGACCCCCTTGGGTGTGCCACTGATATATATATATATATACAGTCGAACCTCCATATTACGAGCCTCTATATAGCGAATTTTTCTATATAGGGAACTTTTTCCTAGAACCAAGAACATTTCATGATTTTCTTTGTAAAATAACCTCTTAATAACGAAAAGCATTTCTATGAAGTGAACTTTTTCTCTTGGGATTCAATTTTTTTTTTTACTCCCAGTTTTAAAGCATTTCTCACGACATTTCAAATTATTCATTCTTTCAACACGTTTTTGGTGGTCATAAATCTTTAACTGGTTTTATTAGGTGCCTAATTCACTGAGAGAAATAGAATTCTGGGCGTTTCATCCAAGAAGTGCAACCTTTAACCTCACTGTCTAATTCACTGGAAACATCTTCGACATCCTCTTTCATCCTCAGTGGAGTTGTCTCGTGTCCCCGTGTCTTTGAACTAGTTTCCGTCCATTGGTAGTGTTGTACCTGTGGCTCGAAAATATCAAAGGTAAGTGCTTGAGGATCAAAGAAAAAAATTTATGCTTCAGGAAGTGGATAAAGGCTTCAAGAAACTTTTCTTGCAGTTTTCTTTTTTTTTTTTAATAGGTAAGATATATAAAATAAAATTATATTAATTTACAGAAAGGTGTAAATAATTACTTTTTTTTAAATATATAGTGTTTATGAATTTAAAATTTGCTTTATGTGGTTTATAAAGAAAATTGGAAGATGGATCTCTATATAACGAATTTCTTTTTTTCGGGATTTAGAGACTTCGTTATATAGAGGTCCGGCTATATATTTCCTTTATTCCCTAACTCTTGTGTTATATATCTTTATTTAATTTGACAAATATGTAAATACTCTGAATAATAAATGCATCGTGGATCCATTTTTGTAGTAAAGCTATTCTAAAACGTTGCAAAGGACTTCTGGCAATAAAACATTATTTTGTCTCTATCTAAATTCGTGACGACGTCTTGACCCTTTTCTATCGGGAAACGAGAATTCTTGGCTTTTAAATATAAACGTTATCGTCGGAAACGAGAATTCCCGTTTTGTGGCACGTGTACACTTTCCTGTGATAATTCCTTAAACAACATTTGGTCAGTTTTTAGATAGCGGTATTAAAGAAGCTATTTTCGAATCTGTAGAGCATTTAGTAGCCTCGCACTAATCAATTTGTAAGTTTAATTTGTGTTTTACCATAATTGACGAAAAAGAAATTTATGATGAATTATCAGATATTTCGTACTAAAATGACAATGGTAATATTACATGCATGCAGCTCCTGAAAACTTTCAATAATTATTAATTACAAAATATAATTATTAAAGCTTAAGTACACACATGTTAAAATATATTGTGTGTGTGAGAGAGAACACTAAAATACTCCGATTTATATGAAAACTTAATGTAAAATAGCTCAAATCCGAATGTGTGTTTAAATGTATAACATACATATCTTTTCAAGTGAGTGAGAGTTTTATTGATAACGCACTATAAAACAACACGAGGCACATTTGTGATTAACGTAATTTTGAACTTTGGTCAAGGGACAAGAATGATACCTGAGCTGGAAGAACTTCCACACCACGCCGCCGACGGGAGGAATTTGAGGCTTTACAAATTTAACATGCATCAGCCTTTCTGCACAGCATTTCTTCAGTTCTTTTCTTTCATTACTTGAAAACTCGAAACTTCAGCAACGAATTAATGACCATAGCCTTTAGGCTTAAGCTACCACTCATAGTAGCTTGATTTGTATATTTAAGGAAAGTTAATGGTTTCTCTTCTGCACCTTATACTGGACAGTTGATAAAAACTGTGCGCGTATGTGTCCCCAACATCAAACAAGAAATATAGCCCCAAAACTTGGAAACAAATTTCGCACAAAATTGCATGTCCAGAACCTGTTCCGATCTGAACTTGCTCGGCAGTCTCTTATATGGTCAAATTATGGATCCTTCATTATCAGATTTTCCATCTTTCCAACATCAGCTGGATTTCAAGTAGTTTGTGGCCTCCCAGAACCTGTACCGACATACGGCCGCTGTTGAATGAGTGAAATCCCTCCTTAATTTGTATGACCCCTATATCATCCTCTCCAAACACTTGTTGAATCCTACGAATTGTTTCACTGGGGAAATGAACGAGCTCTTTTGATAAAAAAAATATTGGATGCAGTATATGCAGTAAGCTGTCACCTCCTACCGTGCGCAGTTTTGCCGCTCTAGAGTTTCTACTGTTCGAAGGAAAATACAAGGTTGGATAATTTTGAACATGCCGTGTGTGTCCATCAATGGCACCAAGACAGAAACAGTCTTGTCAGAGAACACACGTTGACACTCCACTCTCCAATGATTTCTAGTGTGGCATCAATGAAGTCGGAGATATCAGTGATTTGGATCTAATGGTCTGAACTCTACAGGGAGTCTATCTTGGAACTATTCCTAAAACAATCTATTCGTTACAATCCACTGTGCCAACAAAAGTTATAATTTCTGCGACGAATACGGTGGTGTTCTTTGTCAGTGGTGACCTGTGCGTAGTTAGATCCTGGTTTTCTTTAGATAGTGCTTTCCCTTGACCACATACATCCCTACCGAGTCTCTTTGCTATATCACAGAAATAAAATTCCTCATTTCTTAGTCGTATTATGCGACTTTTTTCAAACTCAGAGAACTGTTGATAATTACTTTTTCGTCTTCTAGAGACATTCTTGGCTAACATTGACTCTCCACGTCAAACCTCAACAATAAATAACGTTCGCAAACTTAACAGTGCTTATCCAAAATACTCCTGATGCTCATGCTCTAAATGGCGCTACTATCACCACAATTATACACCTAAAACGAAATTTAAATCAAAGTCTTCTTTTAGATGTTTAAACGGGACTACCAAATTTCGTTTATCTAGCATTACTCCTTCATTGTGTTAGAATTTTTATTTCTATCAGTGTACGATTTTCGCTAAAGAAATTTTAAGTAATATTTCATAGTAATAGAAACGTAAAAAGCGATTTAGAGTAACTAAAGATAAAACTCTTCGGATTATAATTGTTTGAATTATATAGTTGTTTGATATTTAAAACAAATATTTTAAAAAATGCTCAAAGAGTTTAGAAGCTTACTCCTTTTTTGTGTAATAAATCAATAACATGCAAGTGCAGCAAGAAGCACAAAAATCAGTGCCATGCCTCACATTTAAATTCGTAATTCTTAAATATAAACAGAGTATCGAATTATAGAAATTAAAATTGGATGGCTGTATTACATAGAATCTGAATTTCCTATATTCTGTTTTCCTAAATGTATTTTCCCAATAATCCAATGCTTCGAAATAGGCTTGAGCGCAATATATATCAAATACTATGAGGAGAAAAATGAGAAGCAAATTTCGAAAAGAAAATTGCAAATGACTAAATTTTGCTTACGCCATCGACTTATATTTGTTTCATCCGTGTCAAATTTTTAGTGGCCACTGCTTAGTTTCCGTTTTTTTTCAACAAATAAAATTGCCTCCCTTTTCATAGTTGCGTCATAGTGAACTCGTCTTGATGCTATTACAAATATCTGATGTTTATATGATTAACAGAAAGGTTTTCAAAAAATTTCCCTAGATACGAGCCAATGTTTAGGATAAACTGAATACTGGAGTTAACCTGCGGAATTGGATTAATGATCGATGCAAGTGGTCTGAATAAACGGTTACAATTTTCCTTATGAAAGGGTGGAAACTCAATTTCTCCCGCGGAAGAAATGTTTTGCCTTCGATTCTTAGCTGCACTCGATTTTCAGTAGCATTAACACTGGAAAAATAGTGCGGCTTAGATTCGAGTATATACACACAGATAAATCTTGAATGTATTTGAGTGTAACTTTTCTTGTTTAAAAAGAAATCCTTTTTGGTAACAGAAATGGCCTTTAGATTAAAAATGTTTATTTATATTTTATTAAAGTTTCTCATTTAATTTTACTATGACAAATTAATTTTTATTAAGATAAGTCAGTAGGCTAAAAATCTTCAGAATATAGATTTTGAGACTTCTAAAATCTCCTATTCATAACATTTCCAGTGATGTAACATATTTGCTATTTTATGAATTACAAGTACGTCAAAATGACTTTTAATAAATAATCAGCTGGCATGCCACGCTCCCTTTGACAGATAAAAAAATAACCACCAACCTTTTAAACCTGGGAAGCACTTTCAAAATATCAAATTATTTTATTTATTCATACGCAATTAGCAGTAGAGTAAGTGCAAGTATAACTGCAAAGTCTGTTTATCTGTTTTTGGAACGAAGTGTACATGCTTTCGTAATTTAAATGAAAGTACCTCTAAAACGAAGACCCTAAGTCCCGGAAAAAAGTTCATTAGATAGAAAATTCGTTACATAGAGAGGTTAATCTTTTAATATACTTTATAAACCACATAAAACAAATTTTAAATTCATAAACACTATATATTAAAAAAATTATTATTCGCAACTTTTATTTTAAATTAATATATATATATATATATGTTTATTTTATATATCTTGCCCATCAGAAAAGAAAGAAAGAAAGAAAAACAACAAAAAAGAATGTCGAAGAATTCGCTGTGTATTTTCAATATTAAGAAAGTAATTTTATACTATAGTTAATGAATTTTAAGGACATTTTTATAATTTAAAGCATACAAATAATATTAAATATGCATTATTTTATAATTAGAACACGGGACAACTCCACTGTGCGTGAAAGAGGATATCGAAGATGTTTGTAGTGAAATGGGAGATTAGCAATGGGGGTAAAGTTGCCCTTCTTGAATGAAACGTCCAGAACTGTATTGCTCTCGGCGAGTTAGACCAGGCGAGAACCAGTTCAAGATTTATGATCACCATAAAATGTGATAAAGAAAGAATAACTAAAGTATTTTAAAAAAAGGGAGAACAAAAATTGAATCACAAAAGAAAAAGTTAGTCATATAGAAAATGCATTTCGCTATAGAGAGTTTGTTTTACGAAGAAAATTGTGAAATGTTCAAGATTCCAGGAAAAAGTTGGCTATATAGAAAAATTCGCTTTATGAAAGTTCGTTATATAAAAGTTCGACTGGTATTTGCTAATCGAACAATAATAATGTAAAGCAGAGGTGGCCAACCCACGGCACGCGTGCCACATTTGGGTATGTGGAGTTGCAACAGTGGCACGCGGACTTAATGAAAAGTTTAAAAGATTTTTGAAAAGATAATAACTAACCATTTTTTTTTTACAATTTTATTGAAGTAGGTTTGTCTCAGACAAAAAAAACCCTTAAAATTTAGATCAAAATATGTTTGTGAATAAATGTTTTCCGCTATGAACATTATAAAATCAATACCACTCACAAAAAAATTAGTGATATGCCCCCCTATAATAACCTAATTTTGTAAGCATCTGTAAGAGCTAATCCTAATACAGATGACTAGGTAAAAAAGTAGTAATTCAAAAGCCACATTATGTAAATACTAAGTGTTTAATACCGCAAAATCCGGCGTATAACGCGCACTTTTAACTCAAAAAAACCTTCAAATTGCTTTATGTATTACTACACTTTCTTCTTAAGTTACCTCTGTAAGAAGACGTAGCAGTTAAAAACTTTCAGTGACTTTAAAAAAAAAATACACATTTGTTTTAAGAGGAAAACCAGGCGAGGTAGCCCATTACATATATATTTAAATCAGTGTGTTTATCTATGTGTATTAAAACATATGATACATTATCTTTCTAATTTCTTTTTGAAAGCTTGATAGTTTAAATAGTACTGTTTATTAAAGTTACGAAATATTCTGTCTGCAATTCATGAAACCCATTGTTTTCCTTCTTAAATTTTGTGTTATTTTATATATATACATATATATATATATAAATATATATATATAGCTCATTAATATAACTCTCATAACATATAATTAATTAACTCTCGCTAATTCAAATCATCTATTCAACACGCGGTAATTCGAAGTTATCTTATATAGCTCTCGACAATTCGAACACTCGCTATCATGTACAGTGATGTAACGAACAAGTTTGAGCTTACAAGTTTTGTGTTGTATTGTCTCTGCGTGTCTCCTCCGTAACCAAGCCCTTTGATGACCCTCTGTCTGCCATCCCTTCTTTATATTTCTCAGTTCCTCAGCAAAAAAACACTTTTATGGCTTTCCTTCTTCAAGTGGACAATAGATCGGGGCCGCGCCTGTTTTCAGCCGTTCATATCTTCCGTTTAACATGTGGCTTGCTACACATGTGTTCAGAAAGAATGATCCCCTATTGTGAGGAAGAGCTGCGTAGGATTTGTATTTTGCATCAGAGTAACATGACGATTTATGATTCATCTGTGTGACTTATTGTATGCTGCATTAAATAGGGCTTCGGCCGGACTGGATCCTGCCTTGAAGAACCAATGGTGTTGGAGACAATGTCTGGGGGAACCAAGTGCAACACGATTTTATATCCAATGAGGAATGGAAAAGATTTGGAGGAGTGTGAAAGAGCCCTGTTCGAGAGGTTACGAAAGACGAAGTGGAGTGAGTGAGTATTAACGTCGCACTATTCAGCTACACGAGGGCTTTAAGACGGAGTGGAAAGTGAAACGAGAGGAGCGATAGAGGTCAGTGATAAAAAAAAGAAAACAACTGGTCGAATTTTGTCGGACTGATTAGGTGAGAAGTGCTTATCCAACGTCGATACTATGAAGTATACTCCGTAGCTGAGAGTGAAACTGTAAATTCGGCTTTTATTAATTTAAGATTCTAAATTTTAAATTAAAAATATCAGTTTACTAAAGTTGTTGTAATTCGCGTTCGCTACCTGTTAATTTCAATAAACCTTGGGTCACTACTTCACATCCCATCTCAGTGTCGCTTCATCACACGAAGGGAACGTCATGTCTTCTTTTCAAGAGTACAAATGCTTAACAATTTCTGAAAAGCAAAAGGGTAGAATCAGTAGAAAAAAATGAGAGGAAGGTCGTTGTAGCCAAGGCATTTAATATCCCACTGAACTCGCTCTCCACTGCTTTGAAAAATAAAAAGAAAATAGTTAGTGCATCTTCGAGCAGAGTGAAAAACCGCGTTAGTAAAGGTAGTTTTCCGCGTCTTGAATAGTGTTTAGTCAAATGAATGAGACAGTGTCGAGGACAGAATATTCCAGTGGGTGGTTTTTTTAATGAAAAAACAAGGCTAAAGCACTCGCCAACGAATTAGTAGTCAAGTTTTCGGCTTGCAAGGGATGACTTATAAATTTTTAAAAAAGTAATGGGATAGTTTTAAAAAAATGTGTGGGAAAAGCTCGAGTGTCGACAATAATGTGTGTTCAAAGTGGTAGAACTCGCTTTCAGATTTAATAAATGAGTACGATCCCCGCAACATTTTCAACACGGATGATATTCAGTTTTCAAATGTATGTCATAAAGAACATTTACATTTAAAGAAGAAAAATTCCATGAAAGAAAACATATCAAGGAGAGGTTAACTAGTTTTCTGGCTTAGACATGAACGGCTCAGAGAAGATTACTCCTTTTGTCATAGGAAAATCTTCAATACCTCGGTGTTTCGAGGGCATAAGCTTGTTCCCTACCACATACCAATCAAACAAGAATGCATGGATGACCTCCGAACTCTTTAATGAACAGTTGGTTTCATTGAACACGGATATGAAACGCCAGAAACGACGTATTTTTAGACAACTGCATTGTGCACAATAACACCCCACCTTTAACAAATGTTTGAAGAAAAAAATTTCCTCCAAACTTAACCTCAAAACTTCAGCCACTCAAACAAGGCATTATACAAAATTTAAACTTTTTATTGGCATGAAGTCGTTAAAGGCGTTTTGGATGTCCTCTAAATTCAGCAGATTGTAACTACTTATGTTTTAACGGCTTTGATCATGATTGACAAGGATTGGAGAGCTGTCACTTCTTTCCTAGTTCACAACTGTTTTGAAAAGTCGGGCTTACCCACACTGAATCTAATGGATGTGCACGATACTCTCATGAAATGTAATGCTGAACCATCCCTTGGGGATGCTTTCCCAGTACAAGATTGGATGTTTGACTACTACGCGCAGATTGACACGGACATATCGTTGTATGGCAAATCCTATTTGACGCTGAAATTGTGACTCCGTACCACAATAACACAGAAATTCAAGAAGACGAATCGTAGGAGTTGACTCTGATAAATGTGACAGAAGGTAAAGTATCAATAAATAAACTACACAACTTTTTCCTTCAAAATCATGTTGATGCTTGAGTTTTTCAAGCTTCATTTATTCTAGAAAAATCTACTGACAAAGTTAGACTGAATGCCATAAAACAAAATAGATAACAGATTTTTTTTCATCAAAAAATATTAATTATGTACAGTATGTATTATTTTAATGTTTTTAATACATAAATGTATTCTTTTAAAATACAGGACTTTTAACTTCTGTATAATATTTATACTGTATAGCAGGGGTGGGCAGACTTTTACATGGCACGGTCTACTTTTAATTTTTTCAAGGAGTTGCGGTCCATCATGTGGCGTAGGTGCGATGAGCAAAAAAAATCTCAACACAATATTTGTGTTATACTAATAATAAATACAATGTGTACTTACCTACATAACTACAGCAGAAAAATTTACTCTTTTAAAACTACGTTTTAAGTAAAACGCAAAATGCGAACATAATAATTAATAGACATAAATTTAATATTAAATGTTGCATTTTCAAACAATTCACAATACATCACAAATTAAATTATTTTCACTTAAAATTAGTTCTTATAGCTATAGTCTCAATAGACGACTTAGTCTTCATTTTATCCGCCCCAATCTTGAATATCTTTGTATATAATTACTAACTGATAATATTCCACTGTATTCTAAGTGGTCGTCTGTGAAACGGCAATATGTTGTCTTAATTATATTCTTCGTTGAAAATATAGATTTACACTGGTAGGTAGAGTGAAAGAACAATGTTAAATGAATTGCAGCTTTTTTTAAATTTGGGATACTTTACTTCGACTAATAGATTCCAAAAGTTATTCTTCACAATGTACGCCCTTTAGAAAGAGAAAAGCTTCATTTTCCTCGAGAGATAAAGAGAACATGTAACATATATTTAGTTATATTTTTCACATCAACATTACTAAGCGGATAACCCATGAATGCCACTTTTGTGTGATTCTAGTCTTGTAAATTCTTGAAAACGTCTCTCAAATTTGGGTTGGAGTTTTATTTACGGGTGTTTCTATTATCTTGATAAGCATCTGTGTTTCTTTTAGTATGCGCATATAAGGTTTTATGTGAAGTCGGTCAACCCAAAATGTCTTGGCGGTCCACCGGTCGACCGCGATCGACTTAATGCCCACCCCGACTGAATAGTATATACTTTTTTAAAAAAATACTTCAAAATAACTGTATAAAAATGTACAACTGTTGTTTTATTACATAGTTTCAAATTTAAATGTGTTAGAAAAAAATTTCACTTCTTGTATTTTGGGGGAGTTTTTTCCTACCTTCTTGATAATTCGAGGTTTTTCATTAGTCCCTTCAACTGCAACTTATCGAGAGTCTCGACTGTATTTATAAAATACAATTTGTGTTTTATTAAGTTCTCTATTTTCGATTAATTTAATTTTTTTAAAAAAGTCTATGAAAATAATTCCGACATTTGGACGAGTTTTACGTGTGTTAGATGTAAAGTACCTTTAATTTTGCTAGTATTTATGAATGTTTAGAAAGACGTAATTTTGCTAGTTTCAATTAACTATTACAAAGACTTCTTCCACAAACCACGTTAAATGATATTTTATATTCATTTTAATTAACATAATCAACTCGAAATATTAATATTCATCAAAATATTATTTCTAAATAACATTTTACCAGCTACATTTATCTCTAAAAAAATAGCTAGAAAATTGTTGCTCACTGTATAGGTACTGCTTCCCATTCCACTATCTGAAAGCTAAATTAACAGTATTATAGATCGATGCTATCACTAGTAGAGGTAGTAAAATCAATTTATTTAATGTTTTCCTTCAGTTACCTGTAGTTTATGCTTTTTATCAAACAGTTAACATTTGAAAAAATTTAAATCTTTATTTGGAAATCATGCCTGATGATAAAATTATGTAAAATTATGTAATATGATTCTTCAAAAGAAGAGCTCACTGTTTCGAATTTCGTATTATTATGTTCTTTTCAAATTATTAACAAAATACTGGCTGCATCTGAACTTTTGAAGGATACCGTAAATACAAATTTTTAAAAAGCATTAGAATTTAGACTAGTCTTGTTTGAAAAACTGTCTAAGAAAACATCATACCTTAATTTCGTCGATTCTAGGGTTGTTTCATCTAAATTGTACACCATTCATTCTGATAAATTTTTATGCACATGTTTTAAAAATAACTAATTTGATTTCAAAATAGCTTAAACATAATGAAATTGATCACTTACTACTACTAAAATATTTTATACTGCAGAACCTGTTTTTGTGCGGTCCTTTTTATGCGATTTTATTTTTGTACGATTTTTTTGTGCGGTCTTTTTCTGTGTGTGCGGTGTATGAATTTCAATGATTTTGGATTCACTGTAATGTTTATATATATGTAGTGTACATATATATAAACTTTAAGACACTCTGTTAATTGGTTATAAACATTCTCTCGACAATGCGCGTTCCATTGTTTTCTCGCAACGCAATAGCAGCACGCAGATTGAAGACGAAACTTGCAATGACAGTATCAATAATCTGATAGATTATGAAGACGGACATGTGAAGAACCGGATTCCATCAAATCGGATACAATATATGTTGAGAATCAACTTTCCAACAAATCGGAAAAACATTTTCTTAAAATAGATAACAATTCCGAAAGGAGTTTTAAATTCCAAAAAGAGCTTCGATAAGGCACATCTGGGTATCGTGACGTTCACAAGCAACTGACCAACCAACCGTCATCACCATCTTATCACTTACTTTATGGTGCTAAGAAATAAATCAATTTCAATTGTCTCTTCAAGTGACGAAAGCGACTTTGAACTAATTCAACACAAGAAGATGCGCGCTATGGATCACGATGAGTAGCGCTGAACCATATATGAGCATTTTGAGAACTTCTCAATGTATACTGTGATAAACGAGCTGTCACGTTTATCGGTGTTTTGGGGTTAGAATAAAGATCACTCATAGTCAATACAATTCTAATTTATTTTTCTTTCCCTTCATTTTACAACCCAGGTTGTTGGAAATGCTCACTTCCAACTATAGGAGCAATTACAGGGCAGAAAAGATACTTAATATTTAACTATAATTCATTTAAAGTACTCTTGGAACGCTTTGGTTATCTACGGTCTAAATTACCGTAATTCCGTTCTCAGTTAATCGACCTCCAGACGTTATTATTCAATTCTAAATTTTTTGACTAAATCGTCAATTAACAATCTTAGATTATTCAGCCATTAATTGTCGAGTAACTCTCAGGTACTTTTCACTAACCTAGCGTACCTGAAAGATAATGCATAAATATAAACCTTCATTTACATAAACCGTGTCTTCTTCTTCGGGAGAAAGTTTTCAACAGAACAACATTTAAAAGAAAGCAATTTACACCAAGAGGATTGGTGAAGGCTCGCTGATAGACCCGTTACAATACAACGAGAAATTAAATGTTTTTAAAATGTTTCCATGTGAAATTTCTTTATTTATTTTGTTTGGAAGCACTTTCTCATAAATATCTTAAATAATTGACATATTTTTAAGTGCGACTTTTTTTACGCGGTCCCTTTCCACCCATAAAAAAAGTTTTTTGTAGTATGACGACAAAATTGTTTGTTATATGTTAGTATTTATGAAACTTTCGAGTTTTTTTTTTGTGCGAATTCTTTTATGCGGTCCCTATATACCGCAAAAAAATAGGTTTAACAGTATTTTTAGGTTGATATTAAAAGATTTTTATGTGGATGTTTTGGATTTGAGATATTTTTTTTATAATTAGAACAAAAGAAAAACTTAATATTCAGGAGCGTGGAAGTGAATGTTATCAGAAAGTCGAAGTGTGTCAGTGTTTTCTTACAATCTAACTTTTTGGAAGGCTTGAGGATGTATTTCCTTTTTTATTCCTGCAAATAATCGCAAAATTACAGTGGATGCATTCCTGAACATCTTAGCTTCTCACTAATTTAAGGGAGGTTTTGATACCTTTTTTATATTTAATGTCCCTTTATACTTATATAAATTTGTTTTAAGAATATTTTTATAAGAAAGAAATTATATTTAAATGGATTTTATGGTATGTTTTCGAAACATTCTCCTTTTATGAAAAGGCTTCGATGATAATATTTTATCTATATATAGCTAAGGCTTCTGTACAGAACCTGAACTAGTATATCTTTGAAATATATAACATAGAAGTAGACTCCCGTAAACTCGGCACTCGATAACCTTGACAGTCTGAATAGCTTGACAATACACTTGCAGGTCTAAAAACATCCACGTGGAGATGTCCAATGCGGAAATAATTGCTGCTGTCACAGCTAATGAAAAAATGCCGGAAAATGATGAAGATGTTAACGTTGACGACACCGTACAGATTCCTAAGCTATCACACATGGAGGAACTAATCCCCATTTCAGTATTTTGAACAAGATGCGTCGGTAATGGACTTAGTAATCCTTCTTCATCTTCATGACGAAGTAGTAAAATGCAGAGTGCAGCACGGAAGACAACAGGACATTACGCATTTCTTTTTTTAAGTACCCAGTTTCTGCAAAGTCTCAGCTACTTAATTTTCATTATAGACAGCTTTATGCCTTCGTAAAGTATACTCCTGTTTGTGAGAATTGCAACACCACGAAGGACCTACGCGAGTAAGCTGAAATTTTCAGGAAATGTAAAGTAGGACATGATATGCAAATGACTAGAATTGCAGACCGGTAGCGCATGCGTATGCTGAGTGAGTGAGTGAAGATTAACGTCGCACTGTTCAGCTACACGAGGGCTTTTGGCGACGGACCACGTAATTTTGAACCATGGTCAAGTGACGTGGACGACACCTGAGCTGGCACCCCCCTCTCCTAACTACCACACCACACCAACGGGAGGACGTTTCAGCTCTCGACAGATTTAGCGTGCATCGCTGCCCTACACGGCGGGTCTTTAGTGGTACTGGGCTCGAACTCGTGACAAAGCCAGCCACGATCCGATGCCTATACCACTCGGCTACCGCGGCCACATGCGTATGCTGAGAAGTGCCCTCTGAAGGGCGGATCGAACCGAATATAAATAGACGGCTGTAGCGAGGCGTGTATGATTATCGGTGATTATATGCTAGTGTAAACGTAAACTGAATCTTTACTATGCCTTGTCGACGAAAGAGAGCGAAATTTGAGCAAATTTCGGAGTTTGAACGGGGCAAAATCGTCGTCCTTCGTGAAGCTGGATTGTCTTATCGTGCAGTAGCCGCTCGTGGGCAGCGTAACAGCAGCACAATCATGCGTGTTTCGAAGCAGTGGACGGACGAGGGTCGGACAGCTCGGAAATCCGGGAATGGACCCCGAAATGTGACGTCAGCTCCCGATGACAGACGCCTGGTGCGAATGGCTCAGACGGACCACACAGCTTCTTCAAGACAATTGGCAGCACAGTGGTCAACAGCTACAGGTGTTTCATTGTGTGCTTCATTAATTCAGAGACGTCTGCTGCAGCGTGGGCTGCGCGCAAGGATTCCTTTATACAGGATTCCTCTCACGCAAAACCATCGCCGCCTGCGGCTACACTGGGCCAATGTACATAGGAGCTGGCGTGCTGATTGGCAGCAGGTCGTCTTTTCTGACGAATCCCGCTTCAATTTGTGGCACCATAATGGCCGAATTCGTGTCAGGCTCTATGCCGGTGAACGGCCCATTCCGGAGTGCATTATCGAACGCCACAGTAGACGAACACCCGGAGTTATGGTCTGGGGTGCTATAGCATATCATGGACGATCACAATTGCTACGAATTGTGGGCAATTTGAACAGTACCCGATACATAAACGAAGTTTTACAGCCCCAAGCTCTTCCTTTCCTGCAAGGATTGCCAGGGGCTGTATTCCAGCAGGATAACGCCCGTCCACATGTCGCAAAGACTGTCAAATCCTATCTTGATTTGCAGCAGGTACAGCTTCTTCCTTGGCCTGCGTATTCGCCGGATATGTCACCGATTGAACATGTGTGGGATATCGTTGGGGGCGTCTTGCTCGTGATCTTCGTCCTGTTGTTTCGACAGACGAACTTTGGTTGCGCATACAAACAATATGGAATACTCTTCCGCAGGCAGATGTTCAAAATTTGTTTAACTCCATGCCGCGTCGTGTAGCATCTCTTATTGCGGCGCGTGGTGGCCACACAAAATACTAATTTCTATCTCTCTTAATTGTTTGTTTGGTTTGAAAATGTAATCATTTATTTGTACCATTACCACTCAACTGTGTATTAAATTTCATTTAACTATGATGCTTCCTTCATGGTGTTGCAATTTTCACAAACAGGAGTTTATTTTTCTGAGGTGCATCTCTGACGAGGTAAATTACTATATACCAGGGATGGCGAACCATTGGCACGCGTTCCATTCATGGCACGCAACTCAATATTTTGGGCATGCCAGCGATCACAATGGTTTGCATTTTATTTCAAAATAATAAAATTCACTATTAAGTATTAGGAACAAACGCGAGTCATCTGTCGTGGTGTTGCGGGAAGCACACTGGTTTGTTATTTTCTTGCCTTAGTTACGTCGTGTGCTAC
Source organism: Trichonephila clavipes (assembly GCA_019973935.1). NCBI lineage: Eukaryota > Metazoa > Arthropoda > Arachnida > Araneae > Nephilidae > Trichonephila > Trichonephila clavipes. Next base: position 876,937 of record BMAU01019210.1, on the reverse strand, counting down.
AATTGCTTATCATGCAAAATTTGTCTACGCAAAACATAGTCAATTTCATTGACACAATTGTATTTTAAAGTTTATCTGTGTTGTTTTTACGATTTTTGAGTGTTATTTAACATGGCTATAGTTCAGCAAAAGAATTAAAAAGGCAAGATAGTAAGTGTAACAGAGAATTTCAAATTTGGTGAATCTAGAAATATGGCATGATTAATAAAGGCGACAAAGCGGTGTGTGTTTTATGTTCTGGAATAGTGGTATGCAGAACATATATCGTATGTAAAACACCATTTTGAAGGAAATCGCAAATCATCTTGTCAGAAAAGTGTACCACAGCAAAAATAATTAATTGCTAAAAACCGATTGGCAGATGACTCCAATTGAGCATGTACTCTTTTCTAAAAGTAATATCTTACAACCCTAATATATTTTATTCGTCATCCAATCTGCAACAACAGAACTCACATTAATGTTACTCTAATTTGAATTACATGTATAATTAAAACATTTACAACTATACAGTGCAAAAGGGGTTTTTTGTAGTAAATAGAGTTTTGCGTTCTTAGTATTTAGTTTTATTTTTCCAATAACCTTAAGTTAAAATTATTTGATGGCACGTCTATACCTCATTGAACCCTTCTTTAGATAAAGAATGGCACGTTGACACATAAAGGAGTTCGCCACCCCTGCTATAAACAATGTATTCAATCATTCTCATTTTCATGTGTAGTAAATTATCTTTCCCTTCATGTAGTACGTACTTTTACTTTGTTAGAAGCATTTGATCAGTTTATATTATGTTGTTTTCTCTAGCAAACAATACACACAAGTGCAGTACAATAGTTTCTATGGAAACACTCGTACTTTTTCTTTTTTAATCTCATCCTCGGCAACCCGGTATTTTCACACATTTAGCCACCCATCTGTCATTACTAGGTCTGAGTTTTCGGGACTCTACTGTTTCAGATTAGAGAAATTCAAAAAAAAAAAAAAACACCGGTTATCATTTCGAGAGATATTAACTCCAAAAATCAAAAAAAAATTTCAAAATTTCCTTTTCAGGCTGGGTAGAGGGGTCTTAGCTATATATAGGTAAAATATAATAAAATCATTTTTTCTTAAAAGGAGGTTTTGAAACTTTATCATTTTTTTTCTTCATGTTTGTACCAAAAAATTAATTTAAATAATTTGTACAGTAATAATATTCCTAAAGCATTTTTATATGTTCATTCTAATTAAAATCACACTAAACATTAAAAAATTATTCATTTATTGCTAAGCAGCCATAAATTTTTATAAATCGCACCATATTCTTCAAATGAATTTAATAATTTCAAAATTATTAAAATGAATTTGAATGAATGAAAATGTGTGTTGGCAATAACTATTTCAAAAACATAATTCATATGTTACTTTTTCAAATCCTACTATTAGTTCACAATCTCCCTATATATATATATATATATATATATATATATATATATATATTTATTTATTTATATATATATATATATATATATATATATATTTATTTATTTATGTATGTAATCCAAAACATGTGTGTGTGTGTGTTTAGAAACTATCTCCATCCACCTCCTAAAATCTCGTGACGTCCAGCTGGCTATAAATACCGAGATCTGGAAGCCACGCGCTCTCTCTTGCTCTTCTATTATCTGTTCTTCGCTGTAAACATGTAGTCAGCCGGCTGCTACGCTTTATGTTTTGTCTTTGTCTGTGATGTGCTGTCCAGTTTTTCGTGTTTGTAAGATGCATATGGGTTTCAAGAATTACAATATATTAGATTAACTTTCAAGACTGCCTCGCCAATTCCATAAAATATGATCAGCCTTGCCATCATGATTCATTCACCACCGGCTACGCCCTACCTTTGGCTCACCACATTAATAACAACCATTCGACACGGCATAGAATGCACCACTATAAGTTTAATTATATATATATATATATATATATATATATATATATATATATATATATATATATATATATATCTTGTTCAAATTTTCAATCGTTAGTAAAATATTTTCTGTTCATCCATTCAAATTCTAATACATTTTTTTAAACTTGTAGTGGAAGACACTTGTTGCTAAGACATTTTTTGCAAATATTACTTCAATAGTTAAGCTTAATTAAGGAATAAATGGCAACAAACAAGAATAATTGTCCAACACTACATATAAAAATGAAAATCGCTCGTTGTGTCCCTGTAGTGCAATGGATAGCGCGTTGGATTTCTAATCCAAAGGTCGCAGGTTCGAATTCTACTTTGGATGGCCTAATGTCTGAGAATGTGATTTATGAATGAATAAATAGTAACAAAAACAATAGTCAAACACCATATGATAAAAGGAAAATCGCTTCATATTTTGTCACTTAATATTGTGATTATGTCATGTGTGTACATATTTGTATTAATTGCAATTATTTAATAAAAAGTAACTAAAATAAAAAAATTTCTTTATTGACCTAAGTAGGAATTGACTTCAAAAAAATTATATTACTTGTTTAATATAAAAAAAAGTACGAAAAAATCATGTGATTATAAATTTCCAGCATGCAAATTATTTAAAAACAAATATTCATTTCGAATTAGTTTCTTACTAAATATCTTGTGATGGATTTTCCTAATATTTTTACAGCAATATATTATTTTTTAAAAAATAGGTTTTAAGTAGAAGGATTCTTAAAACATATCGATGTGATTACTTCATCCAAAAGCAACGTGATTCCTTATTTCATAGAACAAAATACTGTAAGGCAGTGGTTCTCAAACTTTCACTACTGGCGACCCAATTTTCAATCATAATTTTTATCACGCCCCCTAAAAATAATAATGTATTGAATGCAATAATAATGCACTTTGGCGCTAAAGATACAATACGATCATAATTATAAATCGTACAACTTAACAAGATAAGTATTAAATTTTGTATATGTTACTTTTAAGTAATATTTTTTTTTTCTTTTTAGTTCGATTCACTATAAAAACTTTTATTTTGTTTTTAAACTATAATTTATTTTATTGTTATTTTTACTATACACGATAAAAATCACAATTCCAGTGAATAATTTAATTAACAGAAAATATACTTACCTACTTTCAAGGACTTTTCAATTTTTCTTAGAAAATTTGAGAAAAAATCCAAAAAAACTAAAGAAAATGTTCCAAATGTGCGTGTCCTTAATAAAAGACATAAATCACAGACGCTTTTCGCTAACAACACAGGAACGTTATTTTCCAGCTAAACTGTCATATTTTGTTCACGTTTTTGTAGTTTTGCTGTTGTTTGATGATCTACAAATAGCATTTTGAACTTTTTCTTCCTTGTGTCTTTTTCACAAGGCGAAGTGCTACATTATGTTTTCATAGTTTTCTTCATAGAGATCTTTAGGCAGCACTTGAAAATTTCAAATCAACTCAAACGTTTCATGTCTAACGCTTTTCTGATATTTACTTTCGCTATCTTGATTAATATGCATTATTTCAGTAGGTTCTTCAATTGCTTGATCAGTTTCAACTTCCTTCAATAGGGATCAGATGCCCCTTTTTTTTAATATTCTGCTTATTTACATTTATAAACCATAATAAGTCGTACAACACAGCAATCAAAGCTACAAAATTGTTCATTGGGAAAGTGTAGCATGTTCTAAAAAATAATTGTGTAAAACGTTTTTCATTATGCATTATACATTTCAGAATACTCATGCTTATCCATATATAATAAAACTCTTTCACATGGAAGAAGATGAAGCAGAAATACATTTACAACTTCCCTAAAAAAAGACGGAGATAACCATACTAGTAAGTTCGAAGGTCAGCTAAAGTAATATTTTAGGTTAAAAGAAACGTAATAAAAAAATCTCTCATCGTTTGATATCGTTAAAAGAAACGTAAGAAAAAATCTCTCATCGTTTGATATCGTTAAAAGAAACGTAAAAAAATCTCTCATCGTTCTCATATTGACCGCAAAGCAAACAAAATATTTTTTTAAATTTGGTTATAGGATCAAAGATGGCTAATGACCATTTGAAGTGGAATCTTTTATTTTTGATGATCACCAGATGATAAAAATAAATTATATCAGTTTAAATGTGCATTTTTATTATGTCAGAAAGCATTTTGTTTTACTTCATTCCAAAAAATCACTTTTTTAAACCTTTTATTTTCAATATGCTCGCGCCCCCCTTGCAGGGTTACCGAGCCCCCCCCCGGGCGCGCCCCACAGTTTGAGAAACACTTGTGTAAGGGTTCTGTGGCTTCTTATTTAACATGAAAATGAGTAAACATTTTGAACATTTATGAGCTTGAGCACTCAATGTCATGTATGTAAGAATTTACAGAAGCAATCCTTTACATTTTCTCTTATTTTTTTCTCCAGCAAAATCAGTAGTAAAGTTAATCCACTCACTTAGATTTAAATCAATGATCACCCCGCCCCCTCCAGATATGCTCAAATGAAATTCTCAAAGGGAAGGCTAGAAAATTAATTTTGGAAATAATTTTATGAGTTTTAGCAGCTGGAAAATAAATGAACCCCTTTTTCTTTTATCAATTCATAAAATGCCGAGAAAGACTTACAAGGGAACATTATGGAATTCCAGAGCAATTTTAGTTTATAAGGGATATAGTTTAGTTTATATATATCAAATCCTCACAAGCAATTGTTCCTATACATAGCTAATTGTAATCGAAATATTATTAGTCTTTCGGTGTACATTTGTGTGTGCAATAATTTTCGAATGTGAAATTTAGTCGTCCACCAACATCCTCTCATCAAAGATTCGAAATCAAATGAAGTACATTAGCCTTTTATATGACGGTCGCACAGTTTTGAAGAAAACGGTAATAAAAGTGCCTATTTTTTTTTATTCAAGAAAATTATATAAAACTAAGTGTATGTTCAATATATGCATTTAATATGAAATTTCGGGTAAATTTTTAGCTTGAAATACAAAAAATTAATTTTTTAAGAAAACCTAACATTTAGGGTAATTATGACAAAATGCTGGCTTTCCACCAGCAAAGAGAAAAAAATTAAAAAAACATGTGTTTTAAACATTAAAAGATAATTTTATTATACTTCTGCAATGTAAAAACACATTAGTAGTTCTTTCTTGTGAGATAAATTTCAAAGCATGAGATTAAAAGGCCAATATATATCGCAGGTAACAGTACAGATACTTCCTCACTGCTCTCAGGTTCACTTACCAAACTTTCAAAACAATGATTTATTTCAGAATCACTCTCAGATCCTTTATACATAAAGTAGAATCCGATTCACTTCCAAACTAAGTCCGTATTGTATACATTATCAAAAATATTTATATTTTATCGCAGAACTCTCACCCCACACGTAATCACGAAGAGCGGAATTAAGTAACTGAGCTGAGATTACAAAAGCATATTGCTAATATATATATATATATTTGATTATGCTAAAATCCAGTTTAAAATAAAATAACTATCTCCTAACATATTACTAATAATATGGTACTGCTATCTGGGGAAAAATAAACAGGAATTCCGGGCATAAGAAATACATAGTTTTAATCTTTTCAGCACGTTACTTTTGAACAATCCAGCCCGGAAATATCACGGGCACGAGAAATAAAGGGGGAATTTCACCCCGTGATTTTGACGGGAGCGAGGAAGAAAGGGCTAGGGTTGTCAAACTCGTGGCCCATTCAGTATATCGGCACACAATGATATACAGAAAAATGCTTTTAACACGAAAACGCTTAAGGTGACTGCCTACCTTGAAAATGTCGTTTTCAATCTACATAAAGTATTTTTTTTAATTTCAAAATCTTATAGTTTGAACATTTTTCTTTCCAAACCAGATTTTCTTTTTCCTTTACGCGAAATAGAAATAAAGTTATAGTGATTTTAAAAACATCGCTTTGCAAAAGGGCAGTAAGATAAAACTTTAAATGAGTTTTTTCTCAAAATTATGTATTCGAAAGAAGCTCTTGACCAGATACATGATATATTGAGAACAAACCAGATAACATTTTGAAATTTTGTGGAAATGTTTTTTAGACTATTTTTCATAAAGTGTACCATAAGTTTTGTTGTAGGTAAAATATTTTTTTCATTTAGGGTAGTTTTTTATAAAGAGAAAACTTAAAAAATATCAAAAGATTCATATTATTATGTATAATTGTCTGTAATTTTTTTGATATTTTGATATTTATCTTAGATTTTAGTTTATTTTGAAGAACACTATAATATGTATATTACGTACAAAGAAAATCATGATAATTGTATTAGTAATTTTTATGCAGTGTTACCCGTTTTAGTAAAAATTTGGTAAAATTTCCTTGAAAACAACCAATTTTTCTAAAAATATCATATTTATTTTAAAAACTTTATGTATTTACACATTTTTCTTTATTTTTCTTCCTAAACACACTCAATTTGTTTCAAAAATTTGTTTTTATAAAAAAAATTAGGTCCGAAAGTAGGCAGTCACCTTAAGATAAAATATCGGTTACTACGAAATAATATATGCAACGATCTCGACAAACTGCAATTTATTTTCATGCAATTGTTTCTCTTAACACGAAAAAAAATCGCTTAAAGCTAAAAGAACTCCCTTTCGAAAGAACAAAATACGGAATACACCAGCCGGATTGGACTGCCCTACTGTATCATCGGAAGAATTCGTCGCAGTAGATGATGATAAAGTGTATACACAACCTCAGCTATGGCAGACTAAGACATTTTGGAGTTTGTTCAAAGCTCAAGAAATATCATTAATTGCAGATTCCGAGGACGAAAATAAAATAAATAATGCAGCAACTGTTCCTACGTCATCTGAAATTAGGAACGTCTTGAAAAGTACGTTCCGTTATCTGGACGCACATTCCAATGGTGAAATAAATAGTAAAATGGACGACATCAATCAATTTGATGATAAAAAAGACAATGCAAAGAAAAATATCAGATTATTTTCTTAAAATCCAATAAGTTTTTTTTTAAAAAAAAAAATTATTATATTAATTTCATTAAATCCTTGTGAATGTTTTTCTTTCGTTGATTTTTATTAAATAAAGAGTGTTTTTTTTTCCAGGTATAGAAGTTTAAGTTGGCATTACTTTCCAAGATGGCGACCGATTTAACAGCTGTCAAGTGATTTATTCTCAGTTTGGTTTGGCAATTCATCATGAATAGACTCACGCCTGAACAACGCTTTCAAATTGTCGTCGAATGGGCCCAAAACGAGATTGCCGTTGTTCCCGATTTTAATAAGCGAATTTTGTTTAGCGATGAAGCGCACTTCTGGTTGAATGGTTACGTCAACAAACAAAACTGCCGCATTTGGAGTGAAGCTAATCCACAAGTGTATGTCGAAACACCGTTACATCCAGAAAAACTGACTGTTTGGTGCGCTTTATGGGCTGGTGGAATCATTGGTCCGTACTTCTTCAAAAACGATTAAGGCCACAACGTTACAGTCAATGGTGATCGGTATAGAGCCATGATTACTAACTTTTTTATTCCTGAATTGAACAATCATGATGTCCAGGAGCTGTGGTTCCAACAAGACGGCGCAACATGTCACACAGCTCGTGCTACAATCGATTTATTGAAAGACACGTTTGGTGACCGCCTAATTTCCCGTTTTGGACCTGTGAATTGGCCTCCAAGATCTTGTGAATTAACACCGCTAGACTATTTTCTGTGGGGCTATGTAAAGTCCTTGGTCTATGCGAATAAGCCACAAACGCTTAACCATTTGGAAGACAACATTCGCCGTGTTATTGTCGATATACGGCCACAAATGTTGGAAAAAGGCATCGAAAATTGGACGTCCAGATTGGACTACATCCGAGCCAGCCGTGGCAGTCCTATGCCAGAAATCATATTTAAAATGTAATGCCACAAGATTATCTTTCGAATAAAAAAAATTCATGTCAATCGAATAATACATCGTTGTTTTATTGCAATTTAAGGTTCTATACCTCTAAAAAAAACACCCTGTACATGCATATATGCATATGTATGCAAATAAAATATACTCTATTAAACTTATTTTTGTTGAAATGTGTGTTTTTTTTCAATATCGTTTGACAAGAAATTCTTCTAACCCGAAGAAATATTTCAGTCACCCCTCATTTTCTCGTTAAACGATTTTCACTGTATAATAAATCAAAAATTTTCCAAAAATAGGAAAGATCTTAGCAGAAAAGAGATATCAATTGTTGGGACGTAAACTTTAAACTTTGCTTGTTCTTTTACATATGTTTATTATAATGTATTATTCGGAAGAGCCTACGCTTCTTTGAATATTGATTTTTTTTTTGTGCCTTCCTCCCCACCCCGAAGATAAACCTTGATTGCTTGGTCCAAGTTAACCTTTGAGATTCGACACCCCTGACACTTGACCATGGTTCAAAATTACGTGGTCCGTCGCCAAAAGCCCTCGTGTAGGTGAACAGTGCGACGTTAATATTCAATCAATCAATCAATTGACACCCCTGAAGTACACTATTACAGTTTAGATACTATTTGAAGCTTGTTTTGGGATCGAAGTATTTTTACAATCAAATTAAACAATCAAAATTATTTTTAAAAAGTATGGCCTCTTAAGATACATAATTATTTTATTTTGTCTGAATTATGCATTTTAATTTTTTAAAAAGAGTCAATAAAAGATTGCTGAATTTATTCTTTTTAAACTTGTTTTGCCTTTACAGCTAAAAAGTGACCGCTGTAGCCTAGTGGTCATAATCAAGAGCTCGTGAGTAGCGCGTCATGAATTCGAGCCATAATTCCACTGAAGACCCGCCGTGTAAAGAGGCATGCCATAAGTTCGAGCGTCGCACCACTGAAGACCCGCCGTGCAGAGGGCCGATACTCGTTAAATATATAGAGTCTCAAACGTCTTCCCGTTGTTCTGATATGGAGGTTAGGAGAGTGATTCCAGAGCTCAGGTGTCATCCTCATCACTTGACCCTGGTTCAAAATTAATAGGTCAATGACCAAAAGCCCTCGTGTTGTTTTATAATGAGACTCTAATACAAACTCACTCATAGCTAAAAACAATAATCAAAAAAATTAAAACTTATAAGGATTGATGATTTGATTTGTGGTATGATTATTTATATACTCTCTTTTGGGTTTTTTGTTTTTTTTTAGTAAGATTTTCAAATCTCAAAGTCGGATTTTCTTAAAATCATCGAGTATCTGAACTTTTCTATTGGTTATAATTATATATAGTATTACAAATATTTACGTTAATTTATTTTCAAATGATTAAAATCAGAATATCTTAATAAACTCTAATTAAATTTAAATTTTATTATAAATGATCACTTATGAAAAATAAATTTAAAAATTTAAATTATTAGAGACAGCATTCTAAAATTATTCGACCATAGTTAAATCATTGTAGAAAAAAAATTTTGATATTTAAATATTTGGTTAAAGTGCTTAAAAAAGGACACTGGGAACTCACAAGTAGATCGTTGAAGTAAAAGTAGCCTAGTGGTCCTGATCATGATTTCGTGACCGACGTGTCATGAGTTTCGGCCGTTTTACCACTGGACACTCGTCATGAAAAGGAGCTGATGCACATCAAATCTGACAAAACTCAGTCCACCCCTTAGGGTGTTAGGGGATCTGGAGAGGGGGTACCTGCTCAGGTATCCTCCTCGTCACTTTTTCTGCGGCTCAAAATTGCGAGTTCTGTCGTCAATAGCTCTCATGATGTTGATCTATAGTGCTGAGTTAATAAACGCTCATGAGTGAAAATCACAAAGTGTTCTGAGAAAAGAACATTTTAACTTTTTTTAATACTTAATTTCCAAAGAGATATTTGGAGAGAAATACATTAGAACAGAAAATTAGTTTAACTTTTTTGAACAGTAAAAAAACACCAACTTAAGAAGACTCGTATCCAGAAAAAATACAACACAGACATCTTGCTCATAAAACTTTCTTATTTAACTATTGACGAGATTTCTGTAAGATAACATTATATATATACCCCCTAGTAAAACTTCGAAAGAAATTATACTTCGACAAGTAAAAGGAACTGCAGGAAATATATTGATATACTTATTTTATTAATTATTTAATTTAATCAATTATTAATACATATTGTATTATCAGTAGGGTTACGCACCAGTGTTGAAAAGAGGTACAGACAGAAATTACAAAAATATGACTGCAGACACATGATTATTGATGTTTTGACGTATTTTCAAGGCTATTGGCTTTATCTGTTCCGAATTCGGGGCGAAATGTTCTATTCTTTTAGACTACATGCTTGATTTTGACGTCAGTGCAGCTCATGTTGGGGGTGAGGAATTCAGCTGCAGTGCCGGCTGTGATCACTCGGTCGAATGGGAAACCCATGGGTTTTTTGTCAGGGTATTTCTGGTCCTTGGCACCGCAGTAACTGATGGCATCTACACACACTCCGCTGGCTTCACCGCCCACCTGCAAGGAAGAAGGTTTGCCTTAATCTGGGTTACCATCTAAAGTAATGGACTTTCAATTCTAGATTAAAGTTGTTTTGTACGCTAGATCAAGTAAATATTTGTAAGATTAGTTCCCCACTTAATTGCACTTCTGCTTCTCATCCAAAGCAATACAAAAAGTTTTTAAAAGTTCAAATAGAAATATTCTTTAGTATGATTTACAGGAAGATTTTAAAATATTTATTAAATTTGGGTAGAGGATATTTATGAAGCCTTTCTTTGTATTCCTTCCGATTCGACATGTATAACGATTAGATATTTTATATCCAAAAAAGCGTCTTAAAAAGTCTTATTATAGCATTCTGTTCAATAAATTTCTGCGTAAGTTCTATGATTCTGATCTTTTTTTTTGTTTTAATTGTGGGCTTAAATAATCCTTTGTCATGTTTCTTACCTATTTTGATATAATATCCATATAATCTGTATATTCTCCAAAATTTTAAAACATTTGCTAAATAAAATTTCTCGTTGGAATCTTATTTTCCTATTTAGTTTTGATCAGTTTAAAATGTATTCTGAAGAATTTCGATAAATTTATAACTGTTGCAACTCGTGCTAAACTCTTGGTAATCTCTTCGAAAATGAATATATTAAGCGTATCTTCCCTATCAATTCAAACAGTTAAGCACAAAATAATTATTTCGTTTGGCACTGTGGCAACGATAATTTTTTTTGCGATTTATTTTTATTCAATCGATTGCTGTAAATAACGCTATCATCTGGTTTTATATTTGAGTTTAGCAGTTGTTCCATATGTTAAGTGGCTTGGTTTGTTAATAAAAAGACAGACGTAATATAAGCAATGTCTATTTGTAATTGGACAACCTTCGAACTTTTGGAAAAAGGAGAATTTAATATATATTACAAAATACCTATTAAACTTTTTTACTGACGTTGCGAGTTTAAGAACCTGTTCATTAGAAAAGGTTTTTAATTTTCAACATAACTGCTACCAGAAAAATATTCGTTTGAACTTATGTTAAACTGATATATATTTTCAAAATTTGTTTCAATGGTCATGAAAAGAAAAATACTCACAGCGTCTTGTTCGTAATCTGTCAGAATAACAAACAGATCGAATTCTGATCCTTTGTGACTGCCTCTGGGGATGAGCATATGTTCGGGCCATCCACAACTGCAGAACTCGGTGGTGTTTTCGCTAACACCTTCACCGGCAAGGAGTTGCTTGAAAGTATGGGTTTCGGACACTGTCACACTGGACAGCTTGTGGTCGCGGGTGATGGCGTTCTTTCCAGCGGCCACTAAAAAAATCGAAATGAATATTTTATATCCTTACTCGTTTTTTTTACGAAACTTCGGTTTAATCACGGTCCAAAGCTGTCATTCTGTTCCTTGTACAACTAACTCGATCGCCCTTTTTACTATAAATGCAATCTTAAATGTTTTAATTTTTAATACTTACACTCAACCTGGAACTTATCCAATTCAATGCACAAGGTTCGTTGATGTTCTGGGTCCAATCGGTTGCCCAATTCGTCGTATTTGGGTCCGAGGAAGATTCGCACTGTTGCTTGCTTAGCTCCACCAGTTTGGTTATCCACGCTGATGTTGAATGTGAATGGTTCGTGGTCGAGGTGTTGGTATTTTACCTGATAAAGATTTAAATGTTATTTAAACAGAGAAATTTATTAAAAATACATAAAAGATAAAAAGCATTGACTTGTTACACACCTTAACAGAATTTGCGGTTCCGAAATCAATACCGTGTGTCAACTCCAAATTGTCGGTTTTCATGAAAGTTGTTACAAGGTTTGGTACTTTAGCATTAACAGTGACATTTACGACTTGTACTCCTGGGAAATCCAGCTGAAAAAATAATTCATATTTAGTAACAAAAATAACATAAAAGTCAATTGAAATGGTTCACAGAATTGCCAAACAATTACATAGCGATACTTTCAAAATTCTTGGACAATCAGTAGTCCTTTCCCATTTAACGGAAACGAATCTGAAAACTGAATTAAAATTTGTTTGTAGATATTAGAGTTATTAATAAAAGTAACATCACATTTGAAAATTCTAGTTTTTTTTCTTCAGAAATGGTTAACTTCAAGCTCATAAATGTATTCGTAGAGATTTTGCAGTTTAAAATTGTAGTAAAATGCACCATACTATCCCGAGACCAATATATTTTCGAGCAGTAGCAAACAGTTCCAAACAGATACATTAAATATCTGAGGGCTTAGAGAGAGAGAGAGCGGTGGTTCTCAAACTTACTGTACTCATGGACCCTTTTTTATGCAAAAACTTTGCCACAAGCCCCAAAGGGAAATAACTGTATTTCAATGCTTTAGGAAAATTATAAATTTAACTTTGATGTCCTGAATAGTAATTGTTGGAGTAAAAATAAAGCCTAAATAAGACATTGTGTGGTACATAAAGAACTATTTATTTGTGTCATAACATTTGCATTAAGCTATAAAAAAGTTTTTTATTCAATGAAATTAGGTGAACCAATGAGATGGTTATCTTCGTACAGCACAAAGAATAATACTATATACTTTCTGTTTAAAACTAAGAAAAATTTGTTACATTCCCTTCACACACTTGGATCATGCACACTAAACCATTAATTAAATGTACGAGTATTTTAAAGTGTCAAATTTTAGACGAGTTATTGCATGTAGTGGCGAGATTCGACTTCTATTTAGACATGCTAAGATGTAGTACCTGTTATAGGCCCGACTTATACCGTGCAACGCTCTTCATTTCTTGTACTTTATGTGCTTGTCTTAAAGAGTTTATTCTAAAACATTTAATTTTTACTCTATATTTTTAGCGCATACAAGTCTTTACTAGTTTCTTTTAACTTTCATAATAATGTAAATGGGTTAGAAATATTTTACTTTACACATCAAACCTTTCGTGGATCTCTTAACGTTTAACATGTAGGTCCAAATTATTTTTAATTATCCGCTGATTCGCTTAGTTGTTACAAGGACCTCTAAGGATCCACTTTGTGAACCTATTATTTAGACTCTCATAACAAATTTAAAAGATTATGAAATCTTAACATAAAAGATAATTTTGTGGCTCTTATATGATATAAAATGAAAAAGTTCTTCAAAGTTCACGTCTTCAGTTACGACAAGGCATTGCATTGTAATTTCTTAAAATATGAAACGGTCTAAATTAGGTTGAAATTAAACTCTATTACTCTTCAGCGTAATTTTCATACCTGGGCTTTATCGTATGGTTTCAAAGTTTGTTTGTACTCTTGGAAGATGTTATCGATAAACCTGTGGTATCTGTAGAAAATTGGATCTCGAAGAGAGGTTGAGGTGTCGCTCATGACTCCTGGGTTTTCCTAAAAATTAAATAGAAATAAATAAGTAAATACCCAATCAAAAATAACATTATGATTGTTTATTATCAAAGCAGGTAAATGTGTATATTGCAAACACGCTGGGTGAAATCGCCAAAGTTAAAAAGGGCGTCAAATCCTGAATGTAATCCTCTGCAATAAACACAGAGGCAAAGGAATCATTCTTGGTTACATTTACTGATAACAGTGAAGAAATTTAACGAATACGAAAAACAGAATATAATACAGTTTGACTACTTCTGTATGTTTCAAAACAATCTTACTTAAAATATCATAAAAGTTACTAAATGACTTTTCAAAGATGTATGCATGTATTAAAAAAGCTTTTAAGAAAAAATCACCGATAAACACCAACGCGGTTGCATTAATATACTAGTTCCGTAAAGAAATATAAACTCACATTAAATCGACCATCAGGGTCAGTGATATTGGCCATCATAACGTGTCCCCAGTTGTGGAGACTTCCATAGAACAGCTTGTTCTTGGATTCATAGCTGGATTCTACGATGCTTCCCAAAATGTCAATGCCATTGTCTTCGGTAAGCTTGATTTGTTGGTGGCTTTCGTCTTCTACATATCCCAAGTCGATGGCTTCGAGGATTCTTTCTCTCCAACGGGTCATATCTTGGACATCGACATCTTTCAAGTCGTGGAGTCGGAATCCTTCTGGCCGGGAAGCGTACTGCAAACCACTGACGAGAGATGTCAAATGAGCTGCGTAGCCTTCCAGATCTTCTTCGAAGTTGTGGAATGGAATCATTCGCCTCATTCCATTGGACAGACGTTCGCAATCGTACCTGAAAAAAAGAAGTATTGGTACTTTATTGAGTGAAATCAATTTGATCAAGAGAAGCACGCGAAAATATTTCTTTTAAATACTAGATGCACTCGTTTTAGTATCCACCTACCATTTAAAATGATTGGCATAGGAAAAAAAATTATTGACAAAAAATGGGGATATCTTTTATTTCAACTTATTCTTTAATACAAGTAATAAGTAAGCTTCATTTCTTTCGATCATTATTCCGTTCTTACATTTATCTTAAAATTTTATCAGTAATACTTTCTTACTATGTATAATAGGTAATTATTCTAATAGTAAATAGGTTAAATAAATAAGAAAGCTTCTTCACTTGAGAAAAAAACGAAAGCATCGTCGAAAATTACACATATTATTTATTACACCCCCTTAACTTTAAAAATATGATTACTTTAATACTGTCTTATATTGGATTTATTGAAAAAGTAAAAATATATATGACTAAGAAGAGGAATTTAAGGCATATTCACACAACCGTAAAACCATAAGACCATTCGTCTCTCTCATCACTTGTCCCAACATATAAAAGAAAATAATAGTGTTCTGGCGGGGGGAGAAATTAATTCTTTAGGTATAATTATTTTATCGGCTTATTTTATTAAAAGTCACGCAAAGTTATTCATCCTTATAATTTTGATTACTTTTGAAAAAATGTATACAGATTAGTTGCTTTGAGTGGTCTAGTAAGTCTAGCATTTTAAGATTCAATCTAAGTTTCTAACATACGTACTACATACTCTGTTCCTCGAAGAAAAGTTGAGCATTTAATACTTTTGCAGAAATGTAGACACACATCATTCGAAAATAAAAACAGACATTTTTCGAAAATGCAAATTTCATTCTCCAATTGAATCAAAAAGCAGTTTGGAGCTCAATAAGTATACATCATAATAGGATTCGGTATCAAATGCGAAAAAAAGTGATACAGAACTTGATAAAAATGTTTTAAAGAAGCACCTATCAGCTTATGCTCTTCTTTAAAAAAAACTTTTAACTTAAAAGTTACATAGAGAACCAAAAAATAACTGATATGAAAAACAAAATTATTTTTTAACAGGTCATAAATGGACTATTGTCAAATAAATAAAATGTACAATTCCAATACATCTCGTAGTTTTTCTTACATCTGCGAATAAAATATTACGAATCCTACTAACTGAAATGTTACCTAATTATAATACTCTAATAGAGTAATTCCTCAATTCAATTAATATGTTTAATTACTTTCTAAAAAATAATTTTCCCATCATGAAATTAGACGTATCACCAATCTCACTTTTCATCTTCGAATTCACTTAAATATCAAGTTTCTCAATATTCCTTCAAAACGTTTTGAGTTATGGAGAATTGAAACTAGGTGCCTAATAATAAATGAGCACCTCAGATTTTTGATAATCGAAAAAAAAATATTTTTAAAGCAAAAATGTGAATATTACCTGGCGCACATCTGTTGATGCATGTAGTAGAAAAGTTCTCCTTTCCTGTCTTTCAGCTTACCCATGACCTCTGGCCTCCAGGTAGCGGGATATACAATGTGCCAGTGCCAATGGTGAGCATTGGTTCCGACATCCTCCCTAAAGTAGCTCATTTTGTATTCAGGATCCAAGATGTTACCAGTAGATTCGATTTCGACTTCAATGTCCTGAAACGAACACACATTCAATGTTTTTTTTTTTGGTAACAGCAATCGTAAAGAAGTTGTAGAATTTGCCTCGTTTAAGTATAAGAAAGAAATTTTTCCTACTCTAATGCTTACCTTATCGGGGTGGTTTGTGACCTCTTTAAGAGCCAAGCTGATGGTTTCGGATGGCACGAATCTGTCTGGGAAAATCTCTTGAATTGGTGGCACAGTGACACCTCTGCAGTCATCTCGGTGAAGAATGGCCACTGAGGCAGCGTACACAAAGAGACCTTCATTGGCAAAAGATCGGGCTTGTTTTGCCAAGTTGATGAAGTCCTCGAAATCCTTGGCGGCTGCAAAGAAACGAGAGCTTAGAACATCTCTCAATAAAAATCTTTGAAGTGAGAATATTTATTGGTGCACTTTCGCGAACTTCAGTCTCCAGTATATAAGATGTTACATGCGTACCACGTAAAAAAAATTATTATTCTAAATAATATATTCTTAATATGAAAAGATAAAAGGCATTTTTAATTCATCAATATAGAGATTCAAAATGAAAAATGCAATCACATTATTTTATTGCTAGAAATTCTACTTTGGGGAGAGATATGCAATAACGATAATGCGTTTATGAAGCATATATTTGGGTTTTCTCCTGATTATTTGAAACGCAGCAAGATGTCTGAGTTCCGAACACATAAAAGAATATGCAATAAAATGAATTTTTTTAATACACAATGAACAAATCCCGAATAATAAGATTAACCAACAAAATATTATGGATCATCAACCTATACATTCCCTGCTGAATTTCTGTATGCTTGCTTTTGTATGGGGAACAAGAAACAGTTTTATTATTTGTATATATTATTCAGATAGTCATATATGTATATATTGTTCGGAAAACGTTCTCTTTTTGAGTTTTCTATACTTTGAAATCCTAATTTACAGAGTATAGAAAACTCAAAAATGAAATTTTCCAAATATAATATATACATATAATGCCTATTACTCTTTCATACAAAGAAATGGGGATATCCACTTAAATCTAAGCATGGCAAAATCGAAACTTTTGTAAAAATTAAACGATTCTGCTACAATAAGAGCTCACTATAACCCAAACATAATAGCCCAAACACCCTCTTTGTAAATAGACAAAAACAATTCAAATTTGCTAATCCACTACAAAAGGATCATTGCCTCTTAAATCTTATTTATTTAAAATTGAAAACGTTTCAAATATAATAAACATTTAATTCAAGTATATCGATTGGATTTAGTCAGTTACCCCTTATCACTAGGATTAACTGTAAATTTTTTATTAGTCTTCACATTTATGTTGCTCTGTATTCTCCCTGTGTGTCTTCTATTTTATTTTCCATTCTCACTTGCATCCTTAATTGTGTGAATTTTCCTTTCGTTTTTCTATATATCTATAACAAGTATTTCCTTTAATTTCAAGCTTAACCATGTCACTCTTTAACAATTTAATTTTAATAAGCTCCGACATAACTAAAGAGAGACAAATAAAGCTACATATAATAGAATAAATCTGGATCTATTAAAATTTCTATTGGCTTCGTATTTATCTATTTTTTAACGGGTGGAAGAGGAGAGAGATTTATTAAAGCTGCACTATATAATGCAATACGAGGGCTATTGGTGACGGGCCTCGGTCAAATGACGAGGACTACACTTAAACTGGCATTTCTCTTTCCTACTCCATGCCAATAGAAGGACATTGAGCCTTGGTAGATTTAAAGCGCATCGGTCACCTCTACACGGTGGGTCTTCATTGATACTCGAACCCGCGGCACTCCAACTATTACTTTGTGACCATAACATTTAAAGGGTGGAAGATGAGAGTTTAAGAAAGATTCAGTCAACTTACCATACAAAGTCTCGTAGAGCTTTGTAGCCTCGGCAAGACCCTTCTCGTGGAAGCAGGAGAAGAGTTCCCCTTGGGCCAGTTTACCAATTCCATGGAGGCGAGGGTCCCTCTCGGCGAGTGGCACAGCTGTCCGGCTGATGGACGTCAGGTGGGTGAACAGGCTGCACACGCGCTGCTGCTTCTCTTTCACGGACATGGTCGATTTCAGAGGGTCACCGAAAGAGGTCTAGAACTACCGAGCCAGATAACGCTTGGCCCACCTCTCCCCCTTTTTATATTCCGCTCCAGTCTTCCGCTCCTCGACGGGCGAGGTGCGGTTCCTCGAACTGTTTGCATCCTGTTCAGCGATGAGATGTTTTTAGACTGAGCCGTGGAAACGATCGGGTATTTTAGAGAAACACATTTCTGAATCAGATATCTCTTATCATGAAAAAAATAATCTGAGAAAACTGACTTGGGTTAGTTACTTTTATAAAACGCATTAAATCATGAATGGACTGTAAGAAGGTTTATTTATTTATTTATAATTTAAGGTATCTGACTATGTTTTTTTTAATTTAGACTGTATTTGTTAAAAGTACTAGAGCTTAAACTAAACGCGAAGCACACACACATTTTCAGACAAAAAAATGCCTCAATTTCCATAGAAATTTGCAATATTATAACTCATACCTCTGTTAACAATATAGTGTTTTTTAAAATTTCAAAATATTCCTTGGATACTTTCTTCATCGGTTAAATACGTGAAGGCATAGCCCATTTAACATTACGGTATATGAGAAAAAACGCGAAACACATTTTACATCAGAAAAAATTATTCAACTCGGTTAAAAATGGGAAGTATGAGAAAACATGCTGCTCTCTAAAGGATAGTGAAGCCACAATATCATATAAAATGTTCATTTCTTTTATGTCTGAAAAAATGTTCCAAATCTGGGTCCTATTCTTTAACATTAGTGAGAAAATAACATTTTAAAGTTTTGATACAAGTCGCCAAAATTGTCGCTAAGTTGCCAGCCTTAATTTATTTGCAAAACTCCTCATGCTCCACATTGCATAACATAATAGTGGTAACATCGTAATTTTGGAAAAGCGTATAAATGAAATTTTTTTTTGACATTTAACATCACACATACATATAAATGAATTTCTGTGTGCTTGCTTTGTTATGGGGAACAACAAACCTTATCCATACGTACAAAGTAATGAAAATTATGTAGAACATAATGCTACGTTTCTCAAATTAAGGGTGTGCCCCCTAAGGGGCATGATATCCCTATAAGGGGGAAGGGGCGCGAGCATATTAAAAGGTCGAAAATAAAAGATTTAAAATTAGTATTAATTTATTCAAAGGAAGCAAATTAAAATACATTCTAACATAATAAAAAAATTAAGTATACATTTTTACACTGATATATTTATAAATGTATCAGTACCGCCCAATGTATTTGATAATAAATTTATCAATACATTAAAAACAAGTTTAATATAATTACTAGTACCTTCCACAATCTTGTCATATACAATATTTAATACTTATCTTGATAGTTTGTAGGGTTTATGATTTAAGTCGTGATCCATCTTTAACGTCAAAGTCCATTTTATTGCATTCAATATATTGTTATTGTACGGAGGGAGCGTGATGAAAATTATGATCAAAAATTGGGTCACTAATATTGAGAGTTTGAGAAGCACCAGTAGCGCACACAGGAATTTTTCAAGGGGGTCCAGGGTTGAAAGTTCAGCATTCTTGTATCATGCTCCTTTTGATTTTGTCGATTTTCGGGAACAAAACACAGTAAAAAACTAATTATTGAATAAATAATTAGCATTAATTAATAAAATTAATCACTAATAACAAATACTTAATTAAATTTTACGTACTTAGAATTATAATCAATCGGAAAAAAATCGAGGGCTTTGGGGGGTCCGGATCCCAGGACCCCCCTTGTGTGCGCCACTGAGAAGCACTGACATAATTTATAATACTATAATACATATAATTATAATATTATGTATATAGTTGTAATAAAATATATATAATTTTAATATAATGTATATAATTGTAATAAAATATATATAATTATAATATGATATATAATTATAATATCATATATAATTATAATATTATATATATAATTATAATATAATGTAATGCATATAACGTATAGAATAGAGTATATTTAATATATTAGGATATACATTTGAAATTGTTTTAAGAATAGCATTACAACAAAAAATTATTACATTATTACAAAGTGTTACACTAAAATGAAAAAGAATGACATATTTTCAAAACATTATCTTTTTATGAAAAATGTTTCTATGTTAATAATATTTCGCTTATATAAAGCTAGGACTTCTGTACTAATCTTGAGAGAGAGAGAGAGAACTATAATATTTGAAAAATGAACATATATATATTATTTTCAGAATTACGATCAATTGAAATAATAATGGTGTTTTCTGTTAAAATAATTTCTCTACTCTGATATAATAAAATACGAATAAATCTACTTCTAAATTATATATTATAAAAAAAATTTCTTAACCATGGTATAGAAGTCTTAGCTATATATAGGCAATCTTATATTGTTTAGAAGTATTTTTATAAAGGGAAAATATAGAAAAGAAACAGAAAATGTGTCACTTTTTTCATTTTTTGCCAAAATATTGTATAAAAATAGAATGTTTTTATTGCAATACTGTTCTTAAAACAGCTTTATGTATATTATAATTCAGATTACTCTAAATATCAAAAAAAATTATATTTATTTATATGTTTTTTCAAAATCATTTAAATGCAAAAAAATGTAAGTCTACCTAGTATTACAGAATAGGGTACTATTTGCCACACAATTTTTTAGGAAAGGAAAATGCTTTGACATGAATATAATATTCTCACTTTGCTCAATATACCCAAAGAAAAAGATATATTTTATTACATCACTCACTTTTGTCTGAATTAATAAATTTTCTGTATTTTAAATTTACACAATCCATATTTCGTCTCGTATATTCTAATGTGTTTTATTCGAAAGGGTTTATACGCATAAAAGAGGAAAAAATTGCTTACTTATAGAATATTTAAAAGACGCAGTATAATAAAAATGGAAATATGTGTAAAAACATCACAATTTTTTTATGAAAATTTTCACATTTTTCTATTTGAAAACATGTTAAGAATTTGGGTCTAAACCTTTGATATTAAGCAAAAACATCGTTAAATAAGTCTTTTTTATAGAAAATAAAACACATATACTGTATTTTATTTTATCCTAAGTAAACATGTAAGCTACGATAGTCCACATTTAAGTAGAAAAGTTTAATGGAACCATTACGGAACAGCGCATTTTTATACATACAAATTAATTCACAGATGCATTCACACATTTAAAACTTATATGGTGCAGGAAAGTGGCGCACACAAGGGGGATGTCCTAGGGGTCCGGACTCCCCCCCCAAAGCCCTTGATTTTTTTTCCGATTGATTATAATTCTAAGTATATAGAACGTAACATTTAATTAAGTATTTGTTATTAATGATTAATTTTATTAATTAATGCTAATTATTTATTCAATAATTAGTTTTTTACTGTTTTTGTTTCGGAAAATCGACAAAAACAAAAAGAGCATGATACAAGAATGGTGAACTTTCGACCCCGGACACCCCCTTGAAAAATTCATGTGTGCACTACTGGTGTAGGAACATAAATAACACAATTTTTAAGCAAGCACCTACCTTTAGTTTAGGTCGTGTATTGTGAAGTAAAATTGGACAGTTTGTTTCTTCGTGGAAGAAAAAAGTCCAAATCATACAATTGTGCATTTCTTTATACACCAAGGATTTCTAAACTTTTCCAACACCTATGCCTTTAAAAAGAATAATTTTCTTTACAGACCCGCCTTACTTTCATCTCTATAATATTCAGCTTATAATATAATCATAACACTAGTAAAAGCAATACAAACTAAAAGATGATAATATATTTACCTAATAAAACAAATAGAAAAGAGTAAAAGAGAAATGACTTCAGAGAGATTTATAAAATATTTTCTATTCACTTGAATGTATTTATAAGGGAAGGGAAGAGGCTTAGGAATCTCACAAAAGAAAGCACTCGAAAAAATATCTTGAAACTTCAAAAGTAGTTTCGCATTAAAAAAAGTGTTTTACACAAAAGAGGGTAAATCAAAATCTCCCAATGTAACCAGAAATTGATTTTTGAATACATTATTTATAGTAAATTATCAGTCAATTGGAACTCTTTCGTAAGTTAATTTTTGAATAGGATGCCCTTGCTGTACTTTTGTTTGTGACTCAATTACTAGATTTGTATGTTTCACATGTACATTTTTGTATAGCTCCTGCCGTGTGTGTTTTCACCTAATTCTAAACGATGTATGGTAACGTTTCTCAAACTGTGGGGCACCCCCCTAGGGGGCGGGATATCACTGTAAAGGAGGGGGGCAGTATTGATTTACTGAAAGGAAGTAAAACAAAATTCATTCTGACATAATAAAAATTAAATATAAATTTACACTGATATAATATATACTTATAAACGTATCACACTGTACATCACAAAGAGTTTTTGATAATTAATTTATCAATATTAAATTAAAAACAAGTTTAATAAATACTAGTGCCTCTCATGGGCTTGCCATTTACAAAATGTAATACTTATATTTGGATGGTTTGTATAGTTTATAATTAATGTCGTACTGTAGCTTTAGCGTTTTTATTGTGTTCACAATGCATAATTATTGTCTGGAGGGCGCGATGAAAATTATGATTGAAAATTGGGTCGCGGTTATTGAAAGTTTGAGAAGCACTGGTATATGGTATTAATTTCAAAGTTGGTGCACAGTACCGCAAGTAGAAAAACACGGTAAGACATAATCTCTCTCTCTCTCATATTGGCAGCATGATGCACTGGGCGATGGTATCGGATGGATATAAAACATTTTGGTGGTGTACGCTCACCATTTTGAGAAAGCTATTACAGTTACATCAGATTAAACTATGTTGAACTATTGCTTTCAAGTGATATGTCCAACAGGCAATCTTGTCGACATTTATGTGGCCATACACGGGTCTAATCATCGGGTAGGTAGAGTAAACTCAAAAGTGTAAATAGTGTGACTAAAGGATTCAGAATCGCTCACAATAATATCGTTTTACGAGTTTAAAGAACTTTTTTAACTACAGGAACAGCTAGCTGTCTGAGCGTAGTATAATGATTGTCCTTGAGTAATCATAGTGGAGGTTGATGCATTGCCCCAAAGATAATGAACCAAATTAGAAATCGTAACACATTCAATAGATTACCGATCGACATATATGACATTTTACTATGACCAGGGGGATAAGCACAATCGTTGTCTACTTAAACAAAAACCAAAACAGTGTGTGCCATTAGACAAGAACTATACGGGTCAACAATGCGGTCGAATTTTCTTTACAGATTAGAGAAGGTTTTCTGGCAATATACATGCCTGGAGTAAGCGAAAACCGGGAAATTATTGCAAGTTGCAGAATAAGTAAGTATACGTTGACATAGCAATATAGAGCTACACGAAAAAGATTGGTGACGGGCCTGGTAATTTTGAACCTCAGTAAGGTAATGCGGATAACACTTGAGCAAGCACCCCTCTCCGAAATTCCACACCACTCCATCGGGTGTACTTTGAGCCTCGACCGATTTAATTAGCATTAGTCCCTCTACATAGCAGGTCTTGAGGGGCACAAGGGCTAAAACTCATGAGACGTTAGCCATGAGTTCGTGACCATGATCACAAGGCTTCCGCGTCCATTCGCAAAGTACAGAATATAAGGTTGCGGAGTACTTGTTTTGAAAGGTGTCATGCTAAGTACCCGTACTGACTTTACACACCCTCTAAGTTGTAGAATCATTGGAAATTTATAGAAGTTTAAAAATTGGTCCATAAATTTCAAGGGTCCATACGAGGGGAGCAGTTATGGGTCTAAATAGTCCATGGATTTCACGGGATTGCTGGCAATTTTTTCTGTTTTAAAATTTTACTTAATCTTTAAGCATTTTAATTGTTAGACAGTAATATCTGTTGTAATGCGAATAGATAATCCATACATCTAAAGCAGAATGCCATTGAACTCAAATCTGTTTCTATACGCTCCTTTTTATGTGTTACTTTTTATGTATGTGTGCGATTTTTGTAGGTATATTTAAAAATGTCCATTAAATGTTTATTGTAAAGAAAAATAAATCAAGAAACATTTTAAAGAAGGAAACACTCTGATGGCTGTCAAAATAACATAAAAATTAAATAGAATCCAATAAATGGACCACCTGATATTATATATGTTTAGCATAATATGTCCCAAAAGAATTCAGTGTGATAAATTGAAGCCAACTACCCAATATTACATCATCACATTACCAAAAACATATTAATATATATATTGCACTACTAATTTTACTTCATATGTACATATTGCGTAATCTACTCAAATTATATAATAACTGCCTGTGATTAAGTACATGACTTGTGCGTGTGTGTGTGTGTAAACACTGAGGCAAAATTAATTTTAAATTGAATTAAAAGTGAACATATTACTCTTTTTCTATTTATACAGATTTTTTTATGAATTCCGCTTAGACATAATCCCTCATAATGAATAATAAAAAATTATAATAAATTGAAGAGAATAACACACACAAAAAAAAAAAGATGAAGGATTCACAGCCCTTGCTAAAGAACTCGGACTAGGCTAGAGGCAGCAAACAGTGGCTCGCGAGTCGTATGCAGCTCTTTATATAGACGATTGTGGATCTCCAAACTCGTAGCTACATAAATTATTTAAAAACGCATTATATTTGCTAAAAATTACTTTCTTTTCTATTTCCCCTTTATAATTATCTGATTATAGGACTCTTAAATTGAAAATTTTTCAATTTTTTGAAAAAAATATATGTTACAGCCTCAATATTTCTGAGCATTTTGGTACCACAATTGTGTTGATACTATGAAAACTTCCGAAGTTATTGAGAAATAAGTAGTGAAACTTAAACGAAAACCCTATCTCTTTCTTATCTTTAACTTCATTTTTTGCAAAACAAAAAATTTTAGCTTCCGCGCAGGATTTCTCAGAAACTATTTATGTTATCAATTTGAAATTGTATACACGTGTTCAAAATAAGGCTCTTCACAGCTTATACATCAATTTTCAAAAAGAAATTTAATTGAATCCTCTTTATTTTAATTTTAATTAATTTTTTCTAAAAAATTTTAAATTTTCGTTATAATTGCATTCAAAAAAAAATTTTTTTCTCTAAATTTCTTAAAAGTGTGTATAACTTCAAAAGTGAACATTTTTATACCAAGTAAAATTAATTTTGTAAATTTTGATCCATTTTGTACTTCAGCATCCTGCGCGGTGTAAAATACTAATTTTCATATTTTTGAAAAATTGTCCAATTTTTATTTCTTTATAACTTTTTTAATTTCTTCCCAAATTCTCTGAAATTTTGCAAAATAATGTATATATATATATGATTATCTTGTGGTAAAAAATTCAAATTATTGTTTTGTTTTATTACTAAATTACATTGGTTTGAAGAAGTATGTCTTTTTCGAGTGCACGGATATCTGTTAAGAGTCCTGTGAGCCCTGAAAGGATTTGGGTTCTTACATCCATCTAAAATTAAACATTTGATTGGCTTAAGATTTATGCATTGAACTGTTCTTCGTTGATAAAGTGTATTGAGATATTAAAATAGAAACAAGTAATACAAAAAAATATAAGTCAATTCCTTCTTAGGTCAACGAAAAAAAATTTATTTTAGTTACTTTTTATTAATTAGTTACCAATTAATATAAATATGCATATACATATGACAGAATCACGATATAAAGTGACAAAATAGAAAGAGATTTTTCCTTTCAATTTTCCATTTTCCTTTCATGCTAGAATCACAATATAAAGTGACAAAATAGAAAGCGATTTTCCTTGCAGTTTTCTATTTTCCTTTCTATATCTGCTGTTGGACTATTTTTTGTGTTTGTTTGTTACTATTTATTCATTCATTAAATTATATTATTTAATAAAATAGTAAAGTAAAAATGAAATCACATTCTCAAATGTTAGACCATCCCAGATGGGATTCGAACCGACGACCTTTGGATTAGGAGTCCAACGCGCAATCCATTGCGCTACAGGGCTACAGCAAGGGTTTTACCTTTATATATATGCTGTTAAACTATTACTTTTGTTTGTTCCTATTTATTATTTTTTTAATTTAATTAATGGATTAATATTTGAAAAACTGTATTAACATCAAGTGTCATCCACTACAAGTTTAAGAAAATGTGTTTGAATTTGAATGGAAGAATAGAAAGTATTTTATTAACAATTGAAAATTTGAACAAGATATATGTGTACATATATATAGGGAGAGTGTGAACTAAAAAACAGAATTAAAAAAATTATTTCTAAAGCAGCAGAAGTTAAAATTAACGGTTAATATTAAAACTAGTTCCAAAGCAGTAAAAATCTAGTTTATTGGCAGAAATGCCGCGATGGAAAGTCATTTCTGTAAGTGATTCCCAGCAAAATCTGATTATTTGCATAAATGAGTTAGGGAGCACTCTTGAATATGAGCAAGAGATACATACAACACCCCAACATAAGTGACAAAAACACACTCCGTATTTTGTGATATGTTTGAGAGTTGATATAAAAAGAGTACGGATATGGCTTTTGAATGCATGAACAATTAAAGATAATTTTAATTATTAGTGTAAACTTGAAATTTCAGAATAAAGTTCTAATGGTATTATTCGTAGGAACATTTTCTCACACGACGTTTGGAATCTTAATTCCAATATTATGATATTTTGAAGTTGGTTGTTCTTGAATTAACCCACAAAAATAAAAAATAAACCTTCGAAAGCTCTTAGTTTTGAAAGGAATTGAAAATGTTTCTTTGTGTAAAGCTTTATTTAGATTCTTTTAACAAAAATATTAATCGAAGCGTAACAGTCTTGATCGTTACTACTATTGGGAGCTTCCCTTCCCCTCCTGATCATGCGTATGTGGCTCTTCGTTTAAATGGCTCTATGTGTGAATGGCTCTTTGATACCTTAGTTGTCTTGTATTTCTTACAACTTCGATCTTCCCACCAAAAGTTTGCCGCCCACTGTCTTAGAGAAACTAAGCATTAAACCTTAAATTAAGTCCTTAAAAAATATTTTTTATGAACACCCCGCACATTTTTGATGCATTATTCAGAAAACTTTTGTACTTTTGTCATATTTTTAAAAACTAACGTACTTATTTGCAAGAAATCTTCACTGTACAGGAAACACCCATGTTAGTGTGTTAGTGGATTACTAACAATCGCAGGTGAAACATTTAGGCCTAATAAACAGCTTTTAAAATCTGTGGCATAAATTAGTCCTTCATTCTTTTAAAACAACCAATGCTTTTTCTCCTCATTTCTTTTTTTTTTCTCGCATATAAGGCTTTTTATTTTCTTCATTACTCATTGCCTATTTTGGTTTATTTTTGTACTTTTTATCTCGCAAAAGTGCCTTTTTATTTAATCCATATCATTATTCTTCAAAATATCCCTATATATATATATCTTGTTCAATTTTTTAATCGTTAATAAAATTCATTTTAAAGCAGTCAGCTGAGCTCAAATTTTATATACACGACTATTTTGGATGACAATAGGTTATTTAATTATAATTAAGAAAAAATAATTTATTAAAACTAATTATTCAAAGAATTACAAATACAGCCACGTTGGCATTATTTTTCGCGACTTAACGACCATTTTGGCGACTTGTGTCAAAACTTAAAAAGGTTTTTCTTTCCTTACGTTTTATAGCGCTTATTTGAAATGAAATTTTCTATACACGATTGTTTTGGGTGTAAATATGATAATTGAATTATAGTTAATTGACTGAAACTAATTATATTTAAAGAATTACAGAAACAGTAACATTGGCTTCCTTTTAACGACTTATGTGAAAACTTTAAAAGATATTTTTTCTCATGTTTTAAAGCATTCAGTTGTGAACTGAAATTTTATATACACGATTATTTTGGATGACTATACGATATTTTAATGATAATAAAAATTAATTGCCACTTAATATTGTGATTCTGTCATATGTATATACATATTTACATTGATTTTGGAATCATTTAATAAAAAGCAATTAAAATAAAAATTTTGTTTGTTGACCCAGTGGGAATTGACTTTAAAAACATTTTTTATATTAGTTGTTTACCAGCAACTTACGTCGGTACAATTATTCTCATGTCTTACCCATAATCTGCTTTAATACAAAAGTTCTCGTGTTCTTTTTATAGCTCAACATTTGCTTTGAAAACCTACTTTAACTTATCCAGGTGCGTTAAGTCCATCGGTACGTTTGCAATAGTCAGCACTGACTCGCCAAAAAAGTAAAACTTTATTTCGCTTATGCTTGCTTTTTGACAGCTGATTGCACAGTGTTTATTTTTACTGCAGGGTGAAAAATTAACCTTTACTATTCCAAACAACTCTTAATACTTTTTATGAGAAAATGCTCAAATTTAAAAGGAATAAAAGTGAATTTTTTCGTATTATTTTATTAAATTTTACAGAGTAACACCACTAGAAATATACATTATCAGGACAAAGAAAAACGTGACTTCTCTCTGTAAATTTCGATTTCAAGATGTTTTCTAAAAGAAAAGAGTCTACCTTTTGTAAATGTAATAAAGTTACAAATGTATCAATAAAGCGTCGGCTGCAGATAAAATAATTTTATAAAGTATTGTTTGTTTCATAAATTTCAGAATTGTGTATCAGGCAATAAAATTTATGTTATACTTGTTACATTATAAGCTGTGATTAGTTCAGTTGGGAGTTTGAAATGGAAAATTAAGTTTTCAGTTTATGTTTCGTCCTCTGATCGTATTTAATTCAAAGAATTATTGTAATTCGATACAAAAATAGGAAATAGTCTAGTATTTATTAAAACTAATCATTTACTGTAAAAAACAAAATTGTAACTTTCATTTGGCAACTACATTTTTTTTTCACGTTCATTTCGAATTTGGATTTTAGAAAGCAGTGAGATAAAATTAATGTCGTTAGGCTGTATTCGCGCAATGTTAAGGAATGGGACACAGATTTGGAACATTTTTCAGATAAAAAGAACTCCGATATTAATATTGTATTCTGGATTCGCTATACTACAGAGAAGGGGCTCTTAAACTGTGGTCCACGGACCCCAGGGGGCACCCAGCACCTTTGTAGGAGCCCTCGAAGGTATTTCATTCAATTCTTCCTATTAGTCCACCCTCTACCTATATATAGATTTATGTATTATTATATAAATCTTGTTCACGCAAATTTTCAATCGTTAATAAACTACTACTTATTCATCCACTCAAGTTCAAATACATTTTTTAAAACTTGTAATAGATGACACTTGATGCTAATGCAGTTTTTTCAGATATACCGTAAAGTCCGGCGTATAACGAGCACTATAAACGCAAAAAAAACAAGATTGAAATTTAGGGGTGCGCGTTATACGCCGAGTATGAAAATTAGAGCTTTAAAAAAATGAGTATTAAAACAAATTTAGACTTTTGTATCGAAATACTATTTATTTAAAAGAAATAACATACCTTATGAGCTTTCATTGTTGGATAACATGAAAAGGCATTCTTTTTTGACCATTTTAATGCGAAGAAACGTACACTGTTTCTTGTTACAATTAATCCATTCAGGCGATTTACTAGGACCCAGTTCGCAACACTTTCTTCTAGAATAGGCCATTTCGTTACTCCTTTACTTAAAGCATAATTATTGTCATTTCATTTTTTTTTATACTCTCTTATGAAGCTTTCGCCAATATCAAACATCCTTGCTGCAGCACGATTTCCATTTTCTTTTGCAAATTGAATCACTTAGATCTGTAAACCGGTACTGTGTTTTGCTTCGTTCACCAGGGCCCATCTTTACTGCTCGCTTTTTGAAGAGTATTCAATATTATTCATAGTATTGAATATACTACAGACAGCGAGCGTAATAAGTCTCAGGCTTGTTCTAATTTATTTCAAAATTAATCGTCCGCCTCGTACATCACATGAAAGTGGGAAAAGAAATCAATGTTTATAGAAAAGCGTGGGAAAATCCAGCCATGGCGCTGATTCGGTCTCTCCCCCTTCCTTCTTGCGCTTAAGGGTTGTACAATTCTAGAAGTATACTATTTTTTCAAAAGATAGTCTGGAATGATTCCTCCAATAAATAATGACTTCAAAACATAAGAAAATTGCACACGTACATTTCGAATTTTTTCGTAAAGAAGGGGCGAATACATCTAAAAATTAA
Organism: Trichonephila clavipes; assembly: GCA_019973935.1. Taxonomy (NCBI): domain Eukaryota; kingdom Metazoa; phylum Arthropoda; class Arachnida; order Araneae; family Nephilidae; genus Trichonephila; species Trichonephila clavipes. The sequence goes on along the minus strand of BMAU01019210.1, from coordinate 846,377 downwards.
AAAATACAGCTTGAAAGTATAGGTGCACGCTATACTCCGGATTTTACGGTAAGTTAATTTAATTAAATTTATTCATTTTTGTTTTATATGGGAGAAAAAATTAAATTTGTTCTAAATGAAGGCAATAGATGGTGGTGATAGTATACATTACCCAACTGCCAGGTATGAAAAGCTCAATTTGTTTTTCAAGTAAGAACTGACTTAAAAAAAATTGTATATTACTTCTTTAATATTAAAATACCTTATTTTGACTCTGAAATGTGTCGTGAGAAATTGAAAAATGTATCATCCTGGACCAGATCACTAAATTGCCCCCAATGAAAAATCTCTAATAGAACTTGTATTTCAATCAAGAATAATAATTCATTTTTTTTATTGTTTGCAACTACACACAGCCATTGCTACAACGTAATTTGTTTATTTTCTTAAAGGAAAAAAGAAGGCTTAAAAAGTCTGTATACGTAGCTGAGGTAATCTTAGGATTATTGAGGAACTCTAAAATCACTCAGCCGTATGTTTGGAGTCAGGGAGGAGTGTTAAAAATATTGGGGGTCCACAATGTCAGGCTGATATATAAAAGGGGGGCGCTGCAATCGAAAGTTTAAAAACCGCTGCTATAGAGAGTAGCATATATTTATCCGAATTGACGTAAGTTTTCTGATGTAAAATGTATTTTGCATTTTTCTTCTATACCGCAATGCTAAATGAGCTATCCCTTTATATGTTAAAGTAGTGCTTTCAAAGTTTCAATATTCGTGACCAAATATTCAATCATAATTTTCATCACCCCTCCCCTCATACAATAACAATGTATTGAATTCTATAATACTATACTTCGCCGCTAAAACTATAGTACGACTTTAACATTTTAAGCACCCTCCGTGCATATAAACGTCTCGCTCAGCCAAAGCGTTAATTTCCCCGGACGTATATACACGCCTTTCTGAAGTATGATCTTTTCTCTGCACTACTATCCATAAAACTATTCCGAAGGCTTTCGAATTATTTATTTCATGATATTTAAGTATTAATTTTTATTTAAAAAATTATTTATTTTTATTTAAAAGGATTCCTTATTTTTATTTAAAAGATTATTTATTTTTATTTTTAAAAGAATTTACTTATTTCGGATTATTTGCTCTTCTTTATTCCTCCCTCCCCCCTTCAAATACATCACATACGCACGCCTACGTGGAAAACAGTTCGCATTGGGAAGCGAATCGCATAACTTTTAATCGGCAGTTAAAAGATTAATTATAAACCGTACAAATCATCAAGATAAGTGTCAACTTTTGTATATAATTTTTATATGACAATCCCAAGGGGTCTTTGGTAATTATTAAACTTTTTCTTAAGTTAGTATTGTTAAATTAATTATAAAATACATTGTGTAGCACTGATACATTTTTAAGTATATTATATCAGTGTAAATGTGTTTTATTATTTTTTTACTATGTCAGAATGTATTTTGTTTACTTACTTTCAGTAAATTAATAAATTTTTTAATCTTTTTTTTCTACTTTTCAATGTGCTCGCACCCCCCCTCGTGCAGTTGTCCCGTCTTCCAAAGAGGGCACACCCCACAGTTTGCAGTACTTAATTATGGAATATTTTGAAATTTTAAAAACTCTATGCTATAACCAGATGTATGAGTTGCATTGTTGCAAATTTTGCTTAAAATTGGGACAGTTTTCTGTTTGGAAATGTGTGCTTCGCATTTAGTACAGGCTCTCGTACATTTGGCCAAGGCAACTTAAAACAGTGATTCTCAAAGTTTCAATATTCACGACCCAATATTCAATTCCAATTTTCATCGCGCCCCCCTCATACAATGACAATGTTTTGAACACAATAATACTGTACTTTGATGCTAAAATTTCGATACGACTTTAACCTCTTAAGTGCCATTGGCGTAAATAAACGTCTCGCTGAGCCAAAGCGTTAATTGCCCCGCACACATATATATACGTGTTTCCGAAGTGCGATCTTTTCTGTGCACTGCTATCCATAAAATTATTCCGAAGGCTTACGAATGCAGTAAAAGGACCTTGATAATGTTTGCGAAGGATTTACTTTTTCAGACGATTAGCTTATTTATTCCTTCATCTACCCCAATACAATCGCGTGACTTTTAATCGGCAATTAAGAATTTAATTCTAAACCGTACAAAGTATCACGATAAATGATCATCTTGGTATATAATTTTATTTATGAGAATCCCATGGGGTCGCTGATAGTTCTTCTCACAAACACGTTCTTAACTCAGTATTGTTAAATTAATTATAAAATACATTGTGTAGCACTGATACAATTATAAGTGCAATCTATCAGTGTAAATGTGAGCTTTATTTTTTATTATGTCAGAACGTATTTTGTTTGTTTACTTTCCATAAATTAATAATTTTTTTAATAATCTTTTGTTTTTGACTTTTCAATATGCTTGCACCCCCCTCCCTTGTAGAATTGTCACGCCCCCCAAGTGGGGCGCGCCCCACAGTTTGAGAAATGCTGGCTTAAAAGATTTAAGCAGTTAATTGCTAGAAAAATCACATACTTCCATTAATATAATTTCTACTGCTTCAACTGTGAAAGCTAAAATTAAAACTGTATAATGTTTGGAGGACTTGATAAAAATTCACCGTTTTGTAATATATTTTGCACACACACATTGTTCTCGATATGATGTGAAATATATAAAGAGAAAAACATGGGTGTTGCCAGGACAAAGAGGAGGATCAGGAAGGGAGGAACATCAATCAGTTGGTAAAACAGTTAACTGTTCGGGGTATGAGAAAATAGATACTAAGTTGCAGACACACACACAAAGTGTGGTAAAAAAATGTTTTACTGCATAGCTATTTAGTAATACAGTAGAAAGTGAACATAGTTTGATATGAACTTGCGTTGGGGTATATTTTTAGAACACTATGCCCTTTCTTGTTTTTATCTGCAATTGCGAGAAAGCACAAATGCGTTTTTTTTTTTCATGCTTAGAGTTTAAAAATAAGATTTATTTCCTTAGAAGTATGATTTAGAATTTTTTTGTAAAGTATAAGAGAGCATTCTTTACTATTTAGCAAGGGCAATGGGATAAATTCATGAGACGATAGTCACGTAAATGTAATCACGTGTTAACAACCAATCAGCTCATAAATTTATATGATATCATAGTAATATGATACATGCAATTTGCATTTCTAGTCAATTTGTTCATGCACTTCGATGTTGTCAACTTTTGCTTTTCATAGAAACTTTCTTTAAAAGAGTACAAATTGCAAATTTGCAAAGTGACAAAGAGTTTGTCAATATTAATAAAGCATATTAAACAAAATGTTCTTAAGTCCTGTTTTAAGTATTCTATAAACCTTAACCATTCGAATATAAGTGTAAAAAGTTATGCTTTTTTTAACAAACATAAGATGTTGATATCAGTATCATGAATAATTTTGTTTGCTAGTTCTAGCGTAATAATTGCTACAGTTACATGAAAATCTGTTCGCTTATTTTAATTATTGATCTCTTAAGTAGCAAGTTCATAAGTACAAACATGAAACTGAACAAAACTACTTTTCTTTAAAAAAATAATAAAAGGAAAAGATTAGTGCATGCATTTCAGTTTTCCTTTGAATGAAGCTGCGTAAAACAAAGTCGTTTTAGATATTTTATGTGTAATATTAATATATATATATATATATATATATGCATAAAAGGAGCTTCTAATAAAGACATTCTAAAAAAACTACTCAAAGAAATGATTTTTTGCTCTTCAGTTAACTAATTTTTATTTCTTTTAAATAAGAGAATCACAAATATCAGTGAAAATAGCCCATTTTCTATTACATGTTCTAATTTTTCAATTAATTAAACAATTTCATAGTTTTTGTCATCCAAATTCTGCAAAGGTTTTCTATGACAAAAAATTTTGTAATTTATTATTAATATCTTAAAAGTAAAATTTGAGTTCTTTCTTATCTCTTTGTAGTAAAATTATTGAAGGAAATCTATCATTTCATATATTCTATGGAAGTATTAGATGCTTTACCAAAACTCGTTCAGTCGTATCTTGTATTTATTTACAGCTGAATTATTTTTCAGTGAACACACATTCGTACTATTCTTTTTAACTATAGAATTAATTACAGAAAATATAAATTTGAAATGACTATACAGTAAAAGTATTCTATTATTTTTCTCTGTTTTTTGAGGTTAATGGTGAAGGAAAAAATGTTTATCGGAAGACCTCGTGAACGAAAAAATCAGTTTTCGCTTTCCTGGGAATTGAATTTCACAAGTTGATTTCATCACTTAAAATAAATACAGGGTGTATTACAGGTATAGTACAGGTTTATAAAATTAAAATATCACCCTTTCTATAATTAAAATTCCCCCTTCTAAATGCTGTATAAAAGAACCATTGCTCAGAAAACTTCAAATTCGGACTGAATACAAGAAAAAATTTAACAAGGGAGAAATGCTATAGTTTAAGAAGAAGAAAATGCTCATTTGTGTTTTCATTGTTGCTTTTTAGGCTGTTTTTTTTTTTTTGGTCCCCGATTTTTCCTATCTAATGTGTCATGACCTAGCCGCAGAAGATCGGCTTTTCACTAATAATAAGCTGACCAACCGTTCTCCTTTTGGGAGGACAGTCCTCCTTTTAAAGGCTATGTCCTTTCTTGAAAAGTGTCTTCCTACTTGCCCTCCTTTTCAATATTTTAATACTGATCTGTTAATCTCCTTATTCAGAGACGAACCAAGCATGTTTCCAATATGTCGAAGAATGGTCTGAAACTAATATCACAAGAAATAACAGTTTTTAATGGTACTTTTTGACTTCATCGCAAGTAAATTGGGCAGATATAGATAATTGTGTTGAGTTTTTATCGAAATAAATGCCTGTTATTAAAATAGATAACTGTCTGTTTGAGGGGGGTCCTCAGGGGGCTCACCTTCTTTAGGTGAGTGCGGGTTTCACGCTCCCGAGGTGCCCTAGTGATCTTTTCCTTTTCCCAAGGGGTTCACTATCTTTGGTAAACATGAGCTTCATGAACCCGGGGTACCCTAGTGATCCTTCTCTATTTTCGACCCTCCTTCTTGTCATTCAATTTATCCTTTTCTTCTTTTCACGTCCAGACCACAGATCTATATTACAAAATGAACTTTGTTCCTATTTTGTTTTTTTTCTAGTGAAAAAACTTCCATTTTATTACTAACATATTATGGTTTACATTTTGTATTTCTATTTGCCTTCCTTTTAAAAATTGGATTTTTATATTTGATTTGATTTGTGTGTTTCTTTGGATTTTTAATATATTATATGTATGTATGCATGCATGCATATACATGTGTGCATATACTTTTATATATATATATATATATATATATATATATATATATATATATATATATATATATATATATATATATATTTAAAAATATATATTTTTATGACTTTTCTTTTAACAAGTGTTTGGCGCAGCTTGGCCAAAGTTGGCCCTTGCGCCATTAAAATTCACACTCAATCAGTCTGTTTGGAGTAAAAAGAAGACTGAATGCGTATTTAAATTCTAATAAATTAGAACAACTGGAAAATCAACATGTTGAAATTGGTAAAAGATGGGTGAAAATACTTAAACCATTTCAAAAATGAACACATTCCACATGAAAATTTAGTTATTCTTGTTGAATTCACGTTGTGCTGCCCTGGAATTAAAGCAGCAGTTGAAAGTTTTTTCAGTTGGTAATGATTTTTGGACAAGTGAGAAATCAAGATTGAATATTAATATATTAGCTACAGTGCTTACCGTAAGATTCAGTATGAAGGATAATTTTTGCTCCGAAATTTCCTATATATTAGAAAATGATATGCTGACAAAAAAATCATTCAATGGAAAAATACTCGTTTACGTAAATAATTAAAAGGAATGCAAGCGCAATTCGCGTGTTTTTATTTGAATTAATAAAATTTTTCACATGTTGACGTAGTAATTTTTTCTTAAATTTTTCGTCCTCCTTTTCATTGTAAGAAAACTGGTCACCTTACTAATAGTGCAACAACAGTTGAATGACTTGGAAGTCATTTTTACGTCAAAAAACAGAAATAATCATGCACAATGAAGCGCTACAGTTGGTTTAACGTACAACTCATGCCAAACCCTTTAAGGCTGTCTTCGGTAAAAGAACGCTTCAACTAAATGCGAAGCACATTTTCAGACAGAAAAATGCCGCAATTTGCATGGAAATTTGCAATATCTTAGCTCATATCACTGATAACAATATAGTGTTTTTAAAAATTTCAAAATATTCCATGAATATTTTCTTTTTCATTTTAATACGTGAAGGCGTAGCCCATTTAACATTACGATATAGGAGAAAAAACACGAAACACATTTTATACCAGAAAAAATGAATCAACTCGGTTAAAAATGGGAAGTATGATAAAAAAAATACTGCTCTTTAAAGGATAGTGACGCCAGAATATCATATTAATTTTTCATTTCTTTTATATCTGAAAAAATGTTCCAAATGAGGGTCCTATTATTTAACATTAATCGAAAACAGCCTTAACTCGATTCAAAATGCCACTTGTAGCCGAATCCACTCCCGTTATACCGTTTAGAGCGCCATCTATTGGTACACTTTGGAACTATTTTTCTTCTGACATATGTCCTTTCTCCTCTTTTCCAAGTGTATTTATTCAATTCAAATGTGGAGTCATTCTGACCAGTGGTTCTTTTTCTTACAACATTTTGAAAGTAGAACTTTGTTTATTATCGCTTTGTACATAAAATTAAATAAATCCTTTATAATGAATCCAGAAGAAAAAAATTATAATTAAAAAGAATAGTAATAGAATAATTTCCTTCCCGTATGAAAAAAAGAAAGAAAAATTACTCAATCAGAAGCAATTGGTACATTTTTATTATCGAAAAAAATATTTAGATACATTTATTCAATTCATCAATTTCTTCTTCACATAAATAACAATAAAATAATATTTAGAAGATTTAATTGAAATCAAAAGTCCGAGGAAAAGTTGTGTGTTTCTTAACATAAGGTATAAGAAAAGACAAGAGCAATTGTTGTAATTTATTGCTTTAGTTGTAGAATTGGACAAAATTATATAATATATCAGTTTTATTACTCAGTCTAATGGCTTTTCCTATGGATTGCGTTTGTTGCAATAAAAAATCAAAGAAAGATGCAGGATCTCCAGAACTAATTTGTTAAGTCACGGGGAATGCCAGACATTTTACCTCATTATAATTATTTAAGTATTTAAATTATAAAAGAAGACTTTTTCGAAAAATTAGCTCATTAAAAATATTCTTGTTTCCATCAAAAGAGGACTGAAAGCCTTACAACTAAAAAAATTAGTTGATAAACTGTTAAATCATCCCATTGATGTGGTGTAGTAGTTTAGAGAGGGGGTTCCAGCTCAGGTGTTGTCCTCGTCATTTGATTGAGATTCAGAGTTACGAGGTACGTCACCAGTATACCACGTGTTGCTTTGCAATGCGACGTTAATAAACACCAGCACTTGTTTCTTTTTGTACATCATTAATTAAGTCAGAAATTCATTTGCAACAAATATTTCATCATTGAAATGCTACATACATTGTAAGATATTTAAAAATCACGAATATATTTGGCATTATTCTAGAAAAAATGACAGAAAAAAATCCTTCCAATTCTTCCTTTTTTTTCTTTTCAAGCTTAGATGTGATTTTTTTTGCTTTAACTTTTGGTTATGCAATCTGGTTCGTCAAAAAAGTCAGGAAATCTACGCTTCAATTTTTGCGAAGGACCTCAATTTGTTATTTATATATTAAGCTTTTTTTAATATTATAAGAAACTTGTATTATACGTGCTGTTGTAAATACTAAACTTCTTCGAATACTTGTCCTTTCATTTGTATTTATTATTTTCATCTATCTATTCTTATTTATTGCAACTGCTTTGAAATGTATTGCTATGTCAATTATAGCTATTTAACATTTATATAGTTATTTTATTATGAATTCTCTCTCTCTCACGGACATGTATTTTAACTGAAGCATTTAAATAGATTTGATTCATTTTGCTTAAATATTATGGAGGTTTGTAGTAGGTGCGCCCTGGTTCCAAATTCCAAAACGTTTATTTCGTTATACAATTTTAAAACCTGTCTTGAGACGATGTTTATAAGTATCGTGGGTTTTTTCGGGAGGGGAAAGAAGACTTTCCTTCACACTTAAAATAATGCGAAATTTTCGAAATTGTTCCGTAAATATTCATGAATTCTACATAGAATATCAGAAAACTTTTTATTTCTGTTATGAGCTTACGTCCGTAATCAGTTAACTGCAGCTACCCTATCGCCAATTATCCTTCAAAAAATGTGCTAAAATTTCTGAACTAAAAGCGCTTTCTGACCTTAAGTACTAAAAGTACATAAAGTTCTAAATGTACTAAAAGTACATCAAGTACTAAATGTACTAAAAGTACATCAAGTACTAAATGTACTAAAAGCGCATCAAGTTGTTCTTCTGCATCCTTCACTGACATTTTAAAAGTTCCATATGTTGCATTTTGTTCCTAACAAAATCTTTGTTTTTCAAAAATAAATTTTTATAGCTTTGATTAAGTTTTTTAATTAAAACTTTGCTTTTTTCAAATTTGCAAAGATATCAAAGAAAATTAAAACTGTAAAAACACATAACCTTTAAAAATATTCTGAAAAACGTTCTCTTTTACCGTTTTAGAAGAATGTGTGTGCATGTATGATTGTCATGCGAATTTTTTGAAACTGTAAAACAAATTTACAGAAAATTGTAATAAAATTCGAAACATACGATACATACATAAAAAACCATAACCACAATGCTAAATATCCAAACATTTATAAAATTATTTATAAAACATGATGCTTTATACCTAGAAACAGAAAATCATTACATAAAATATATATATAATTGTATATATATTGCATAAAATTTAAGAAAACTGCATAATTCTATAATTATTTCTGCAATAATTAGATCCAATGGGAAGAAGAAATACACTTAATAACGTTATGAGAAGCAGTTGTAAAATTGCAATTTTCTCTCCTAGATGCTTTCACGGATCAATTTCATCACGAAATTCTTGGGGAAATGAAACTATAACAGAATAAAATGTAGTGAAAAAGCTCAAAATTGAAAGAATGTTAAGGGAAATTATTCGAGTGTTATTATGACAGGAAGTTAGAAAGTATGGTTTTTATGGGTTTTTTTATCAACTCATTAACTGGAAAAGATTAGTAATCCCTTTCAAGATTATTTAAAGCAATATCTAATTATGTGTATTACCTTTTATCCCCAAAAATTTAATAAATATTTAGGTATAAAATTATTTCAAAAAAAGCAAAATTTTCGTTTTGCTATATATATAAGCAACAAGTTTTTCCTTAACTTCAAAAATGAAAGGGAGTCGTAAGTGCCCATCTCTAAATCTTTCAACATAAAACTATGGTTAATCTTTTTTGATAACATTTTTAAGTAATTGAATACGATTACGTTAATTAATTAATTGTTATTATTTTCTTTATTAAATTACTATTTTGGGCTATTAAAAGGAATATTAAGTTACAGTGTTCAATAATGGTACAAATACACACAATCAAGACAAATTTTAATAAATATTTTCTACACCTATCTAATTATAAAATATCTGATAAAACTTTAAAAAAATTAATAAAAGTTTAAAATTTATCAAAAATTCTGAATTTTACTTTTTATAATAATTTTTTTTTATCATGTTACATAATATTTTTATACATGTGAAAAGTATCGTTAGAAAATTTGAGGAATGTTAGTTGATGACGTCAAGCAGATTTTAAAATTTTTATATATGCATAATTCCTTGCTCTTTATTTTTGCCTAATGATTCATGTTTGAAATAACATAAATAAATTATACAATATGTTGAAATAATTAAATATATGACTTTCAATTCTGGAGTATTACAGAAGGAATGAGAAGAAAGAACTCAAAAATATAACCAGTGCTATATACACAACTTATTCAAAGAAATGTATGTTTTTCAATTCCTATTAGCTCACTCTCTATGTATATATATATTTATTTTATATATATATTTATCTTGTTCAAATTTTCAGTCGTTAATAAAATACTTTCTATTCATCGAATCAAGTTCAAATAATTTTTTAACTTTTAGTGGATGACACTTGATACTAATACAGTGTTATCAAATATTAATTCATTAATTAAATTAAATTTAATTAATTACCGATTTTAGACGTCAACTGAGATTCGTCTCCACTGTTGTAACAATGTAACTGTTAAAACAATGACAAAAGTAGGAGTTGAAAACAGATTTTTCAGCCCAACTAGCCCAACCGGGTGTTCATTGTTACAACAATGCAAACAAATCATGCTTTTTTTTTAATTCCTACTATTAGTTCACTCTCTCCCAATGTATGTATGTATATATATATATATATCGTTCAAATTTTCAATCGTAATAAAATACTAAATACTTTATATTCATCCATTCAAAGTAGGAATTGACTTAAAAAAATTTATACTGCTTGTTATCATTCTAGTAATTGATACAAACATTTGTTCAATGTATTTGTAATATAAATGACATAAAAACAGAAGATTATCCCCCCAATCCTTTAAATTTCATTTATGCTACAGTTTAACAGCTTAACGCATTTGCCCGTGTCTCACTCGCGTTATTTAATGTTTAATGCCAGTCTGAGATCCGTTCTAATAAAAATAGATAGATCAAATTATACATAAACTTATTTACCATACATGATGCCAGAATGCAGAACTTTTTCTGTGTAAACCACGTGGTGCATTTTGATGATTAGCTATAAGTTTATTAGGAATTATTTGTTAAAAAGCAGTTGTTTCGTGTAGAAAGGGTAATTATATTTTATTGCGTTGAATATTATGAAGGTAAACAGTTAACCATAAATTAATTTTCACTATGTTTTTTGTAACTTGTTTAGAAAAGGTTATCTGATAAAAGAACGACTCTGATGATTTTGAATGTGCTTCATATTATACCAAACTGAACTTTTATCCATTCTTATGCATATTAGTAAGACGATTTGATTTTAATAATTTGAAATTCAAAATAAACATGCAATCAAGTCATTTACACTTCGTGTAATAATTTTTATAGCTTCTAAGCCCTCCCTCTCTGGTCACCCTCTCACAGCTGAAATTACAAAAAATTACTTGCACTATACCTATATATTCAATTTCTGTCAAAAAAAATTCGATCACTTTTTTACGTTTTTCCGAAAAAAAACTCGTGCTTTAAGGGTTAAACAGTACGATTTACACTGATATGTAAGCATTAAATGCTTAAACTGTCTAGTAAATGAAGGATTGTAAATAAAAAGCTTTATTCTAGAGAAATCTGAACACATTCAAAAAAAATGCCTGCTCTTTTTTCACAACCCATATCGGTCAATGTTGATTTATAGATGATAGGTTGCGAATCCTCTTCTATCCCATTAATAAGCAGAGGGAATGAAATAAATTTTTCCACAAAAAAGAATTTCTTTTTCCGTTCTTCAAATTTAGAGTATGGGATAATTTAATTACATACAACAAAGTAAGTTTTAAAATGTTAACGACGTATATGAAACGTATATAAAAAAGAAAAACGATTTTTTTAGTTTGGCTTTCGTGGACGGCGTATCACTGGTTCGTATCCTGGTGCCACTGAAAACCTGCCGTGTAGAAAAGGCTGATGCACTTTAAATACGTAGATTTCCAAATCCACTCGTTGGCGTGGTGTGGTAGTTTGGAGATGGGGTACCAGCTCAGGTATAACCCTCATCCCCTGACTGAGGTTGAAAATAATGAGGTCAGTTACCGTATAAAATGTATACTATGAAGTGTATACTACTACTAAAATGTATACTACTACTGGAGTGGTAGTTTTCCGGAGATCGTTTTGTAGCTCTAAACCTCTTTCGGGTGAGCTGGGTTCCTTTGAACATTTCACCAATAGCTCTCGTGTTGCTTTACAGTACAACGTTAATAGAACTCTCACTCACTCACTGGATTTACTTATTATTTATTATTTACTTATTTCCGATTATTGAAAGAATTTTTACAATTGTTTTAATGCACCTGTTGCAAGTTGTCACTTGTTTAATAAATATTTTAACCAAAGATGGATTCCTTTTTTTTCACACCTTTTCGAATGCTGCATTTTATGCAATTAAATTAAAATTTAAACCTGGAGGGGTAAAAATAAGGAATGGCATAGACTTAACAGCTTGTAGTTCAGAATTGTTTTCGTCATACGAACTTGGTTTAGAATTATGAGGTTCATCGCACATTGCATCATTTTCTCTGCTGAAAATTAGAAAATAAAACCGATGTTTTGTAATATAAAAATGGTCAGATGTCGGGTTTCAGTGCTTATATCAGTGATTCGCAAACTTTTTTTTCTGTTGTGATACCCCTTTAAAAATTTTAAAATTTTACGGCACACTTGCTGAAAAATAAGTTTAAAAAGGTTTTACTTATCTATAATAAACTACACGTAACATATTTTATGACAATAATTTGCAATTTTAAGTAAAATACTATGTACGATGAAAGACACAAAATGTTTATTGAGTAATTAATTATAAATTAATTATAAGAATACATTTAATGCTAAATTTCAGCCTGCTGACTTTTTATCATTTTGTTTATATTTGGTCATAAAAATATTAATGTCACTCTCATTTCCTCCACTATATTTAAAAGTCTCGTTTTTTTTCTTTTTTTTTTTCAAATTTATTTATGTTGAAAATCAAAATTCACGCAAATATGATGTAGAAAATTGTAACAATATTTTTAAAGCTTTTTTTGGCTATTATGGGATGGATGCCTCTAATTTTAATCAAAAAAGATTTAAGTGACATCTTCCGAATGTTTTGAAATTATATCTCCATTATTACTGAGCAAGATTAGTTCTTCCTCTTCATTCAAAGTTAATTCATGTGCAGATGGATCCGTTACCTCAAAGGGATTATGAACCCAATCAATTTTTTAAACCAAATTTCGACTAATAATAATAAGGTATCCGACTACGTTCGGAACTTTGATTTTGAAAAGCACATAAATGGATAATTTTCAAGATATTTAGTGTCACTTAGATTAGAATATATGCATAAAATTGTTTTAAGGACATTTTGATAAAAAGAATTTATTTAAATACAATATTTTGGCAAAAAATTAACTTAGAATAATTTTTTTCCAATGCTCTCCTTTTGTGAAAATCTTCTATTATAATTATATTTTGCCTGTATATAGCTCAGACCTCTCTACAAAGGCTCAACTAGAATTTTTGAAATATATAACTTAGAAGTGGATTTATTCATATTTTACGACAACAGAGAGGAGTAATTTTAAGAAAAAAACCGTCAATAATCGGTGGTAACTCTGAAAATAATGCGAGTTTTTCAAAAATTCTAGTTGAGCCTCTGTAGAGGGGTCTGAGCTATATACAGGCAAAATATTATTATAATAGAACGATTTTTCACAAAAAGAGACCATTTGGAAAAAAGATTATTCCAAGTTAATTTTTTGCCAAAATATTATATTTAAATAAAAAAAAATTTGTCAAAATGTCTTTAAAACAATTTTATGCGTGTATTCTAACCTGAGTGACACTAAATATCATGAAAATTATCCATTTATGCGCTTTTTAAAATCACGGTTCCGAACGTAGTCGGATACCTTAAATCAGAGTATAATTAAGGCTTATAAAAGAATTGGCAGCACAGCAGTTGAGAAGCACTTGCTTATATAACTTTTATTTCTGAAAGTGGCACAGAGTCTAGCTGTTTAAAGTTACTCAAAAACAACTAGGAGTTAATAAACCAGGTACATTCTTTTAAAACCCATTTCGTGTTACTCATTTTTATCTCCAGCAGATCTTCCGCAAATTCAACCACAACTGCACCCTTTCCGCTTCTATTATAAGACCGACATTCGCTTTTGTCGCTCATCAATAGGTCCGATTCCCTACAACTGCTAAAATATCACTATGGACAACACTTCTGCGAACTGCATTCCTCCGCCCGAGGTATATAAAACATGTCACTTCCCGTGTGCACGCGTGTGCTAGTCTGGCCGTGCGGTGATCCCCAAGCCTGAAGTACTCTTCGACATGTCCTCAGCCTCAGAGAAGCAGAAGCGGGTTCTGCCCCTGTTTCAATATGTGTCCTTTTCCACCAAGGACAAGTTTGGAATGCGGGTTCAGAGGGATCCTCGCCTGGCAGGCTTGGGTGTTCTAGGAAGAGGTGTGCTATTCTCCTGCTTTCACGAGGACCACTTAAATGAAGCCACTCAACTGTATGAAGTACTTATCAGTATGTATGATATCCTTTTTTTTTTACTATTTCGTAATGATATCAGATTGCTATTAAATAGTCATTGGATCACAACTATTAAATAAATGTCCTGAAAAGATTACTATATTTCGTTTGATACTTTAAAAGTTAAAGCACTATTACAAAAAATGTCCATATAAGGTATTAGACATCAAATGTATATAAAGAAATGTTATACAACTTATAATACATACAAACAGTATGTATAACATTTGATCCAGAGATAGGAATTCATTATTTTTCAATATTCATGTTGTAAATATATAAAACACCTCTCAAAAATAGTATTTTAGACTATATATATGTACTAACAACTTTAAAAAGCGTTAATAAGATTCCGATATATCTTTCACAATGTACTTAGATACCAGATTCATATTTAGACATCAAAATGTGTTTACCTAATTTTTTTAGAAAGATTGTGGATAAAAAAAAAAGTTCTTAAACAAAATTGCAAAACAAGTTAAAATATAGCACCAAATGTATTGAATGAAATAAGTTTTTTATCTTGCATTTTTTTAACTATAAAGCTTCTGATGTCAGTACATAGCATTAATTTTCTTGCTTAAAATTCTTTTTAATGCATATCTAACGTAAACATAATTGAATGAAACTTTCAGCTCATTTTTTTGTTTACAATTATAAAATTTAAGAGTGTTGTAAACCTCTAGCAACCCCTAGGAACTTGATATTTAATCTGAAGAAAGCAGCAAAGCAAAAGTCATATTATAAAATTATTTTTTTTACAAAAACTTTTAAGAAAAGGTCATAAATGTTTATTTCATCAAAAAGAAAGTTTTGAATGTTTGTAGATATAAAATTTATAGCTCTTGTATGTTTTATTATACATAAAATTGTAATATAGAAATAATAAAAATACCGAATTTATAAGTAAACGCAGATATTAGATACTTGACGTTAAGATTAAATATTTTATATTTTTAAACAAAAATTTTACAGTAATTTTCAATAAAATAAAAAAAATGAATAAAAAGCAAATAAATGCATTAAAATTATCTCGTATAATTATTGTGTAATAAAATCGCAATTTGGACAGCAAAAATATTAATACATTCAGAGTCTAAAATTCATAAAAAATACAATTTGAAAAGCAACAATTCATAAAAAATACAATTTGGAAAGCAACAATTCATAAAAAATACAATTTGGAAAACAACAATTCCTTAACAAAATCGTACCTTGCTAATTTTGATGAATACTCTCCCCGATTTTTAAGTTTAACTAAAATAGTCCATCACGAAAAAAATTAAAAATAACATTTTTATATAGAACATTTATCAAATCTCGATTAAATAATGAAATGGATCATTCGTTTCATAACGTTGAAATACTTATTTTCTGATTACAAAAAGATATATCGTTATGTACTGTTTTTATTAATTGTTTGAAAAATATCAATTCTTCTAAGGGAATACGAATTGAAACAGGACTGTTATTAATAAGTATTCTTTATTACCATTTACAGAGCTGTAATGTGTACAATTATTGAAATTGTCGTATTTTTAAAATAGAGTGAAATTATAAATCTGTACGGAAACAAATTAAAGACCTTTGAGAAGTATAATTATAAAAGAATTTCATAAATTTTTCTATTGGCAGATCAATACAAATTTTTCTGACTTTTAGAAAGAAAATATTATTAAAATGAAGGATTTTTATGTTTAAGTGGGAAATTTAAAAAGGTTGAATTAAAGACAAATATTCAACTAGAATGTTTATTGACACCATCAAATTTAATAATTATAGTTACTAAAATTCCGAATTGTCTCATTTTATTCATTAATATAAGTTTCAAATAAATAATTTAAAAAAATAATCGACATTCGTGTAATTTTATTTTACTGAGAAATATTTGTAAAAATTTTTAAAAAAAGACAATATAAGTAGAATTTTTTCTACCTAAAATTTGAATTAAGTTTTGCGAACTCACCATTCTTAAGGATATCACACTGAACAATAGAATTATCGATGCGAATTGTAATTAAATTAATTCACGATCATTTAAGCAGAGAAATTCAAAAACAATCAAATATATATATATATATATATATATATATATATATATATAACATTAAATCATGCAAACCCCTAAAAAGCAATCATAATAATAAATCCTTCGAAAAAGTAGATCGCAGGCCTTTATATAGTATACCAAAAATAGGTGCTCTAGTTAAGAAAAACTTTATGCAAATTAAATGCAACATGATAGATAGCATCACGATCTGCTTATACTTTACTTGACGGAATATTCTTTTCGAAATTCCCGGTGAGACAGAAAATTGAGGTGTAAACAGATTGATAAGGTTATTAGCAGGTTATATTTCTAATAACTATCATCAAATTAAACTAGAAAAACTGACATATACATTGAAATTACTACAGAATTTTTAAAAAACGCTTCTTTTGTTCTTCAGCCGCTCCCAGTTTCGAAGAGTTCCTCGACCTGTGTCATCAGTGCAGAGACTACGTGAACGAGGGTCTGTTTGCTTATGCAGTATCCGTAGCTATCCTCCACAGGAAAGATTGCAGAGGAGTGAACCTGCCCCCCGTTCAGGAGATCTTCCCGGATAAGTTCGTCCCCGTAGAGACTCTGTATGAGGCTTACAAGGAAACCAAGCTACACAAAGAAGACGAGGTAAAACTTTTTTCATTATTTAATCTTTATTTTAGAGCCGTTGTGGAGAAGTATGTGTTATTTCACACAGACTTAAGAGAATTCCTCATTAGGAACAAAATTCGTCTGTTTTAAGTTCCATACAAAATCCTTCCATTACCTTTTAATGACTTATGTTTTTATTTTTTCTTTAATGGCAAAACTTTAATAATTTTAATGTTCATTGTTTTCTTTATAACATAAAAAGACAAAATTGCATAGACCTTGTATAACTGCAACTTTGCACTATAGTCATTTTTTCCCTCATTGTCACCACGTCACAATCAACCTTGCTGCTGCAATGTCAAATAAACAGCAAAGATTTTATTATATAAAAAAATCATAATAAGGATTTTTTTTCTGTGTGCTTTGTGTATAAAACTTTAAAGCTTGTGAGAAATATTGAGGTCATCGAATGAATAAAAGCAAAAACATAACTTATAAAGTATTTTTGAAAAAAAGGATTGAGTAGAGAGAGAGAGAAAGTTTTTTTTAGAAAAAAGTCTTTAGATGCTGTGTATCTAACGATTTTGAACTGTCAGGCACCAGATTAGAACTGGAGTGGAAAACGATTATTTGAGGTGAAAAGCGACTGTAATTAATTTATTTATTGACAGAAGATGTGGAAATTTAAGTGGAGATTTTACAAATTCTCTTTTTCTTTCGAATTTCTAAATTATATGGGGCTAAACTGCAATGGACTCATAAAAAAAATTTCTGACTGCGCATAAAAATTCACATTAACATCTAGCAGGTATCTACTTCAGAAGTTTGAATAAAACAGTAAACCCAATCACATTGAAAAATACATCGTAAATAATATTAAAAGTGCAGTTGGAGAAATACGAATACGAAGGGAAAATATATTACTATATCAAAATTACTCCAGTTCATCTGGCTGATATCAGTCACTGTTTTGTATAGTATAGGGCGGGGGTGGCTAACCTTTATGTATCAACGTGCCATTTTTTCTAAAGAAGTGTTTAATGAGGTATGGACGTGCCAACAAATAATTTTTAGTTAATATTACAGGGAAAATATGAAAACTGAATACTAACAACTCTAAAGTTTTCATTTACTACGAAAAAATACCTTTTACACTGTATAGTTGTAAATATTTTAGCTATACGTGTAATTCAAATTAAAGTAACATTTGTGTGATTTCGGTTGTTGCAGATCGGATGAAAAGTAACTTATATTATGATTGTAAGATGTTACTTTTAGTAGAATGCATACTGAATCAGTCATCTGCCAAAAGGTTTCTCAGCAATTAATTATTTTTTTATGTGGTTCGCATTTTTGACAATATTATTTGTGATTTGTTTAAAAATGCCGTTTTATAGACGATGTTCTGCAGGTTACTGTTCCAGAACATAAACACACACCGTTTTGGCACCTTTACTAATAGTGCTATATTTCTATAAATTCACCAAGTTTGAAATTTTTTGTTACACTTACTATCGTGCATTTTTTGTTCTTTTTCTGTACTAGCCCTGTTAAATAGCAGTTAAAAATCGCAAATATAACACAAATAAGCTTTAAAATGCAGTTGTGTCAACGAAATTGACTATGCTTGCGTAAATAAATTTTGCATCACAAGCAACTATGGTTCACGACGTAACTAAGACAAAATCAAAGAGTGTGCTTTCAGCCACCCCTCGTCCGATCACTCGCGTTTGTTCCTAATACTTCATAATGAGCTTAGTTTTTTGAAATACAACGCAAACCATTTTGATCGCTAGCGTGCCTTAAATATTGTGTCACGCGCCATTGGTGGCACGCGTGCCACTGATTCGCCATCCCTGGTATAGGGACACCATACTCTTTACATAATATGTGGACATCATACTGTTCATCTAGTATAACGATATCACACTTTTTAATATAGTACTTGGATCATTCCCGAAATTTTGGTACCTTCGGCGAGTTTCTGCGTCTTGTGGTTCGAGGAAAGATTGGGCTATATTCATATATACCTATATACATACATAGATACGTTTGTTTACCTACGAATTTTATAGAGTAGATGGCGTAAAGTTCTCTAATTACTAGATGTAAAAATCCCTCTTAAAGCCTTTTTTTATTACACATGATTCGTAGTTAATTCAATTGATATTGATTCTGAAATAAGTGTGAATATTAAGAATGTTCTTAGCGTAATAGAGTTTTAAGAAAATCTTTAAAAAAATTTGTTTAATATTAAAAATTTTAAGATTTTTTTTTTGAGATTAAGAAAGGGGATGTGGGTTTAGGTCACATATCTTCACTTTTCATGCTTGATCTTAAGATATTTGTAAAATTCAACTCAACTCAACTCAGTGGCATAACAGCCCTTGAAAGCCAAGGCCTACTGTACCCATCTCAATATTCATGACCTTGGGCACTGATGTGAAGGAGCAAATGTTCCGACTAGGTTTTCAGTCTGACGCTAAGCCCCCAGTGTTAGTTCCCAAATATAAGCTTGATACTCATTTATCGACCCACTGAAGGGATGAAAGAATGAAGCGATCTTGCCCAACCCGGGACGTGAACCCCGGACCTGTGGCGTGGAATCGCAACTTGTTAAACTACCTTATTAATAGATTTTGATAATTTTTTTCAGGATGTTATCATTAACATTCAGAAAACAGGAAACATCATGGACCCCGAATACAACCTTGCCTACTACAGAGAAGACATTGGAATTAACGCTCATCATTGGCATTGGCATTTGGTATACCCAGCAACCTGGAGACCCGAAGTCATTGGCAGGATTAAGGACCGAAAAGGAGAATTGTTCTTTTACATGCATCAACAGATGTGTGCAAGGTAAGGTTAAAGTTACGAACATCTACTTTTGTTGTTTCGTGTATTAACGCAGCCGCATTGAAGAAAAATTTCTATAAATCAAAAACTGCACAAAATTTTGTTAAGTCAACACCAATGCTAAATTACAAAAACCAATGCAAATTTCAGTTGCCTTTTAATAAAAGCCGCAACTATTTTTTTTCCGAATTTAGTTTTTGTGCTCAAACTTCAATTCATTTTAATCCATATTTCGGAAAATAAAGTAGTTAATTTTTGAACTACGGGTGAAAATAGACATATTACTTCAGAGGCTCAAATGCTTCTATTCTCATGCCAGGAATTTATATATCAGAAAAGAGACTTTTCGAAAATGTAGGGTTAAAAAAACTGTACTAATTATTTTTGGAATTAGAAATGGCCATTGTCTAAAAAACAATTATCTGCATTTTATCACAGACAATGGTACTGAACTTTTTCATAAGTATATTGCTTTGAAATTTGACCTTGATTTAATATCTACAATTTTTATAACATAATCAAAAAGCAATGAAAACTTACAAATACAGCTGTACACATTTATATGAATGTAACAAATAAATTTTTATTTAGTACATAATCATTCTTGTTTTCAGACGAAAAAGTCATCAAACTTAGCTAGTAATATGGAATGAAAATATATATAAATCACATCAAACACACACAATATTTAAGAATTTATGAAATATTTGGTTTGCACTTTTTTTATGTGTTGAACTCATTTTTGTATAAAGATTCGAAATGTATTTTATCTGCTCCGAAATGACACAATAAATTAAGCCCAAACCTTTATTGTTTTGTCTGTCTTGTATCATAAACGATTTATGCACATCACCAACGGTAAGATGAAATTTTAAAAAAGTAATATTAAAATACTACTCCATAGACTATTTTAAAACAAAATAACAAATAAAACTTATGTCTCATAAAAATACCCTGTATATTTATATGTGAAACAACTTAAATTAATATTAATTTAAAATATTCAAAATATTCAAACCACCATATATTCACATTAAAATGATTAAAAACTATATTTTAATAGATTTATTCGTGATAATTTCTCCTCAAAAAGTACTTTTTTTACAGATTTATTTGCGATTTCTACAAAAAGAGTACCTTAACAGCTTATACGTGCCTTACTGAGTGATTGAAACTTTTCCCTAAAACCATTTACATAATTTCTAAAAATAATTAATATTTCCCTTTACTTGAATACGTGATTATAACATTTTTATAATATTTTCTCTTGGTTTTTTCTTATTTTGAATGTATAATGGTATAATACTGCTATTTTAGTGAAATGTTGCAGAGAACTCTATCCTAGCGTTTAAAATAAATTAAAGGGTTCCTTTATTTCTGGCTGTTTATGTTGTCATAACTACATCATCTCAATTTACATAATGAATATACATTATATATATATATATATATACATGTATCAACACTGTTTTTATCAAAGCAGTTTATAAAATTTTTGTGTTAATAGATTATTAAATTTATTCTATATACATACAATGCGAATATTAAAGTAAAATTTATTTCAACTCAAAAACTGAGTGGCACAACAGCCCATGAGAGCAAAGACCTAATGTGCCCAGATTTAATACATGAAAATAGTATATTATGTAATATGCATTGGTTTGAAACTGTTTTCTTGTTTTTTTATTGAAAATTGTCACATATCTTTTCTAAAACATTGGTTAAAGTTCTTATACCTATAATTAATAAGATACTGGTGCATTCCAAAAGTTTTACTCTTGGAAAGAAATATCAAAACTACTAAAAAAAGTAAGCCATACATTTCTGTGAAAATAAGTTCTGTTATTTTAGTACAATTAAATTTAATTTTATATAAAAGTAATTTTTCGAATTTATAAACGTATTTTAGAATATATCTAGGCCTTATTCGCTCTTTTACAAATTCCCCTGTTTTGCAGATATGATTGTGAACGTCTATCCAATCACATGCCTCAGATGATTCCTTTCCACAACTTCCACGAGCCCCTGGAAGGTTATTCTGCTCATTTGAGCTCCAATATCAACGGCTTGCCCTATTCTTCAAGGAATGCTGGACGTAAACTGGCTGATTTGGAAGAGTGTGCTGTGCAAGACATGGAAAGGTGGAGAGAAAGGATCTTGCAGTCTATCAACTTGGGCGTTGTTGTTGATCCCAATGGACACGAAACTGTTCTGGATGAGATTCACGGCATCGATATTCTTGGAAACATCATTGAGTCCAGTTATGATTCAGTGAACGTTCCCTTCTACGGAAGTTTGCACAATTGGGGACACGTCTTGATGGCTGCAGCTCACGATCCTGATGGCAGATACAAGGTTGAGTGTGCTTCTATCATTAAATCATGAAAACTAATAATTTTAGTAATTTATAACCCTAAGAATTATTTAAAGTATCCGACTACTTCCGACAACTCTTTTTTTTTTTTCAAAAAATGGAAATATGGGGATTTTCTTGCGATTTTTAGATTTTTTTAGTATATTTTAAGATATCCAACTACGTTCGAAACCGTTATTTTGCAAAGCGCATAAATGGATAATTTTCATGATATTTAGTGTTACTTAGATTAGAATATATGCATAAAATTGTTTTAAGGACATTTTGAAAGAAAAAGAATTTTTTTATTTAAATATAATATTTTGGCAAAAAACTAACTTAGAAAAATCTTTTTTCCAAATGTTCTCCTTTTGTGAAAAATGCTTCGATTATAATAATATTTTGCCTGTATATAGCTCAGACCTCTCTACAGAGGCTCAACTAGAATTTTTGAAGTATATAAGGGTGGTTTAGAAGTGGGTTTAGTTGTGGGTTAGAAAAAGGTTAGTGGATAGAAGTGGGTTTATTCGTATTTTACGACAACAGAGGAAAGCAATTTTAAGAAAAAAACGCCAATTATTATTTCAATTGGTGGTAACTCTGAAAATAATGTGAATTTTTCAAAAGTTTTAGTTGAGTCTCTGTAGAGAGGTCTGGGCTATATGCAGGCAAAATATTATTATAATAGAATCATTTTTCACAAAAGGAGAACATTTGGAAAAAAGATTATTCTAAGTTAATTTTTTGCCAAAATATTGTATTTAAATAAATTATTTTTGTCAAAATATCCTTAAAACAATTTTATACAAGTATTCTAATCTGAATGACATTAAATAGCATGAAAATTATCCATAAAATCAATGTTCATATTTTTTAAAATCACGGTTCCGAACGTAGTCGGATAAATTAAGAAAAAAAATCCTAAAATTCTCTCTCAAAACAACAAAAATTATTTTTATTAAAATGGGAAAAATGGGTGAAAATGTACAAAAAATTACATAAACGGGACCCACAAAAAATTTTGCTAACAAATTCTCAGTTTTTCAATTTTGATGTGTTACTTTGTTATTCATGTTTGAAATTATCTTCAGGATAAGAGATATTTTAATTTTTATAAAAACTATAGCACTTTATTTTAGTTACTATATGAAATTGCCTTAAAAAACATTGATTATATTCATATAAAGGACTGTAAATTTTGAAATAAAACCGTGATTGATAAATCTGAAAGTTAAAACAGTTCTACTGTTATACAGAACATACACACACAAAATTGCAGCAAATTATTTTCAAAACTTTTTGAGCAATCGCTGCCCCGTATGAACTTTTCGAATAAAACACATTTCAATTAAAACTTATTTTAATGTTTGATATTTTATGTAAAGTTATGGCATCTCTGCTTTTACTAAAACATTTGTGAGGGGCTTACACGTCTTTTCTATAACATGTCCTTTGGGTTCATTGGGGCCAGAATTAATGGCAACTGTTTTCCAACCAAATGCAAGAAGTGAAGCGAGAAGGAAAGATGCAAATTAGGAAGCTTTTAAATATCAGAAGTTGGAGTAAGTGGTGTGGTAATTCAAAGAATGAAAAGATAATCCATGGTTCGAGCGTGAAGAGGTTTTGGAAAACACTACATGGTATCAAACAGAAATTATACGTGATAGAGAGCCCATAGATCAAGGTGCATAACATTGCACTCGAGTAAATACGCAACTTCGTCTAGGATTATTGTGATCGCTACTTCAGACTACATCAAGGTAGGATTGACTATTTTATATTAGGATCTGTGATAGTATTGGAATTGAGTTTAGGCGAGTCAGTTATTGATAGTGGTCCGGGTTAAGTAATTTCGGTATTATATATATATTGTGGGTTTTGCCACCGTAGATTCTCTCACTTATATTATCATAATCTAATT
Organism: Trichonephila clavipes; assembly: GCA_019973935.1. Taxonomy (NCBI): domain Eukaryota; kingdom Metazoa; phylum Arthropoda; class Arachnida; order Araneae; family Nephilidae; genus Trichonephila; species Trichonephila clavipes. Next base: position 822,229 of record BMAU01019210.1, on the reverse strand, counting down.
TGTTAGACGAATAAGTTAAAGATCTTAATAAAGTCATATTAAGATCATGACGGCTCCTAGTTCTTACTTTATTCCTACACCTCTAGCTCACGCTGATAATCAAGGAAAATGTCACCCAAGGGGGTGACATCTCACACTTTTAGTTTTTGTTGCAATAAATGAAAATAAAACACTTGCTATTTTTATAAAGCTAATAAGATGGCATATAAAATAAAATCATAAAAAAAAAATTTGTCAATTTTTTTTAAAAAATCATGATTTTAGGAGAGTCGGATACCTTAAATTCCACTAACATATAGGGTGTCCAAAAAGTATGGCCGCTCTTTCAAAAATGAACAGAACGGATCCACAGAGACGGATTTGTTTTTAATGGTTAGCAATCTGTTTTGCAGTTGAACCCTGGTGTTATGGATGACACAGCTACAGCTCTCCGTGATCCCATTTTCTACAGATGGCACAGATTCATTGATGATCTCTTCCAGGAATATAAGAAGACGCTGCGACCATACACTAAGGATGAGGTGAGTTATTTTGTCAATAGAACAGAAAATAAAAAGCATCATCTCAAAATTTGCCTCTGTAAGTTTAAGCGCTTGAAAGTTCTTGGCTACATAGGTTATAGTTATTATATAAAGTTTTCTGCCGTCCACACGGTATAGTGTTTAGTGACGTTGACGTGCCGTGGGCCCGAGTTCGATTCCCGGAAAAGACACGAATGTTTGTAAATGTATAGTTCCCGTATTCTTTAAATATCCGTCAAGTAAAAAAGCCGTTTCGATAGGTTAGTGGAAGGGGAAGAGGGGTATAAGATCCTCGGGATGCTCTTCTTCAAAACTTGGGTAGAATGAAGCCAAAACGTACTGCCACCTGCAGAGTACTCATGCACGTATTTTAGCCCTAGCAACGATGAATTTCGTTGTACCTTAACCGACGATCTAATGGCATTAGTAACTACAACATATAAAGTTTCCAAGTATATGAAAAGAGACTTTTGAAACATGAATTCTGTGCTTTTGGAACGCTCATTACGATTTAGTTCATGCAAAAAATATATTATTTTTTTCTAGATAATTTGTTTTTTCCACGGATTTGTTTTTCTTTCATTATGTTATTTTTCTACTATACTTTATATTCTCAATACAACTTCTTTCTTTCTCTCTTTAGTTTTCTGAATAAAAATGTCGAAAATTATTTCTTATGGGGCTGCGGATTGGTTTTTCAGCATTGCATACTTAGTACATTCCCTGTGAAAACTGGTATCGCTTTTAAGTGTGGCTCCCTATCTAGGTGTTATAACCAATTGCCACAAGTAATTTTGATGCTTAGTTTCCTTCCCAAAGGGAGGCGCATGAGCTCTGACGATGCGAAACCGTGCTAGGGATTTAATTTTTCCGAGAGCATCCAAGCCAAACAGGCCTCAATGGATCTTGTACATGTAACAATTAAAACAAGACATATTTGTTTCTTTTGTTGCTGAATATTGATAATTCTTCTCCAAATTCTTTTCTTGTCATCATTAACTCATTGATTTAAAATATTTACTTTTACAGCTGAGTTTCGGAAATGTCTTTGTAAAATCTCTTTGTGTTAATGCTGAAAAATCCGATACCATTAAGACTTTCTTCAAGGAGGATTTCTTGGACGTCTCTCATGCCTTCTATTTTGGAAGAACTGGATCCGTTAAGGTGAGTCGGTTGAATTTCTACATTAATTATTAATTTTTTACAATCGCAGCCTGAATGTCAAACATTCTATGTACTAACTTCTAGTTGTTTCCGAAGTTTACGTTGTTAAAACATGCAAAAATAATAGCAGGATACTTATGATACCAGATGGTACCTGTAAGATCAAATATCATTTTTATCGTTATACAATTTTATAAAAAGAAGAAATTGTAAAAGTAAAAATTAACTGTAACATATCCCGGATAATTTCCAAACAAGTTAATAATAGGGATATCTATGACTAAGTAAAAAATATTAAGATATTAATTAATTCAAACTAACATTAAACTTATTATAATTGTAAAATATAAGAAATTTAATTGAGCAGCTGTGCTGTTAACAATATCTTATGGTTTTTTAATGATGTTCATTTTATCTCACTATCTTTATTAACTAAATAATAATTACGCTGTAAAATATTAGGTGTTATATTGCTATGAATTGATTTATTGATTCATCGGAATATTATTACTATTCCAACAAGTACATTACACGTCTCTTTTTAATGTAAATAGTACATTTTACAATAGGTAAAACAATACTGTATAGCTCCGAGTGGGATTCATAGTGTAAAATGAACAAAACGCTATCGCGCTGCTTGGTATTTCTCGACATAAAATAAAACAAGCTGCTATTGCGCTGCTTGAGTCTTTTCGTACTCATTTTGAGAAAGCACGGTTGTGCTGTTTGGGGCTCTTCGATAGTGTTTTTTCAATATCCCCCGGGTCTGAAACAGTTAAATTGAAAATAATTTGTGTGAACTTATCGTATATTGTAAAAAATTTGTTCAAGAATATAAAATCGAGCAATTTTTTAAAATAGGTCCGCTACCAACATTTGGACCACGAACCTTTCACCTACAAATTCGTTGTTGAAAATACTGGAACCAAGACTCGACACGCTAAGGTTCGAATCTATTTGGGACCCAAAAACGATCATTTGGGTAATCCCATTAAGATTGCTAACATCAGAAGACTTATGATTGAACTGGATAACTTCCATGTCGAATGTAAGTACAAACAACTGAAAGGGAGAAATTTTTTATTTAATTGCATTTCTGTATCTACCTTGGTTTAGTATTACGAAGTCCATCACCAATATCCCTCGTACTGTTTTAAGTTTGACGTCAATTAATATACACTCCATTGTTTGTTTTTTTCATGGGCTGGAGGAAGGGTTCTCTAAATTTTGATAAAAATAGTTGAGAGCCCTGGAAACCATAAATAGGGAAAATGTTTTTTATGCATTTCTGAGAACTGCTTACCACACATTAAATTGCTAATTTTAGTTTTAAAAAATTGAGTTTTCTTGGAAATTACTCTAAATAAGAGGTGGGCAGACTTTTCCAGGGTACGGGCTGCTTTTAATGTTTTTAAGGTGTTGCAGTCCACCCATTGGCATAAGTATGGCTAATCTGTATTAAAATCGTATAGTTTCTTTTCTTGACATTTCTTTTCCACATATTGTGCCCCTCTTTTAAAAGATGATAGATTACTATTTTTACTACAAAAACACAAAGTCTAGTTGAATGCTTAAACACAACTATGAGTGAATGCTAGACCGTGGACGTATTCAATGCAGAAAGCAGAGAACATAGGTGAGAGGATGAATCTGAAGAGGGCTATGTACTTACAATTGTTCGCGGGTGATTCCCACGCCATCGCGAGACATGACAGCACGAGAGCCCAAACACGTGGAAGCACAGGATGTGGGATGAATTCTCAATAACCAATCCCGTGCTATCGCGGAAAAACTGATCATCAATATTTAATCCCCCTTCAGTCGGTGTGTGGGGAAAAATTTATTTCTGCGGCTGGTACTGTAGTGATCGTTTTTTCCCGTACAGCGGCAGCGAACGTGTTAAGCGTCATTGCTCATCGTTCGCTTTCAATGAAGGTTTGTGTGTCATCTACACACTTATAGAACCATTTGCTCACAGTCACACCGATTGTGAAAACCGATTCTCCAATCTAGCTGGTGTCGGTGCTCCATAAATATGTTTGTTTTAGTTCGCGTGTCTTAGTTCTTAGTGAAGGTGGTCACCTCAAAATACCTTAGCGATCTACTGGTCGATCGCGATTGACTTAATACCCTTATCCCTGCTTTAAATAATAAAGATATTACTATACTCTAAATCTCAGAAGTTTAATTCATCTAAAAGGATTTTTTATTGAATAATATAAAACCCATGAAAAAAAAGATTTTTTTCGATATTTTTATTTTTTTCCAAAATACACAGTCATTGATTATCCTTGTCGTTTCAGTGAAGCCTGGCACTAACAACGTCGAGCGTCGTTCAATTGACTCCAGTGTCACTTTGAGCAAGCAGCAGACCCTCAAGGAATTGCTCCAGGGCAAAGGAACAGACAGAAGTGGTGACGAATACTGCAGCTGTGGATGGCCAGATCATCTTCTGATTCCCAAAGGAGATTCAGGCGGAATGAAATTCCACTTGTTTGCCATCTTCACCAACTACTTTGAAGACACTGTGAGTACTTTACATTAAAAAATGCGAAAATTGGATTTTCTAATTGGAAATCCTAACATTATTTTCATATAGAATTTCTGGGAACATTTTTTTAAAAACTTTTAATTGTCTTTTTTCGTAAAAGCTTAAAAAAATTAAATATTAGTCTGGAGAATTTATTTTATTTTTAGTAGTTTTAATCAGCTGTTAATGGAATTAAGAAAATAAATGTCAAGAGTTTTATTTATTGTGACAATCATACATTGAAGTAGCTATTGTGAATTATACATTGTGACAAAACATTCACTGATTGGGTACACAGGAAACGCCAATAGCGTCCTTTTATCCCCTATGAGATTTCCTTAGCATCAAAAGTCAGTTGAACCCAGAAACATAGCCAAGAGAAACGTGTTTTTCCTCACAAACCCTATAATTAAGCTATTATTTTTATCATAACTAATTATTTAAAGTTAACACTAATTATTTAAAGTTAATGTGTGTATATTTTGTGTAGCAATAATGTTAATGGTAATTAAATTCTAATTTGTAAGTATATTTGGTCTCGCCCCAATTCTTTTGTCATTTCTGTTTGAATAGGTTGACTTTAGGGTTACTTTCTTCTGTTTAATATAAACTACATTGAATTACGTTATTTATTAGCGTTTTGTCAATGACAAATTTGAGAGATGGAAAAAATTTTCTTATAAAACTTAAAATTGCAGATATTTGAAAATTAATGTTCAAAATATTCTGGCTAGCATAGAAATTGTTATACTAAGGGCTTCAAAACAAAACTTATTTCACATAACAGTGTATAGAAAAATATGGAGGATAGTGATGAGAGAAAATGATTTGATAAACTTAAATTTATTAAATACTGCTTCATTGAACTCTGCTGTTCGCAAATACTGTGGCTTTTCCATCTTTCTCGATGCTTCTAAAAGCTTTTAGCTTCTAACAAATCTAACAAAGCTATATTGTGTATTATAAGAACTCTAAGGCAGTTTTTGTTTTTAAAAAGCATGGTTTCCATGCCTCGACTGAACTAAAAAGGTTAAGCAAAATAAACTTTTCTTCTCAAATATCAAGTTGATATTTGTCTTCATATCCGTTGTATGAATTCGTGCAGAGGTAAAAACTTTTGACGTGTTACCTCATTATTCTGGATATCCATACGCTTATCATTTTTAGCGTGATTTTGAAATGGCACCAAATTGATCCTTGGGATCTTTCTATTATCTTATTATAATGTTATCACCCCCCAACGTGGCAAATTTTTACTACCACTTGGCTGGAATGTCCGTAACGTAATTGATATCAAATTAGATCCCTGTTCTGGTTTAAATTTTGATAAAATGAAATAAATTTTCATTTGAGCCCATTTTCATTGTATACTTGCTTGTACCTAATAAGCTATAATGATATCTGTATAAAATACATAATGTGTCTATTTACTACTTCAGGTTAATGACCACGGAAGAACTAATGAATGCGTAGATGCTGTCAGCTATTGTGGAGCTAAGGATCAACTCTACCCTGACAAACGGGCTATGGGCTTCCCCTGGGACAGAGAAATTGTTGCTAATGACTTCAACGAATGGCGACAGCCTAACATGATTTCTGTCCCCGTCACCATTGTACACTCTTCTTAAGCTCCATTTAAGAACGCCAATAAATATCGCCAAATTTCGAAAATACTTAATGAGAAATATGGACTGAAAACTCACTAATTGGAAATACTTAAAATCTGTTGGAAATATCAATAAAGCTCTACCTTGGTATTTACACCTGCATCGTGTATTGACTGTATATGAAAACTGTATGTTGAAACTCACACTAATTGGAAATACTTAGGATCTATTGGAAATATCAATAAAATTCTACCTTGCTGTTTACACCTGCATCGTGTATTGACTGTATATTTATTTATTGAAAGTTATAAATTGATTTTAATAATTTGTGTTTTTTACTTAAATTTCAAATATTTCGTTAAAAATTATGTGTGTTGGGAGGAAAAGATAATGAGTTTAAGTCTTTTATGAAATAGAATTTCTCTGATCAGGACGAATTTTTTTTTCTTTTACGTTAGGAAAAATTATATATGATATAGAATTTTTCGAATTTCGGTAGTACGTAAAATTAAAATGATGTGAAACTCAAACCATTCACCCAAATATTATCACTATTATTATTATTGAAAAGACAGATAAAATAATTCCCGTGCGCCACGAGCATTACAGAAATAAAATAAACAAAATAATAAACATAATAAAGGATATACAACAGAACAAAGATTACGAAACAAATGAAATAACAAAAACTAACAAATAATTACAAAGACAAGCAAGTACAATACGAGATTAAACAATTTAATAACAAAACCAAGTCACTTATAAATTCAGAGCAATTAAAATATCACAAAAACAAGAAAAAAATTTGTAATTTCAATTCCTACTTCGTTAGAAAAACGTACTGGTGTTTTCTGTTGCATCTAGTTGTAACTACAACAGAAATATCGCAGAATAAATTTTAAATTAAAAATAAATTAGTGAACTAATATTTAAAAAAGCTGCATTAACACCAGGTGTCATCCACTACAAGTTTAAAAAAATTATTTGAACTTGAATACATGAATATAGAAAGTATTTTGTTAACCATTGAAATTTTGAACAAGATATATATTTTGGGACAGAGTGAACTAATAGAAGGAATTGAACAAAAAAATAAAGCCACAAAATAATGGAAATGAAAATTTAATTGAAAAAACTGAAAAAATTTAGGAGGCCAGTTGATTTTAAGAGCTTACAGTTTAACGCCATCAGGCATTTTCTTTTTTTTCTTCAATTTTGACCAAAAAAGATTAAGATGTTCAACACTTTGCCCACCACCAACATTGCAGTCTAAATGTTTGGAAGGGCACAGTTGAAGCACACTTTAAAATTACCGTGACCAGTAAAGAATTGTGTGATTTTAAAATATCGTCAGCCTAATCATCAGAATGTGTAACTCAGCCAATTTGATATAGAAGTACTACGCGCCAGGCAGCGGTTGTTGCCGAGTTACATAAGATCTAAGATGACGGACTAGTGGTAACAAATCATCAGGAAGATAATTGTAAAGAACTGCTTTGAAATATATTTCAAATGAAGAATATAGAAATAGATTAAAAATAACTAATATCAATCAATAAGTAATATCAATACATATAATGAAAATTATATATAATAATATTATCTAATATATTATTATCATATAATATAACTTAATAGTAATTACGATGTATGATAATATTCGAATAATTTTTATATAATAATAATTATTATATATAATAATATTAATTTTTAATATAGTTATTATATATAATATGCCCATATAATATAATAATAATTATAAATAACACAATAATAATTATAAATAAATAATATGAAAAACAATAATATATAATGATTATTACACTATATTATATATTATAAATAAAATAATTACATAATATGTATTGAAATTCTTAATGAATATTAATTAAAAAGTGCTTATAACTTGCAATATTTCAAAAACTGTGAGTTCCTTCTTTCATCGAACAAGGAGCGTTCAAAAAAGCATTATTAAAAAGAAAAAATAAAGTGGAAATGTGCGATTTATAGCAATTATTAAAAGCACAGCACTCATTCTTTAAAAAAAATATCCTGATATTCACCAATGATATTAGAAATATCCATATTGGAAAATAGCACAAAATACAACAGAAGACTGAAATAGTATCTTGAAGAACAAATGCAATAGAAATAGTTAAATTTTTAAAGAAATTGAATTAAAATCGTCTGAAATTAAAAGGGTCACTGAGGAAAAATGCCAATAAAAATTAACTCTTAATATATGTTATCTCCATGGCAACCACATTACCACACGATAAAAATATCAAGGTAACCATATTGTAATGTTATCGCCCATCTTGGCGGACATAAACAACAATTCGGTGCGTTGCATTCCTGTATAAAATTAGTACCCAGAAAGAGTTGCACATTCTGATAACTAGGCAGACGATGTGTGTAAAAAAGTTATCATAAGACAATCTTTGCAGAATGGTCGGAAAAAAATTGTCAGAAAATAATTAGCTGATTGAGTATACTGAGTGTTCCAAAAAGTGGCAACATTTTCTTCAGTTCTTTTTTTTTATGTGTAACATCTTTCCTCTCGCTTACCGAATATTTGTCGAGGTAATTTTTGTGAAAAGGGATGGAAATTCGTAACAGGAAGTGACTGACGTAAGCGCGCGCTATTTGATTTGATCAGTGAACACGCGTAATGGCATGCCTTCTCTACCCTCGCGTCGGGGAGCAATTTGCTTGATGGTGTATTTTTACTACCCTTGCATAGGATCCAAATGTAGTAGATGTTTTCTTTTCTTTCTTTTTTTTTTTTTTTTTTGTTTAAGTTAGCATTTCAAAAGATTCGAATTCTTTTATTCAGGATGAACTTACTTAAGTAATTATATTTACTGTTAAGCGTGTGTCTGACAAAGTTCAATATTGTTCAGAAAATACGAGTAAGTAATATAGAATTATTCGAATAAATATTTTAGTGCGCATCTTTTTCATACTTTAAGGTTAATTCATATCGCTGTCAATATAATATTTTTCATTGTGATTAAAAAATGTTTTCTCGATTAAAAATTAAACATTTACCAAGCTAATTACATTTTCATGATTTTGTTATTTGCAGAGATGGGCAAATCCAGAGCAGAATATATGCGAAATCCAACTCTAGTAGCTGTTTTCCTTATATTGTTAAAGTTAGAAATTCAAAAGATTCGAATTCTAAAACTCGATTTCGTTTTCTTACTCCACTTCGCAAATACCAGCAAGTCCTATTCAGGGTAAACTTAGATCCTTAAGCTCAAGTGTCAAAGTCTCTGGGCTCGTTGTGTATGAAATCTGAGGGGTTTTTATGTATAAACTGTATTAATAATTATATTTACTGTTAAGTATCTGACAAAGTTCAACATTCTCAAGAAAATACGAGTAAGTATTATAGAATTATTCGAATAAATATTTAAGAGAGTGTGAATTTTTTTCATACTTTGAGGTTAATTCCTGTCGCTGTCAATATAATTTTTTTAATTGTGATGAAAAAAAGTTTTCTCGACTAAAAAAACTAACTAATTAATTACACAGGTAATTTTGATTTTCTCTAATATTTCTAATTTTTAAATATTTACGAAGCTAATTTCGACGAAGTTATTTCACAAAATTGTACGTTACTCATGTTGGCCGAGAAGTGGTTAGGTAATGACGAACGTCTTTCGATACCTAACTTCGATTGCTGCATACAATTTATACGACCGGGCCACAGAGAAGCTGGTGTTGCGATCCATCACTCACAGAACAACTCACGTGTTGTGACTCCTCATACGGGCATTATTTACCGTCAAACAATTGGACTGGGTATTGTTAGTCAAGATATTGGGGACATACTATGTGAGGCAGAATGTATATTTGAAAATGGACAAACAGTGATTTCGGTGGCCGCATACATTTCTCCGAATCAAACAGTTCAAAAAATTACAGATTTTCTGCATTTTGTACTTTTACCATATACCGAAGATCGTTCTGCTCTTTTAAAAACAAACTATCACTCGCTTCCCCTCGCTTTTAACGTTATTTCAGTTTGTTAGAAGCTGAGCCACTTATAGCTTTTTTGACTGATGAACTAAAGCTGGAAATGAATACAAATCGAAATATTTCGACAACTAACAGTGGTACTGTTATTGACGCTGTTTTTCAATGGTTTTTAAATACTTTAAAATGGCAAGTATATGTGTCATTTTACTTATCATAATTCTATTATATCCACTCTCTTCCCCAAATTTAACAATAATAAATATTTTTGATAAAAAATTGCATTACTTCTAAATAAAATTTTCATTAAAGATATAATTAATCGATAGAAAATATTTCCAATCATGCTCGATTCAAAAAATTCAATTCAATATCTCACTCAATTCAATCTCACTCAATTCAATCTCACTCAATTCAATCTCACTTAATTTAATCACACTCGATTCAATCACGCTCAAAATCATGAGAAGCGAGGGATAGTTTGTTTTTAAAAGAGCAAAACCATCTTCGGTATATGGTAAAAGTACAAAACGCAGGAAATCTTTAATTTTTTGAACCGTTTGATTCGGAGAAATATATAGGACCACCGAAATAACTGTTTGTCCATTTTGAAGTATATTGTATCCACTCGTCCCCAAATCGAACAAGAATAAATATTTTTGATAAAAAATTGCATTACTCCTTGTGTTAAATAAATACAATTTTCATTAAAGATATAATTATTCGATAGGAAATTATTTCCAATCATACTTGATTCATTTTTTTTCATGACTTAAGTTACTATTGCGTATTTACCACAATAACATGTCAGATGTTACACATCATATACGACTACTGTAAGGCTCGTTTGTTTTTAATTTTTTTTCATACTAAGCGATTTTAGAATATTGACCGATATGTCAATTCCAAGACATCAGCCTTTTCATTTCCAAACATTGCAGTACAGACACGAATTATAGTAAAAGACATTAGGATATTTGTGCCTTTAAAAATTTTACCAAAAAGTTTTAAATCATTTTAATGAGCAAATTTTCAATTTTCTTAAAATATGAAACTGTTTATATTTGCTATTAAATTGTCCGCATCTTTAATTTTGCTATTTAATTTGCCTATCTAGCGCTTGCATCATTTTCATAGAAAAATTTCTTCAATCATTATGATCTTGTCCCTCGAACTATGCACTTTGGAATAAAAATATCCATTCATTTTCTTCTGTTTTTTAGATTCACTGTTTTTAAAGAAAAAGTAATACGGTATTTGAGGGTATATCAATAAACAAGCATGCTGCTCACTTTAAGAACTACATTTCATCTTCATTCAATGTTCCCTTGACCACGTAGTCTGATAAATTAGATTTGTAAATATTAAATCATTTTTTCCCGCAACGGTTCAGTAAGTTTAAAAATTCTTCATTCTTCATAACACGGTTTTGTATTGAGAAAATGACCCATTTTTATGTATTCGGTTACTTTAAAGACAAAACTCCTACCAACTCGTGTTAACTAAAGAAAATTTCCGAACTTTAATACATGTACGCAGCCGAATGACTGATTCGATATAATAAAATCCACAACATTGTTCGATTGGGTTGAATATTTCACAATCTATTATTGATATTTCGTGAAAAATTACGTCTTTAAAAAATACGCATTATTATCTCTTACGAAGAAAAACTATGCAGTTCTATTCTAAGCACATTTTTTTTTATTTTCCCAGCCTTTCTCAAACTATGGAGCACGCCCCCTAGGGCGGTGTGATAACTCTACGATGGGGCGGGGGGGCGAGCATATTTAAAATTCGAAAACAAAAGTTTATTTTAAAAAATTATTACTTTACTGAAAGTAAACAAACAAAATACAATCTAACATAATAAAAAATAAATACACATTTACACTGATATAATACGCTTATAAATGTATCAGTACTACACAATGTATTTTATAATTAATTTACCTATTACCCCATGGGCTTGTCATATATAAAATTGTATACAAAAATTAACACTTATCTTGAAAATTTGTACTGTTTATAATTAATCCTTTAAAGGGGTGTTGGAAAGATAAAATTTTATTTTTTTGACAATTTGAGATTTTTACATTTACAAATTGTATAGATTTTAACCTTTCTAAAAATAACTTACTTTCACCTCTAGGGTTTTTAGAAGCCCTTAAAACGTATTTTTATATAATCGTTGAATTTGGGCCACGCCCATTTTAATGGCGAAAATTGTAAACAAATTACTTTGTTTTTGCTTAAAAGTGTAACGACTTATATAAACCAACACATGTATCTTTTATTTTAAATTGAGCCTTTTATTTTTAATTTTCTAGCCGATTAGAAGTCTCACTGTATACATTAAAATCAATTTATCTCAAAATGTAAATTTTAATGTGCGATGTACCTTTTCTGAGAAACTACTGTTCACAGGTATGTGAACTTTTTATGAATTATTTACAATGATGTCTAATATATACTAAAATGAGCTTTTTGTAAAAAACTCAAAAACTTAATTTTTACAAATTTTTTAAGTAAAAAATGGGTTAAACTTCGCAATGTTTGATAAAATATTTCATAATTTATTTAAAAAATTCAAAGTTAGCTAAAAGCTCATTTTAGTATAATGAGAGAGGAGTACTTTAATAATATGAAAAATTTCAAGCATGTACATAAAATAGATTTTTGAGAAAAGGTACATCGAAAGCAGCCAATTTAACATTGTCAGTATAGAGAGAGAGAGAGAGGTTTCCAACTCCCCTTAACTGCCGATTAAAAGTTACACGATTCACTTCCCATTGCCACCGTTTTCCACATAGGTGTGCGTATGTGACATATTTATGAGGGGGGGAGAGAAAAGGAACAAATAAGCAAATCCTCTGAAATAAGTAAATCCTTCGCAAACGCAGTCAATGTCTTTGTATTCCATTCCAAGACATTCGGAATAATTTTATGGATAGTAGTGCACAGAAAAGATCGTACATCGGAAAGACGTATATATACGTCCGGGTATTTAAGGTTTTGGTTGAGGGAGACGTTTATATTGGCCAGCGGCACTTAAGAGGTTAAAGTCATATTGTAGCTTTTTAGCTTCAAAGTATAGTATTATTGAATTATATACATTGTTATTGTATGGAGGGGGGGCGATGAAAATTAGGGTCGAATATTGAAACCTTGAGAAGCAATGCCCATGACCTCTCTCCTTCATAAAGGGTTTAGTTCTGTTAAACTCGTCTCCTGGGAGAACAATCACTCCAGAAGACACCAACCAACCAAGTAGATCTATTAAAATATTTTAAGACTTTAACAAATAGTTTCAATTTTGCAAAGGTTCATAGAAGATGCTTTACCAAATTTACAAAAAAGAATCCAAAAAGATCTGTAGCATAAAATAATAAATTTATGAAACATTATTTGGTAATGTACATCATTTATGTTACATTTATTCATTACAAGGATAAAAATAAGAAATTCAGTACACTAACTAACGAAAAACCTAAAAGTATCCGACTACTTGTGGCAACTTTTTTTTTAAGAAAATGAAGATGTTGAATTTTTTGGGTGTTTTTTTAGATTTATTTAGTACATTTTAAGAAAAAATGCTAGAAAAAAATTACTATTACTAAAATGGGAAAAAATGGGTAAAAATTTACAAAAAATTACATAAACGGGGCCCACTCTGTACAAACAGTTAATGAACCAATTCTCAATTATTCAGATTTTCTGGGTTACTTTGATATTCATTTTTGAAATGACCTTCAAGATATATATATATATATATATATATATATATATATATATATATATATATATATATATGTCATGATTTTAAAGACAGAATCAGATTAAGGTTTAAAAATAAAAGAGATCTTTATTCCATCGTGTCTACATCAGTTCTGACGCTAAGAGCAGGGAGTAAAAAACACGCCATGGTGGGGGTTTCACGTGAATAACACGTGAAAAACATCTGGTAAGTGTCGCTGCTTTGAAGATGGTGCTTGCAAGTTAATGCTGACATATGTTGACTATTAAATCTAACGATCTAGAATTAGATCGAACATATGGCTTCCATATGTTCCGAACATATGGCTAGGCCATATGTTCGGAAGACATAAATGGGCGATTAGTTTGATACTTGAATATGAGAACGGAGACAGATAGAGTCAAGTACTAGATAGGGAATTTAATTTTTAATCTAATTTAATTATCCTTACATTTGCCTCCCAATTTTAAAAGGGAGTCATGGCGTGGTTTTTTCTCTCTTTACAAACTTAATCAATTTTCAACAAGCACAAAACAATACATAGTTATTTAGAAAGACATATTAAACACAGTAGAAATTTTTAAGCAAAAGTAATGCTAAAATCAAAAAGCAATACAATAAACGAGAGAAACTATAACAACAAACACAGTAAGGACACTTCCAACATATTAATTGATAAACATGACTTTCCATACATATAAATGAAGATTAGCTTGTTCAAATCTATTCGACATCTAGAATAAGAGCTCACATTTCCTCCTATTCTTTCATAATAATAGATTCGTATTATAGCTGGTAGATATTTTACAAAAAATTATGTTGGAAAATAATATATCAAACAATAAGATAGTAAATATAAAAATACATGAAATCATACAAATGTTAAAATAATAATTTTGTATAAAAATCTACTCTGGCGCCATCGTAGTAATACCTTATATTGTTACACACATTTTGCATATATAAAATACATTTTTTAAAAAGATAAAAAAAAATATAGACACTAATAAAATGAAATTATTAATAATATGAAAACGGTGTATAACACACAACTTCTATGCACTCTATCCAACACAAAAACAATATTTTATTTCATATGCGTTATAAAATATAAAAATTATAAGAATATAGGAATAAAAGAATAAACAAGAATATAAGAGCACTTTTTTATTATTTTTGAGTCAGAAAAGTGGACTCACTTCAATACTAACTTTTAGTATATATGAAAATTTTCTCAATATTCACTGTAACTTAACAATATCGCATACAATATTTTGAATCTTTCCGTAACCTTCTAAAAATTCCGTTTCATAGACAAAATTCTTGATTTTCTCTTACATCACACATTCACTAATATAAACTGTATCACCTTACTTAATTTTGAACACATCTCTCTGAGAAATCTGCGTCATCAACTCACAGATGTTCAGGGATGCTGATAAGAAACAATGAGAGGTGTACATATCAAAGTAAACAAGTTTGTCCTCTTAATGTTTCGAGACATATACAAAATTATAATGATTGTATTCTCCCTTATCCACTGTATAATATCCAAAAATAAGCTTCAAGTTATTAAATTAATTTTAATTTTAGATAAGGAAAATTTCGAGAAATAGTGAATCCTGATATATGGCCAGTATATCAAAACATACAATTTCAAAATAAAAAAAATTAAATGACATGCAATAAGATTACTGCTGAATAAAATAATTAACAAAACAATTGAATTCAATGGAGAAAAAAGAATACAACTTGACTTTACTTTTGTTTCTTATAACAATCAATCTCTCTAGTATTAGTTCTCTCATTAGTCATTTTTCTAAAAACTTAATTTATATCTTTCACTTTAAAACACCAATTTGTATCATAACTCTTAACTCATTCGACATCTTAAGATAAAATTATGAGAAGTATATTAAAATTTCTCAAAATTTTGTATGACTAAACCTATATACTTTGTTTTCTCAATTAAAATATAAAGAAAATATCTCATTTATAACACAACTATATATTATAAAATTTAAATACCATATATCATATATTATTCTTTTTCGCTGAAAAGTCTTGTTAAGCAGAACTCAGTTATTTCTGTATTACGTAAGATGTTTCTTTTAGTTATTATCTTCTTCTCATTATTATGGGTATTTTGTTGAATGTAATTTAACTGAAAATTTTCAGATGGATGAAAATATCTTAAACGAACTGAATGAACCAATTCAGTGTCAGTTTTATTAAGGGCATTGGGTCTATCAATTTCAAATAATACATCAGAACATTTTCTTAAAACGGTATAAGGGCCTGAATAAGGGGGACTTAATTTCCTTGTATTGGGGTATTGAAATTCCTCATACATTACTAAGTCACCAACCTTGAAATCAGCTTCCTGAAATTTTTTATCATATCTAATCTTATTTATTTTATAATATTGTTCTGTTCTTTCTTTGGCTAATTTTCTTGCTTCTTCTAAGGGAGGATATATCTCATTATCTCTTAGCGAAATTTCGAAAGGTAAATTACCATACATTAAGTAGGTTGGTGGGAAACCTGTTATTGTATGTGGAGTTTGATTATACGGACGGGTTACTTTTTCTAGAATTTTTGTCCATGGGACTTTATTTGAACTATTACTAATTTCACATTTTAAGCGGGTAATGATGGTTTGATTTACACGTTCAACCTTTCCATTGGTTTGTGGTCTGTGAGAAGTAGTTAATAATTGAGTGACATTATTATGTTTTAAAAAATGCTTAAATTTTGAAGAGGTGAACGCAGTATTTCTATCACTTAAAATTTTTTCCGGTATGTGATTCTGAAAGATTTGTCTTAAACAATTTATATAAGTATCTGTTGTTGCATTTTTTGATTTGAAAGTCCAAATGTACCTAGTTGCATGATCAATAATAATGTGTAAATATTTTTTAACAGAGTTGTAATAATTTAAACCACCTACACTATCTATCGATAAAAGTTCAAAGGGTTTTTCACAAAAGGGAAGTGATTGCATCAGTCCGTATTTTCTCTGATGTGACTTCTTATTTATTTGACAAGTTTCACAGTGTTTCACATAATTTCGTATATCAGTAATAATGTTTATCCAAAAATATTGTGGTGATATTAATTTTAACATGGTAGCTACACCAGGGTGACCAAATTTTTTATGAGTTGTTTCCATTAATTTCACTCTTAGAGCTTTGGGTACAATTATTTTAGTTAAACCTTGTCTTTTAACTACAAAAACACCATCTCTCTTAAAACATTTAGGAGCTGATGTATTTTCTATATTTTGAAAATGACTTATTTCATTGATATCTAATAAAGGTTCTGGGGGTGTATTAATTATATGATAAGCAATAGGATTTCTTGTTAACATATCAGCTTCAACATTAGTGCTACCTTTCTTATATTTTATATCAAAATCATACATAGAAACTTTTAAAGACCATCTGAAATGTCTATCCGTGGGATTTTTGAAATTTTTAAGCCAAACTAATGCATTATGATCGGTATGAACTGTGAAATGAGATCCATGAAGATAGCAATGGAATTTATCTAAACTATCAATTATAGCTAAGCATTCTAATTCAGTTATTGTATAATTAATTTCATAATTTCTCAGTCGTCTCGAGTGGAATGCAATCGGATGTTGATTTCCATTGGGTTTTTGTTGTTTGAGGATACATGAGATTTTGCAGTTTTCGATGCATCTACATAAAGATGACAGGGATAATTTGGATTGAATATAGCTAAAATGGGGGCTTTGAAATTAAGCTGTCTTTAAGTTTTTGAAAAGGTTGTTGACATTCTGGGGTCCAATTCCAATTTTGATTCTTTTTAAGAAGATTATTTAAGGGCATTCTTAATTTTGCATATTGAGGAATGAATTTATAATAGACATTAATACTACCAAGAAATCTTTGTAAATCCTTTACATTTCTAGGGGGTAAAAGTTTTTTAATTATTTCGACATTTGTATTATTTGGAGTGTATGACCCTTGTTTTATTTCATATCCTAAGAAATCAATTGTATCTTTGCCAAATTTACACTTTGAGAATTTTAATTTTATATTTTCTATTCAACAAATTTTAAAAATTTCTTCTAAATGTTTTGCATGTTCTTCAATTGATTCCGAAAATACTATTATATCGTCAAAATAATTTAATGCAAATTTTATTTGGTATTTATTTAAAATCTGTCTAATAGCTCTTTGAAATATAGCTGGAGAATTTTTATATCCAAAAGGCAAACGATTAAATTGAAAAAGACCGTAATTTGATGTAAATGCAAGTTTTTCAGATTCATTATCATCTAATTTAATGTGCCAATAACCACTACATAGGTCGATGGTTGAGAAAAATTTTGCATGTGATAATTTGTCTAAAACTGCATCTATTCGGGGAATTGGCTCTGCATCTAATTTTGTGATAGCATTTAGCTTTCTGTAATCGATACATAATCGTGTACGAGCATTATCCTCTTTTTTAAAAGCCAATGTTATAGGGGCAGCGTAAGAACTATAAAATGGTTTTATTATTCCTGCTTTCAATAATGCATCTAATTGTTTTTTTATTTCCGTATCATCTTTAAAAGATGTCCTATATGGTCGATTTACAATGGGTAATTTTGAGGTAAGTATTATTTTAGGAGAATTACATTTTAACTCGCCCACATCCAACTTATTTTTAGCAAAGACATGTTAATATTTATCAATAATCATATTAATAATATCATAATCACTATTAGGAATTATTTCTATATTAAACACATTATCAGTTTTCTTAGTGATAATTTTATTATTACTAAATTTAAGAGTTTCATTTTCTTTAATATTTTTCTTAGATTCATAATTTTTTAAAATTTTTTTTCCTCTCTGAAAAATTTTATAATCACTAAAATTAATATTTATAATTCAAAAATACTCATAGTTTTATTAGAAATTATTAAATATTTCAGTTCTACATTTACTATGAGGAATTTAATATTTTCAATAATTCCTCCTATTTTCAATTGTAAAGTAATTGCCTCACTCACCTCAATTTCTCCATTGATGGTGGCAATTTTTGTTTTGATATACTCTACATTGTGGTATCCCTTGATTTGTGATATTATATTTTTTGGAATAATATTGACACTTGATCCTGTATCCAAGAGGACATCAACTTGTTTGAAGTTGATTCTTCCTTGGATGATCATAAGTTCTCCTGTTTGATGAGGTTGGAATACCGTATTATTGTTTTGTGTTCTTTGACGGGGGTTGAAAGTTGGAGCATTGGGTCGCAAAACTGTCGGTCGTTGTGGAAATTGTTGGTTTCTTGGATATAGGGTCGGCCGCTGATGAGAAAAGGACGGGTGATGATAAGAAGGTAATAGAAATTGAGGAGAGTATACATTGTATCTTGAACCGGTTATGGCATCCGGATGTTGAGATTGATCATTTCTCCAATTCCATCTTCCATACTGTTGTCTACGGACAAATTGATTCGTATGGTGAGGTATTCTTGTCACTGGATACTTTGGATATATAATTTCATTCCCATTTGATTTTGATTTTTCTTGGATATCTAAAAGTTTCATTTTTTCCTTCAGCTCCTCTATGTTGTTGCAGCTTCGTAACTGTAGTTCTACGGCTCTATTTTCTTTTAATCCTCTTATGATGTAATATTTTTCAGCTTCTTCCATGTTTATCCGGGATGCGATTTCTTTTACTCTGTAGAAATATTCTATGTGGGTCTCTTTTGATGTTTTTTCTGTTTTAGATAATTGAAGATGAATCTCCGCTGGATTGACTCGTTTTCCAATTATTTTAAATTATAAATTAAATTATTAAATTATTTTTCAGTTAGTAAAAACTTTTAGGGATCGATTGTGATTTGATGTAAGTCTTCACAGCTCCATCTACTAACTTGATTATAAATAGGATTTTCTGTTTCTCTGGTATATCGAAGGAATCGCACGTACTTTCAAAATTTCTGATGAATTTTTGGATGGGTATTTCCAGGCTATATTTTTGGAAAAATGTCTGTAGATCTTCAAATCGAATATCATTTTTAATAATGATTATAGGTTGCTTTAACTTTTCTTCATCAGCATCTAAATTCTCTTCTTGCTTAATTTTATTTTCGTTCTTTGCTTCCATTTTTGAAGTATGATTTTCTGAAATCTTGTTAGGAGAAGAGGATGATTCTATTTCTTTGGCGGTAAGAGCGATGTTCTTTCGGGGATTCTTAGCGCGTTTCTTTTTCCGTACCATAGATTAATTCTGGTAACCCAACGTCCCCAGCTAACAAATGTAGAGTGCCGTCGAAGTTCCATAAAATTCTTCATATCAGTTATTACGTTCGTTGGCTTTAGTTTTTATATTAAATTATTTTATAAAAAAGATTAGTTTTTTACATTAAGATCGCAGACAAAGATCCTACCGGCTTTAATTCTGTCATGATTTTAAAGACAGTATCAGATTAAGGTTTAAAAAAAAGATATCTTTATTCCATCGTGTCTACATCATTTCTGACGCTAAGAGCAGGGAGTAAAAAACACGCCATGGTGGGGGTTTCACGTGAATAACACGTGAAAAACATCTGGTAAGTGTCGCTGCTTTGAAGATGGTGCTTGCAAGTTAATGCTGACATATGTTGACTATTAAATCTAACGATCTAGAATTAGACATGTTTATTGGCTAGGCCATATGTTCCGAAGAAGTAAATAGGTGATTAGTTTGATACTTGAATATGGGGACTGAGACAGATGAGTCAAGTGCTATATAGGGAATTTAATTTTTAATCTAATTTAATTATCCTTACATATATATATATATATATATATATATATATATATTCATTTTTACAAAATATATAGAAATATTCATTTTTACAAAAACCAGAAAACTTTATCTTAGTTATTATAAAGGATGTTTTTTTAGAGGTATAGAACTTTAAATTGCAATAAAACAACGATGTATTATTCGATTGACATGAATTTTTTTTATTCGAAAGATAATCTTGTGGCATTACATTTTAAATAGGATTTCTGGCATAGGACTGCCACGGCTGGCTCGGATGTAGTCCAATCTGGACGTCCAATTTTCGATGACTTTTTCCAACATTTGTGGCCGTATATCGGCAATAACACGGCGAATGTTGTCTTCCAAATGTCAAGCGTTTGTGGCTTATCCGCATAGACCAATGACTTTACATAGCCCCACAGAAAATAGTCTAGCGGTGTTAAATCACAAGATCTTGGAGGCCAATTCACAGGTCCAAAACGTGAAATTAGGCGGTCACCAAACGTGTCTTTCAATAAATCGATTGTGGCACGAGCTGTGTGACATGTTGCGCCGTCTTGTTGGAACCACAGCTCCTGGACATCATGATTGTTAATTCATGAATGAAAAAGTTAGTAATCATGGCTCTATACCGATCACCATTGACAGTAACGTTGTGGTCTTCTTCGTTTTTGAAGAAGGATTCCACCAGCCCATAAAGCGCACCAAACAGTCAGTTTTTCTGGATGTAACGGTGTTTCGACATACACTTGTGGATTAGCTTCACTCCAAATGCGGCAGTTTTGTTTGTTGACGTAGCCATTCAACCAGAAGTGCGCTTCATCGCTAAACAAAATTCGCTTATGAAAATCGGGAACTACGACATTGTCGTTTTGGGCCCATTCGACGAATCTACGTTTTGCTTGATGATCGTTTTGATGAATTGCCAAACCAAACTGAGAATAAATCACTTGACAGCTGTTAAATCGGTCGCCATCTTGGAAAGTAATGCCAACTTAAACTTCTCTACTTGGAAAAATAACACTCTTTATAAAATTGCTTCAAAAGCCGTGATTAGATTCATATAAGGGGTTGTAAATTTTTTAATTAAACAGTGATTGATAAATCTAAAGGTTAAAACACTTCTGCTATTTCAGAGAACCTACACAAAAAACTTTGGTATATTATTCTTAAAACTTTTTGAGTAATCGCTGTCTCCGTCCGAGTTTTTTTTTTTTTTGGGGGGGAATACATTTCGAGTAAAATGTATTTTAAAGATTGACATCTTGCTTAAAGTTATAGCATCTGCTTTAACTATAACACTTGTAGTTTTTGTTCTAGTGAAAGAAAATAACATACTTGGTATTTTTACAAAGCTAATAAGACGGTCTATAAAATAAAATCATAAAACATTTGCCTTTCTATGAAATAATCAAGATTTTAGGGTAGTTGTTTTTCTTAATACAGGTAAACAAACCAATAAAAGTGTTTTATTATTCAGCAAATAGAATAAAGAACTGTACCACGCGTTGTCCTGAATATAAAACACGAGTAAAGGAAGAAATTATGTGAAGGGATACAAATAAAAAAATTACTGTTTTATATCTGTAAGTGTTACTGCTATTTGAATTCAAGTAATTGCTATCTTATTCGATTAACTATCAATTGAAGTCACATTCTGAAGCAACACGAGGCTTGTTGACAACAGACTCTATGATTGTGAACTATGGTCAAGGGAAAAGAATGATTCTTGTGCTAGAACCCCACTCTTTAAATTTCACACCATGCACATGAGGACTTTGAACCTGAACAGATTTATTATGCATCAGCAGTGTTACACGATGAAATTAGTACAGAGCTTCTCAAACTTTCAACTTTTGCGACCTAACCTTCAATTATAATTTTCATCGCCACCCCTTCCATACAATAACAATGTATTGAATCCAGTAATGTACATACTTTGACGCTAAAGCTACAATACGACTTTAATTATAAACCTTACAAATAATTAAGATAAGTGTTAAATTTTGTGTATAATTTTGTATATGACAAGCCCATGTGGGAGTCACCAGTAATTATTGAACTTGTTCTTAACTTTTGATGAATTAATTCTCAAATACATTGAGCTGTACTGATATATTTATAAATGTATTATATCGTTGTAAATGTGTATTTTATTTTTTATTATCTCAGAATGTATTTTGTCTTTATTCCTTTCAGTAAATTAACAATTGTTTTTAAATAATCTCTTATTTTTGATTTTTTTTTATATGCTCACACCCTCCCTGCAGTTATCACACTCCCCAAGGGAGGTGCGTCCTACAATTTGAGAAACGCTGGTTTAGTAGAATCAGGATACGAACTCATTAAATGGCTAAATCAATGCCAGTCATAAGATTATGGCCCTGATAAATCGATTATAGCAGCCACTTAAGCTTGCACCTGTGTTATAGGATTTTGAATTTAACTGTTTATCCAAACAAATTTGGAAGATTCAGAACGTTTATTTAATTTGATATTTTTCATGTAAGAATATCGGAACAAATAATTCTAGGCATCTCCAGTAGAATCACAAGAGGGCAATGGGCATTAATTTTAATTTACAATATGTGAAAGAGTGTTAAATTAAATTATAGTTTACAAAAACTAAAAAACACGCTTTAATGGTTAATCGGACTAAAAAGTAAATTTTCACATGCACGAGTCTTTTTTTTTATTACCATTTTCAGAAAGACTGACAATTGTTTATATTGTGATAAGAAATTGCTAACGCAAAGAGAAAAAAAAAAACGTTTTTCTTCTAGGACTACTTTTAATGTTTTAGTCACCAAATCTGGAAATGGGATTTGGAATAAGTCACCAAATCTGGAAGTCGTTATTCCTGATTATCCTGTTCAGGACAAAATTTAATTGTGTTAAAAATTGTGCAGCAATTTTGGAAGAGTTAAAGGAATGCCTACAGAGAGGAATGACTAATCTTATTTTTTGGAGTTAGCATGTATTCTTTTTGACCCCTAAACCGGAATCAAAGTAATAATTTTACCAAACCAGGAGTTTTATGTTGGACCTCATAATAGAATCACCATCGAATCTGATCCTGAACCCATCCGCATGCAATATGACCTTACAAATTATATTGGACTAACAATTAAGGTATCCGACTACGTTCGGAACCGTGATTTTGCAAAAGAGTATAAATGGATAATATTTATGATATTTAGTGTCACTTAGATTAGAAAACGTATATGAAATTGTTTTAAGAATATTATTGCGATAAAAAGTTATTTAAGTACAATATTTTGACAAAAAATGAACATAAAATGACCCATTTTCAAAACGTTCTCCTTTTGTGAAAAATGCTTCTATTATAATAATATTTGCCTGTATATAGAATTTTTGAAACATATAGTTTAGAAGTGGATTTATCCATATTTTAGTACAACAGAGGGGAGAAAGTTTCAGAAAAAAACGCCGATAATTATTTCAAATGGTTGTAACTCTGAAAATAATGTGAATTTTTCAAAAATCATAGTTGAGCCTCTGTACAGAGGTTTGAGCTATATGCAGGCAAAATATTATGATAAAAGAAACATTTTTCACAAAAGGAGAACTTTTTGAAAAAAAAAAGTTATTCTAAGTTAATTTTTTGCAGGAATATTGTATTTAAATAAATTTTTTTTCAAATTGTCCTTAAAACAATTTTATACATGTATTCTAATCTATAAGTTACACTAAATATCATGAAACTTATCCATTTATGTGCGCCTTTTTAAAATCCCGGTTCCGAGCGTAGTCGGATACCTTAACCACCTGTCTCATGTTGTATTTAAGAATGCTGTATGACTATATATTGTTTAAGGCAGTGGTTTTCAAACTTTAACTACTGGTGACCCAATTTTCAATCATAATTTTTATCGCGCCCCCCTAAAAATAATAATGTATTGAATGCGATAATAATACACTTTTTGGCGCTAAAGCTACAATATGATCATAATTATAAACCGTACAAATTAACAAGATAAGTATTAAATTTTGTATATGTGTTACTTTTAAGTATATATATTTTTATTTTTTTGTTTTACTTTTTGTTCGATTCACTATAAAAGCGTGTTTTTTAGTTTGTTTTTAAACTATAACTTGTTTTATAATTATTTTTACTATACACGATAAAAATCACAAAATTCCAGTGAATAATTTAATTAAGAGAAAATATACTTACCTACTTTCAAGAACTTTTTAATTTTTCTATGATGATTTGAGAAAAAATTCAGCAAAACTAAAGAAAATGTTCCAAATGTGCGTGTCCTTAATAAAGGACATAAATCACAGACTCTTTTCGCTATTACAGAAACGTTATTTTCCAGTGAAACTGTCGTATTTTGTTCACGTTTTGCTGTCCTTTGTGATGATCTACAAATAAGCATTTTGAACTTTTTCTTCCTTGCGTCTTTTTGACAAAGCGAAGTGCTACATTTATGGCTTCATAGTTTTTTTATAGAGTTCTTTAGGCAGCATTTGAAAATTTCAATTCAACTCAAACGTTTCATGTCTATCGCTTTTCTCATATTTACTTTCGCTATCACGATTAATATGCATTATTTCATCAGGTTCTTCAATTGCTTGATCAGTTTCATCTTCCTTCAATAAAGAGATCACAAATGCCCATTTTTTTATATTCTGCTCATTTACATTTATAAACCATAATAAGTCATGCAACACAGCAATCAAAACCACAAAGTTAATCATAGGGGAAAATATAGCGTATTCATAGAAAATATTTTTGAACAAAAGTGGTCGTGCAGGGAACTCGATCAAAACAAGTACCTAGATAGTAAAAAACCGTTTGCCACTCTGAAAAAAGAGCAATACATGTGACAAATTCATTTGAGTTTCCATTAAGACTGTCTAATAGGAGGATACTGTCAAGGTCACTGTTAACGAATAAACAGTTTTACCAGAATATGGAGTGATCCAGCGCCTCATGCGACTGCTTCCATGTAAAAAGTGAATTCGATACAAAAACATCGATGTCAGTTCTAAAAAAATAGTTTAAAACTCATAAAATACATCTCATACAACTCATAAAAATACATCTTGGCCAAATAATCCTTCAAAGTGCTCAATATGCTTATCCATGTATCATAAAACTCATTTACATGGGGAAAAAAGCAACAGAAAAATATTATTTACTGCTTTTCTAAAAGAAAAAAAGACGGAGTTAAACATGCCAGTAAGCTTGAAGGTTTAAGAGATGATAATCAAAAGTAGTATTCTAAGGGTTAAAGGGAACGTAATAAAAAAATCTCTCATCGTGGGATTACAGGAAAGCAAACAAAATATCTTTTTTTATTTGGTTTTAGGATCAAAGATAGCTAATGAGCGTTTGAAAGTGGAAAACCAGATGATATATATATATATATATATATATATATATATATATATATATATATATATATATATATATATATATATATATATAAATTATATCAGTGTAAATGTGTATTTTTTACTTTGTCAGAAAGCATTTTGTTTTACTTCATTCCAAAAAATAATTTTTTAAGCCTTTTATATTTTCAATATGCTCTCGCCCCCCTCGCAGGGGTATCGCCCCCCAGGGGGGTGCACCCCACAGTTTGAGAAACACTGGTTTAAGGTTTCCGACTACGTTCGGAACCGTGATTTTAAAAAAGCGCATAAATGGATAATTTTCATGATATTTAGTGTCACTCAGATTAGAATACATGCATAAAATTGTTTTAATGACATTTTGACAAAAACAATTAATTTAAATATAATATTTTGGCAAAAAATTAACTTAGAATAATCTTTTTTCCAAATGTTCTCCTTTTGAGAAACATGATTCTATTATAATAATATTTTGCCTGTATATAGCTCAGACCTCTCTACAGAGGCTCAACTAGAATTTTTAAAAACTTTACATTATTTTCAGAGTTACCACCATTTGAAATAATTATTCACGTTTTTTTTCTTAAAATTTCTCCCCTCTGTTGTCGTAAAATATGAATAAACCCACTTCTAATTTATTTATTTCAAAAATTCTAGTTGAACCTCTGAACAGAGGTCTGAGCTACATGCAGGCAAAGTATTATTCTAATAGAAGCATTTTTCACAAGAGGAGAACATTTGGAAAAAAATTATTCTAAGTTAATTTTTTGCCAAAATATTGCATTTAAATAAATTCTTTTTATCAAAATGTCCTTAAAACAATTTTATGCATATATTCTAATCTAAGTGACACTAAATATCATGAAAATTATCCATTTATGTGCTTTTGAAAATCACGGTTCCGAAGGTAGTCGGATACCTTAATGCTCTGCCACTTATTGTTGATTGATTACGTCAGTTAGCTCGGCAGGTATAGTCGCAAATGTTAGTGTCGGCTTGACTAAGTAATGAAATTACGTAATTGTTTTTGCGATTCGGTTTTGTGAGGATAAATGTTTTATATATGGTAACAAGTGTAAGTTTATAATTGGAATTTGGTGGAATTTAATTAAAGCAGGCAGAATTTGGAGGAAATTATCAAAAGAATTAGCTGACTAAAGATGGTTATAATATGGACTTCAAAATTAGTTTGACGACTCTCATCAAACACCCTGCGTATATATACTGGTGAAAACAATTAAAGGGAGAAAGAGTTTCATTCAAAAACAGACCAAAACATTCAATGTCTACATGCAAACAAGGTATCAAATGTTAGCTAAGCTCTTCGCGGACAACTCTGCCACACAGTTGCCTGTGATGTTGTAAGGCAGTAGCGCTGTGATCGTGTTTGTGTAGAGGTACCTCACTAGCTCACTGAAACTTCTAGAGAAGGAGCGTTTTGAAACATTTTAGCTTAGTCTAATCCTTTTTTTTTTTACTCCAGAGAATCGAGCTCACCCAAAGGGTTTAGAGCTGCATCCGACCCTCCGAGAAGAATTTTATTATCAAATTAAACGAAAAACATGTACAAAAAGGTCCCTTCCCCAAAATTTTTGAGAATTGGGGGAAGAATACAGAAAAAACGCTTAACAATTACAATGCAAAAACATAAAAAAAAACACTTAACAAACACAAGAAAAGATCCTGAAACACATAGGGCACGAGGTGTGAAAAAGAGAAAAAATAAACAGGAAACAAAAAAAATTTATATTTTGGAACCATAATTCCAGTTTGGCGCCAACACTTCCTGTTGTCGTTAGATTTTTTTTTTTTTTGAAAAAGCACTGGAAAGATGATTTTTTTTTTTTTTTTTTTTTTTTTTTAGATTTCCTCCTCCAATTATATTTTTAAGACACTAAAAAAGAGAAAGAGGGGGAAAAGGAGGGGGAAACAGATAAGTTATTGAATTTTATTAAAGAAACCATTTTTGCTAAAAGAGAGAAAAAAAACAAACAAGAAATTAATCTTAAAGTAAACCCAGAATGATGACTAAGGGTTAAAACAGGAAGCTGCAATAAATTAAGGGAGGGGAACAAAAAAGATTTAAAGGAATAGCAAGAACCGAAGAGGGAAAAGGGAAAGTTAAGCCAAATTATCACATATGGATTTGGAAATAGCAAAGCAGGAAATTAATTTATTGTGAATAGCACGATTATTAATAATAGAGTTGACCCAAGGATAGAGAGCGTTCGGGCTGGGGTTAACAAGATGGTGATCAGAAGTGAAGGGGCAGTGGAATACGTAATGGTCGGCGTCTCCAGGCGACCCACACAGGCAGTTTGGAGAGGGAAGGAGATTGAACCTGTGCAAGTAAGCGGGGAAAGGCCCATGATTAGTTAGAAAATGGACCAGATATTTAGAAATGGGAAGAATGTTTAATTTGGGATTATTGAAAAAGCGCTTGACCCTTAATCCAGTATTGCAATCATTCCAAGAGGAGGTCCAAGACTATAGGATAAATTTATTTAAGGAACTGGAGAGGAAGGAGCGAGGAGCGGGAACCGAAAACACTTCACCATCATATACAGCCTGTTTTGCATAAAAATCGGCGTAATCATTATAAAGGTTATTGTTATGAGCTTTGACCCAGTAAAGATTGTAGTAGCTTCTGAATTGAAACAATTTGAATTTAATGGAATTGAGATAACTGGATTTACTTGTAAGATTATTAAGAAAGAGAATAGAGGAGAGACTGTCAGTATAAATATGAATTTTAGTATTATGATGAACTGCCCAACAGACAGAGAGACCGATGGCAGAGAACTCTGCCTGAAAGACCGAGTTAAAATCCTGAATTTTAAAGAGATATGTTTTAAAGGGAGAGCCCGAAAAAAAAATACACACGGCGAAACCAACATTGAAATCGATTTTGGATCCGTCAGTATACACTTCCCACTCAGATGGGCCCTCGAAAGTATTTATGGGAAAGGAAAGAAAATCGGGAAGGACCTGATGAAGAAAAATAAAAGAGTCCAATTTCGTAGCTGGGATAGGACCTGGAAGGAGATCGTTCCTGTTGTTCCAAAGTTGGAATTTAAAGTAGAGAGAGCGAATAACAATATGAATGGGGGGAATGCCTGATAGGATATTGAGAGCGTCAGTAGGGGAGGTTTTATAGGCTTTAGTGATTTTTAATAAGTAAATCCTCTGAATAGATTTAAGCTTTTGGACCTGGATAGAGGTCAGGGATCCACCCCACACTCCTGCTCCGTAGGAGATGATTGGTTGAACAACCGAAGTATACCAAAGTTTCATTAGGGAAATATGCTGGTGATTGAAATTTTTGGAAACACGATAAAAGTTGGAAGAAATCCAGAGAATCTTATCTTTGATAGAATTTATATGGGAGTCCAAGATAGGCGATTGTCAATGTTGACATCCAAATATTTGTATGACTTAGAGATTTGAATGGAATTGGAACCAATTTTAAAAATGGGATTCCTCCTGAAGGTCGTGCTCCCTCGAAAACCATGGCATTGAAGAAAGGGACATCTGAAAACAACTGAAACGGTTTTAGCAGTTGCTATTGACAAATTGAGCTCGGAAAGCTTAGAATTTACTAAACTAAGGATTTTATTAGTATTATCTTCAAGTTCCTTACGTGAAAGGCCAAAAGAGACAACTGCGAGATCGTCCGCAAAGGCTTGGAGAAGAAACAGTTCAGAGTTAAGAGAAAGGATAGGATTAAAATAAATATTCCAAAGAGTTGGGGAAAGAATGGACCCTTGTGGGCAGCCTTTAAAAATTTGTTTTTTAATGGTAAAAGAATTATCAGTCCAGATAATTACCCTGTTAGTGAGGTAAAAGTGAATGAATTTCTGAAAGTGAAGAGGAATACGGTATGAATGAAAAATATGGAAAAGAGTCGACCAATCAACGTTGTCAAAAGCAGATTTGATATCAATAAACGTAGAAGCAGTATGTTTATTCACCCTGGTATTTTTAATGTGATGCACTAATTTGTCCACGGCCTCAATGCAGCTGCGGTTTTCCCTAAAGCCGAACTGAGATCTATGGAGAATATTATTCTTAGAAATCCAACGGAGAAACCTATTAAGAAAAATTCTTTCTAAAATTTTGCCAAGGGTGGAGAGCAAACAAATTGGTCGATAGGAGAGAGTAGACGATGGGTCACGCCCGGGCTTTAGTAAAAATTTAATTTTTGTGTTCTTAAAAATAGAAGGGAAGTGATTAAATTGGATGCAGAGGTTAAATAATCGAAAAAGCAAGTTGGGGAAGGAGTTATAAAGAGCTTTCCAAATAGCATAGTCAATGAGATCAATACCCGGGGCTTTACCCCCATGAAGCTTCCGGAAGACGACTTCAACTTCACTGGGGCTCAGGCATGAAGGAGGAGAGCAGTCATTGAAGACAAGAGGAATAGAAGAAGATCCTGAAGGGAAATGAGAATCAAGAAGAAGGCTAACCTTACTATGGAACAAAGAGGCAGGATTTTGCCAGTCGAAATTTGATGAAGATTAGTTGGGCTGGATAACTTTCCGAAAGCTGCTTTAAAAGTAAATGCAAAATTATTAGAATTCGTAGAACAGAAATACTCCCAAGCTTTATTCTTGGTGTCAATTATTGACTTTTTATAGTTGGCCCTGAGGGCTTTGTACCTGGAGAGCATGGAGGCAATCTCGTCGACCGACATGTCATGCGTAGTGAGAGAAACCACCCTCCGCTTGTATGCATTCAGCTGATTATACTGGATTCTTAAGGAATTGTTCCACCATTTGAAAGAAGGGGTATTTAAAACCCGGCGCTTTCTGAGATTGAGAAGGCAGAGGCATTTGTAGTATTAATTAATAGACTAGCGAAATCATCAAGTAGTTCAATTGAAGAGATGTTAGTCAAGAAGGAATTAAGAAGGTTATAGTTCTTGCAAAAATTATAGATGAATTTATTAATGCCATATTTGGTTTTAAAGACAAAGTCAGAAAAGGTTAGATCACACCGGAGATGAACACTGATAAAACTATGGTCGCTAAGGGATTCGGTGGAAAGAATTTCCCAATTCTCAACAAAGGAAATCAGGTCGCAAGATGTGAGGGTGAGATCGGGGTTCCGAACCGCGGACCTAGGGCCGTGAAAGGTTGTGGTCCCAGTCCTGGAATATTGCAAAGATGCAAATTGTTGGAGAGTAAGAAATCAGTCAAGATATCCCCCCTCCTGTCAGTGTTTTTATACCCCCAAACAACTGACCTTGCATTGAAGTCCCCGGCTAACAAACAATTTTTATTAATTCCTTTATAGAGGTTCAATTGATTAATAGCCTCGGAGAAATCACCATGAGGGGGAAAGTAAACGTTAATAACAGTAAGAAGAACTTGATTTAGTTTAATGTTGACGGACACAGTGTGATCTGTTTTCATGCGAAAGTTGCAAATGATATTCCGATTATAACAAACAATTGCACAATTGAGAGAATTTGAAAAGAATTGAGAGGAACCAAGTGGGGAATTTAAGGGAAGATTAAAATTAGGGTAAGGATCCTGGAGGAGAAGTAAATCGAAACCCATCTCCACTGCAACCGAGTGAGCTTGAAGATGGGCAGACCGGGAGTGATTCGCACTTAGTTGTAAAATTCTAAGAAGATCTGCCAGAATTAAAGGAGTGGCTATAAGTGCAATGGATAAGCAAGAATTGAAAGCATAAAATAATTAAAGATAGAGATAGTAGTATATGCAAAATGAAAATAAAAGTAATAAAATGAATTAAAATATCAAAACAAATACAATACAAATATAATATTATAAAAATCAATAAAAATGCAATACTAGTATAAATACTTAAAAATGAAATACAATAAACGAAATGCATGAAAGATACATAAAAATAAAGTACGTGAGTAATAATAACTAAGATAAAAAAAATTAGTGGCCAAAACCTGCCTTGCAAAAATTTTGAATAAGGAAACGAATCGAAAACAAATAAAATCTAATAATAAAAACTAATTAGGTAAATATAATAACACACGCAAAAAATGTGCCTTGATTACATAAAAGTAAGAGGTGAATCAGAACAATTTAAGAACAAATATAAACAGAATATATCAAAATAATAATAACAAATATATGTACAAAAAAGTTGAGAAGGTACTACAAAAAAATATTAAATATAAATATTAAATATTAAAGCACAAGGTACACACATAATATACAAAAATGAAGAGAAAAAATAAAGAATAAAATGCAGCTCAACAAAATAAACATGAAATGAAGTTAAACAAGTAATTTCAATTTGCTGATAAATAAAAATAAATAGAATAATTAATTATAAAAATGATAAAACAGGTTGCGAAAGTGAAGAAGTCAGAAAGTAAGTGAAAGAAATCAACGTCCGTAATCAGTGTGATCCATTGTACGTTTTTTAAATTGGATTAACACTGGGCAGTGTTTATCACGTCATCCGTGATTTTCTGAAAAACCTGATCTAAACCTGACATTATGATTTGTACAGTTTATGCATCGAGGTTCGCAGGAGGTTCGATCATGGTCGTCCGTGGAACTACAACTGAAGCAAGCTTGAGTATTGGAGCAATGATTCCTTGTGTGGCCCAAAGTACCACAAGTAGAGAGCATTGCATGAAAGATATAAATGTTTCAATTCTAACTCTCTCAAAATTTAGATAAAGATAACCGTGATCTTTGATAACGGGGTAGAGATCAGGAATTACAGATATGACTCAATTATTGAAAGATTTCGATTTTATAGAGAAATTGACCTCAAAGCCACCATCCTTGAATATATCATTTTTTAGAAGTAATGCTTTGGTAATGGAGTCTTTGTTGTATGATGAATCCACACCAAATAACATAAACTGTGGCTTACGTCGGACTGGCTTGGATATTGAGAAACTTGCAAAGTCAGCATTATTGGAGAGTTCTTGGCTTAGTTTGCTTACATCCTCGTCGGTGGTCAAACAGATTGCAATTCCACCATTATTGATACTTTTAATTCTGGTTATTCTAAAGGGTAGATTTTTGCTCAGCAGAAAGGAAGTTATTTTGTTACGGGTGGTGGAAGAACCGGCATTAGGTTCCAGAGGTCTGACCAGAAGGACCTTTTCACTCGGAGGCGGAGGAATGGTAAAGGAGGAAACAGCTGTTGGTAAAGAAGCGACCTGTGCGTAGCTAGGCTTGGCGATGATGGCTGGAAGGGAGGCGAGAGTATCAGTGTTATGCTCCATGGAGGATTTAAGATCGCTTACACAGGAAACGGTTGATTCAATGTGTGAAGCCAGGCTAGAAATGACCAAGTCGAAACAGCGCTGAGACACCTGTAATTTTCCTTGGGATAGAGCCACTTGCTTTTCCAAATCTCGGATGTGTTGATAGGCGTTATCCAGGGCCTCATGAGTGGGAGCGTTGGAACGGTCTTCAGTTGGAGGGCCAGAAGGGGAGACGCTCGAAGATGGAAGCTTCTTGACTACGAGGCCACTAAAGATATGGAAGATGGGAATGAGGAATTCCATAAGCATAGGAAAAGAACCCTTGAGACGTTTTGCGTCGGCAGTCTGGAGGAAATTTTCAAAAGCTGAAAGAGTAGCCTTCATTTTAAGGTATTCATCAGTTCCTGCAGCTCCCGGGAAGGAGAAGGCTAGTAATAATGCCTTCATCCTTGTCTTTACTTTCTTTGTTTTTCTTAATCTTGGAGCCCATGTCTTTTTCAAAAGTATCTTTAGACATGATGGAAATTATGGGCGTTATAAATAAAGCGAAAAACGATGGAAATTATTAAAACGTAAATTGAACATGATAGTTATATGTACAAGCGGAAAAGCAAAACACCACCAAAAGGAGAAAAAAATACCAAAATGCTTGCTAAAGGAGAAAGAGCCTACTCGCTGGTTGATGAACGGCAAAGAGGGAAGCGAAGGCTGCGGCAAGGAGAAAAATTGAATTTCCGGTGCCGAAAAGCTCGAGAAACACGACCTCTCTACGTGGAGGGAGAACCGGAACTGATGTTTTCTTTTATTTTCTTTGTTTACCCACCATGTTAATATGGTCAATATTGATCGACTAGATCAGGGGTGTGAAACTCACGGGGCGCATGCAGCCCACAGCGACCCTTTTTTGCTGTCCGGTCAGTACATTGGCACACAATAATATACAATAAAATATAAAAATTTCTCCCGAAATAGGAAAGGCAGTAGCAGAGGAGAGATGTCAAGTGTCAGGAAGTACATATTAAATTTTTCTTGTTCTTTTTACATATGTTTATTATAATGTATTATTCGAAATAAGCCCACGTTTCTATAAATTTTGATTTTCTTTGCAGCCCACCTTGAGTAAAGCTCTATTTATTTGGCCCAAGTCAGTCTGAGTTTTACATCCTTGGTCTAGACAATTTCACAAGATGGCGTATAGTTGGAAGACTCGAGGCAGGTCAAACACAGTCTATCTTCTCTATGAACTTCAGGGTTTCGAGAAATGAGGTGTCCACTCTGTGGAAATAGTTCAAAGTGACAGAAACACTGGACAACGGACCTAATCAAGGCCGCAAAAGGGCAGCAACATTGGCTCCAAGCCGTCATTTGAGACTTCTAGCCAAAAGAGTTATTCCTGAGAGAGACACGCAACTATCTCGTAATCTGTATAATGCATCATGGACATCCATTTAACGCATAACAATCGCTCAGAGACTTAACGTAGGTGGCTTGTATGCCAATCGCTTTGTGGTCTGCATCCCTTTGAGTATGGACCACAAAAAAGATCGTCTAGTATGATGCCGATAACACCTGCCTTGGACAGAGTACGATTGTTAGCTGGTTCCCTTCAGTCACGATTCAGTCTGGACAGAGACTCGAGACGTGTTCTCATTTGGAGAGAACCCGGGAGTCAATATCGGCTCTCTAACATTGTCAAAAAAAACCACTGTGGTCGAGATGGTCCAATGGTCTGGGCAGGCATCATGGCAGACGGGCATACCAACCTTTATTTGTTTGATAGAGATACTTTAATAGATCAGCGCTCCTTGGACGAAATCCTTGCACCCTATGCCAGACTTTCCCACGGAGCATATAAACCAAATTTCATCTTTATGGACGATAACGCACGCCCACACAGAACTCAGTTGGAGGACGAATACCTCCATTTGGTAGATATTCAATCATTGAAGTGGCCTGCGATGTTCCCTGACCTTAATACCATTGAACATTAGAGCTCAAAATCGCAGCTTGAAAAAATACCATCGATGAGCTCAAGATGGCCTGAGTGCAAGAGTGGGTGGTGTTGCCACCGGGGCTGATAAAGACCCCGATAAACAGTATGAAATACTGATGCTGTGTAGCTGTTAGTGGCGATCATACACCCTACTAGACATGTTTTTTCTCTGACAAGGCGTTGCTTAGCTGCTTTTTGGACAAATTACCTGTTTCCTTATTTGGGGTGCAGGTTTTACCGACTGTTGTTTTTCCATATATTGCTTTTATATTAGATGATATTTTGGCCGGTTTTATCTGCTCAGTCTGTACATTTTTTTATCAGTGTATAAACAATTCAGATATAAATTAATTATAGAAAATCGAAACTAATGGAACATTCAAATTAAGAAAATGAATATGAAAGTAATTTAAGAATAAGAGAAGTCCCTCTAAGGTAAAAAAGTTTGTTGTTGTTTTCTGATGCCACCTGTCTGACGTAGTCAGATCGAGGCCCACGAAATTCATCGTGACATGGGCAAGAGGTACGCCTGTCGTTGGCCTTGAGCACCATACAGGTGACAGTGCGATTTAGCTCGGCGAAATTCCCCGAAGGGACGATAGATGGCGACACGACCTCTATCTCCACCTCCACAATTTCTGCATGTAAACTGAAGGGGAGGGAAATATTCTCCAGTCCCTGTGCTCGTGATTAAGCCCACAAGACTACGGACCCACTGATTTAACAAGCACGTACTCCGTGTGTACTCGGAGGGTGTTTGGTGGCATCGGGCATCGAACCCAGGCCTTCCGGTCTGGAGTCCGATGCTTTAACCACTAGGCTACCCACGGCCCAAGGTAAAAAAGTAAATCCAAATAGTTAAAAAAGTAAATCCAAATGGTTACCAGCAAAGCTTTAATTGAATTATAAATCACACATTGCCATACATAGTTTTCCTTGGTGATTCGTACATTGTTTCAATGACAAACATATTTTGTATTATGAATGTTTTTTCGAAGAAATATTCATCTAATGATCAAATCCCATTTTGATAACAATTTTTTCGTTTGCATAGAGTTCAATAGATATAATTTGGGAATGTTATGGTATTCATTAAAGACTTGCCACAGACTCTTCCCAAATCTACATCTATTTTTGCTTTCTATGTGTAATTATTAATTTTCTAGTTACTTTATTATTTTAGTGCAAATTTTTATTACGAAAAAAGGCATAAAAAAGAACATATTTAAAAATCAAAATGGGTTTCTAGTTTTGATTAGAAAAGTTGAGACACGACAAAGAGAATACTTTCAAAAAGTATTCGGAAAGAAATATGTTCTATTTTTAGGAAAAAGAAACCGATGTATACTATCTTGATCTTCTTATTACATAGTAACAGATATATTTTCCAGAATTAACTAATAGGCCTTGTAAGGGTCTCACCTCCGTGCCTAGAGATATGGGAGAGAGGGAAGGAAGACTAGCCACGTTGAAAATTACTTAGTTTATTTGCAACACAAACAACAACAAAAGTTCGATCAATCAAAACTAAGAGATGCACCCAATTTAAGCAATATGAAGACAATTAACGAGGTACGTGAGAAGACTTTAATTACCAGTAACATTTACTTCAATTCAAGTACACTGCCTTCCTAGCTATGTAATATACGAGGGCTGTTTAGAAAGTATCGAGACTGAATTTATTATGCAAAAACATACATACATAAACAGGTTTTGAGTCAATCTCCTTCGAAACATGCTCCATTGGCAGTAACACACTTGGCCCAACGATGTTTCCAGTCCTCGAAACATTTCTGGAACTCAGACTTTGGGATGGCCTGAAGCGGCTGTGTCGAATTCTGTTTTATGGTTTCAATGTCCTGAAACCGGTGTCCTTTTAAGGTGTTCTTGATCTTGGGAAAGAGAGGTTGCCAGTCGATGGAATTGCTGATCCTCAGTGAAGAGACGCGACACAAACTTTGCAGACATTCGATGCATGTTCAAGTCCTTTCTCAAAATTTCATCACAGTATCCTGCGGAAATGTGACACTCCTGTGCAATTTCTTAGACTGTTAAACGACGATCAGAGCGCACTACAGCCTTCACTTGTGCAATCTTGTCCTCATTGCGAGAGGTGGACGGGGGTTACTGTTCACTGATTGACGACCCTCCTTGAATCGCCGGAACCATTTGAAAACCCGAGCACGACTCATCGCCTCATCTCCAAATGCTGTTTTCATCATATTGTAGGTTTCGGTGGCCGTTTTGCCGAGCTTAGAGCAAAACTTGATACAGATTCGCTGATCCGTGTTTTCACACATTTTTGTTTTTCGACGAACGCACGCAAACACTCCACGTGAAAGAAGTCAGTGTGACTGAACGGCGCGCTGTACAGACCTGCCGATTTTTGTGAGACAAGGTGAAATATGCGCACGCATGATACGCTCAGTCCCTCCTCTAGGAGGTTTCTTGAATAAATAGAATAAATTCAATATCAATACTTTCTGAACAGCCTTCGTGTATTCAATCTCCAGTGACAAATCGTCACCTTAATTATTACAATTATCAAATACTAAATAGCTGCGTTTTACTTTAAGTTTGGATAATCGCCATTCCACTGGCAGCCCATCCTATTTCTCTCTATCTAACTTGAAAGCCTAAACTTTATATAGCAGTCTTAATTTACATGTTCACGTTCTCTTCTTCAGAGGAAACGTTCTAATGAATTAGATTTTAAGGATCAAAGATTCCCCAAGAAGACTGTTAGTGAGAAAGTCGCGCATAGAGCCGTCACTGGCTTAATTAATAAGGCAAAATTAATTAATAAACTTTTAAAATCTGCATGAAAAATTTTTCAGAAAAAGATTAATAATACAAATATATAAAATTTTACCCTAAAGACTCTAAATTTTATTTAAATTTCTACTCAGTCTAAAATAATACGAGGAATTATTTTCAAAACTTATGTAAACCTAACTTCGTACCTTAGAATATATAGTCAATGTTTGTAATACATTTATTCAATAGAAGTAATTTTGCATTATACGGTCGGTTTAATATGCAGTTACCACATGCAGCAAATTATATTATAAAAAAGATTAAAGATATACTTGTATAACATGCCAAAATAATTATCATTACATTAATTTATCGTAAATCAAATTTGAACATTGCTTGACAAATAAATGCCTAGTAATGTTTTATTTTCTAACACACCTCTTACGTATCTCATTTTTTTCTTATTTTATTCTTTGCATTAGTTGTTTTTGTTGATATACTCCTTTGTCGGCATCATTAAAATTTTTCTTCCTAAGAAATTATATTTATTATTTTAACTCTTTTACACGTTTTAAAATCGATGCTATTTAACAGTGCTACAGACAACTATTTATCTTTCCTTAGCATTCCTAAAAATGGGTAGATCACTTCCTTTCTTTTAATAAACTAATAATACGACTCTTGGAGTCTGAAGGCGTGTTTCTTTTTATAGTTTTCTTATAAAGAAACCTTTCGACTCCTGTCATTATCACATTTTTATTTCTTTTCCTGGAGGAGTGTAACCCGAATGACAGAAATATTATACAGATATTTTTATTGCCTATCTTGGAAATCTGTAATATAGACTATCTTGGAATCGCGTGATTCTCCCTTGAAATCACCTCTGGTATCTTTTCCTGGAGGAGACGGATGATAATATTGACCAAAATATTATATAGATATTTTTATTGCCTGCCTTGGAAATCACTATTATATCCTCTCTCGGAATCACTTGGTTTCGGGAGCAAAACATCCTGCGCTCAAAACCTTGCAACAGCCAGCGCCACCTAGGAGCCATATATGTACAGTATTATGAACTTTATCGGTTAACCCAGTGTTTCTCAAACTTTCAATACTGGCGCCCCCTTTTCAATCACAATTTTTATCGCCCCCTTATACATAATAATTTACTGAAAGCAATAATAATGCACTTTTACGATAAAGCAACAATCTTTATTATAAAACGTACAAATTCATGACATAAGTATTAAATTTTCTATATGTTACTTTTTTAAGCAAAAAAGTTAAGTAATAGGATAATTACTAAGTCATTTTTCCTTTCTCGGATTTTTAAATTGGAACATATTACAAAATGCGGTGGTTGCTTAGAAGACAAAATATAGATATCAGCTAAATATAGAAAATGAACTCAGAGGGTCAATTTCTTATCTTAAAACTCCTTTCAAAAACTTTGCTCTGTAAGACAAGCCCATGAAAGTAGCTAATAATTATTAAACTTGTTCTTAATTTAGTATTAATTAATTAGTCATAAAATACTCTGTGCACCACTCATACATTAAAAGCAGTGTTTCTCAAACTTTCAATACTGGCGACCCAATTTTCAATCATAAATTTTGTCTCGCCCCCTGTACAACAATAATGTATTTACCGCAATAAAAATGCACTTTGAGAGAGAGACGCTAAAGTGTTACAATACGATCTTAATTATAAACCGTACAAATTAATACGATAAGTATATTAAATTTTGTGTATATCTAACTTTTAAGTAATATATATATTTTAAGAAAATTACTTAAAATATATATTACTTAGAATTATGTTATTTTTCTTTCTCTAATTTTTAAATTGGAACAGATCGCAAAATGATGTATTTAATTAAAGATTTATTTCCTTCAGCATTCATTTCTCAAAGTACGAATGTCATTAGAAAAATAGTCTAGTCAATGTCGCTCTCTATCATATCCATCACATCTGGCATTGTAGGGTACGTTTGCGTGAGTCTGGGCAACGTATCGGACGTCTGCGCAAAACATGTAAAAATGCTTTTCCTCGTACAATTCCAGTCAGTTTTGGTCGACTCGATACTTCTATAGCTACCGAATCTAGCTTGAATGTACACTTTTTTTTAATTTCCACGTTAATTTTAATTCACGGTAATTAAGTATTTATGGCAGTAGATTAAAACAATATCATACATACATTTTTAAGTCGTAAGCAAACATTCGACCATAATAAAGAATCAACAAGTACACAGATGAACGAGCATGGTTCCTAAAATTAAATCAAGGCGATCTTCTCAAAAATACTTAAATTTTGGATTTACCACTACTGAAGTAAATGATGAAAAAAAGCTCCAGCTCGATATGTGTTAAAACTTACAAATCTGTTGAACAACATGTGAAAGTTGTTTTTAAAACATGTAAAATCAAGTAGCTATGTTGGCAAAGAATTTTAAAAAGTATTTTCTAGATGAGGACAGCTTGGTAGCAAGTTACGAGTGGATTAGGGATCTATTTCAGGATACTCCAGAAGGGCTCTCAACTTCCGAAGAAGAAATCTTCATAGATTTCACATCCAGTGAAAAATTAAAAGGCAATTTTGTAATAAATCGCTCTTTGAATTTGTGGTAGAGGTGGATGAGGAATTATCTGTACTGAAAACAAAAGCACTTCGTATACTATTACCATTTTCAACATCCTACCTTTTTCAAACCGGATTTTCTGCAGTGGATGCCTTGAAGACAAAATATAGATCTCAGCTAAATATAGAAAAATAACTCTTTAAGTGTCAATTTCTGATATTAAACCTTACTTTGAAAAACTTTCCTCTACAAGACAAGCCCGTGGAAGTCCCTAATAATTATTAAACTTGTTCTTAATTTAGTAATAAGATTGATTGATTGAATATTAACGTCGCACTGTTCATCTGCACGAGGGCTTTTGACGACGGACCACGTAATTTTGAACCATGGTCAAGTGACGTGGATGACACCTGAGCTGGCACTCCTCTCTCCTAACTACCACACCACACCAACGGGAAAACGTTTCAAGTCTCAACAGATTTAACGTGCATCGCTGCCCTACACGGCGGGTCTTTAGTGGTACTGGGCTCGAACTCGTGACAAGGCAAGCCACGATCCGATACCTATACCACTCGGCTACCGCGGCCAAATTCAGTAATAAGAAATTATTTATAAAATACCTTCTTCAGTACTGATACATGAAACGTATACTGGCTGAAACACCGACTCTTCGCACGAGTTCATTTTTAAAAAATAAAAACATTATTCTTGATATAATAGCTGAACTGTAAGGAGAGTAAAACTGTGCGCACGACATTGTATACAAAAATGTAAAATAATTTTTTTTTTAGATAAATGCTATAATTGTAAATAATTGTTTAAAAGAACTGTAATTTTAAACCTCACACAATTTGCATTTAGAATTAATGTTAAATTATGAAAAAGAATATAAAATTCCGATGAAGAATAATTGTGTTACTTTTTAACATTTAAAGCGAGAAGACTTCAAAATGTTTTAACCCGGGAGCAGGCGCGTACTCTATACTAATATTAATGGTAGTGCGGGGGGGACTCAGTCACCCCAATCATTTGTTTAGAATTATTTTTACTGTACACGATACAAATCGGAATTCTAGTGAATATTTTAATTTATAGAAAGTATACTTATCTTCTTTCAAGGACTATTCAATTCTTTGATGATTTGAGAAAAAATCCAATAAAACTGAACTAAAATGATTCAAAAGTACAAGACCATAATAAAGGACGCAAATCAGACACTTTTCAATTATCCTACAGAAATGTTAAACCAATCAATTACCATAAGATTGAAGGTCAATCAAATGATTAGCAAACGTACTATGCAGCCTGGCTGAAAAGTGAATCATGACTTCCTTTTCTTTCTACAACTAATGTACAGTATTTCAATAATAATTACAGTGATGAATTGCTTATCCTCTTAGAATTTTTCTCAGGGTCTGTGTTTCATTTTTTTCTTTTTAACGAGTAATATTTTATGTTAAAACGTAATAAAAAATCTCTCATTGAGAAAATACAGCAAATAAAACAAAATGTTTTTTTCTCTTTAATTTGGTTTTGGGATCAAAGATAGCTATTTGATGACGGAAAAAGCCAGATAATAAACATAAATTATGTCAGTGTTGTTGTGTGTATTTTTTTTATTATGGAAGAAAGCATTTTGTTTTACTTCTCTTTCCGGTTATTTTTAAAAATCTTTAAATTTTCGATACGCTCGCACCCCCTTGTAGGGTCATTGCGCCCCCCCAGGGGGCGCGCCCCACACTTTGAGAAACACTGGGTTAACCCTTTTAAGAACATAAATCTCTTAAAAATAATACGGTCCACAAAACACTTGAGGGTGAGGTTTCGCTCGACCAATCAGAATGCAACAAAAGAACTGAGTTTAAAAAATTCAATAATCGATTAAACAATTTTTTTTATTCTATTTTTCCCAGGAGAAAAATTTATTGATATTACAGCTAACAGAGCACAAGCAATTGATTGGCCGCTGAAAAAGTTACCTTAAAATTAAATATGTGTTATGTCATATTATGTTAGATAGTAATTCAAATGCATACTACATCAGCGTTTCTCAAACTGTGGGGCGCACCCCCTTGAGGGGCGCGTGAGCATATTGAAAAGTCGAAAACAGAAGATTATTTGAAAAGAATTAATTTACGGAAAGTAAACAAGCAAAATACATAATAAAAAATAAAATACACATTTACACTTATAAATGTATCAGTGCTACACAATGTATTTTATAATTAATTTAACAATACTGAGTTAAGAACGTTTAAATTACCAAAGACCCCATGGGATTATCATGTAAAAAATTATATACAAAAAGTATATATAAAACACTTATCTCTTAATAATTTGTACGGTTTATAATAAATCCTTTAACTGCCAAATAAAAGTTAAGCTATTAGCGTTCCAATGCCAACCGTTTTCCACCCGTTTTCACGCGTATAAGATATATTGGGGAGGGGGGAGAAATTAAGAAGTAAATAATTTGAAATAAGTAAATCCCCTTCGCAAACATTGTCAAGGTCCTTTTATTGCATTCCAAAATTTTATGGATAGCAGTGCACAGAAAAGACCGTACTTGGGGAAAACGTATATATACGTCAAGATAAAACATATATATACGTCAAGAGAAATTAATGCTTTGGTTGAGCGAGACGTTTATATACGCTGGTGGCACTTAAGTGGCTAAAGTCGTATCGTATTTTCAGCATCAAAGTACAATATTATTGAATTCAATACATTGTTATTGCATGGGAGGGGCGCGATGAAAATGATGATTGAATAGTGGGTCGTGAATATTGAAACTTTTGAGAAGCACTGTACTACATCCTTCCCTTACACTTCAGGACTTTAAACGATTTGC
This sequence comes from Trichonephila clavipes, assembly GCA_019973935.1. Classification (NCBI taxonomy): domain Eukaryota; kingdom Metazoa; phylum Arthropoda; class Arachnida; order Araneae; family Nephilidae; genus Trichonephila; species Trichonephila clavipes. The sequence continues at coordinate 779,107 of BMAU01019210.1, read as the reverse complement.
CATTGATGTTTGAAAGGCATGTCAATTGTGGTATTCTAAAAATATACATCATGGAATAAAAACGAAATAAAGATTCAATATGTACATTGTAGTTAACGGAAAACTAATTGAACAACGAAAGTTTTGATACTTGCTAAAAAATTTGATCTGCTGATATTTGTTATTTTTTTTTCTTTCTCGCGCTTTTCGTGTAATAAAATTGCTGGAAATTACGAACAAATTAACTAGAGTCTTATATTTTCTTTTAAATATACTACTATGATCAGTGTATGTTTTTGCATTAAATTGATTACGTTCTACAGTTTGTAATTGATTTTTTTATACTATAATTAGTTTTAACTTTAATTTTTCAATGGCACCTTAAACCACGTAAATCCCTTAAACCACGTAAACTCCTTAAACCACCGCCGCCAACATAGTAATCTATGATATAAGAGAAAAGTGATTAATGGCTCCACGTTGCCACTTACAGCGCCATGTGACCATCGCTATTTTATAGACTGGATCTGGATTAATTTTGTCGAAATGAATTCTTCTCCCTGGATGTTTTGTCATCTCATTTTAATACAAATACTCACAAAAATATGATGAAACGTATCATTAACAAAAAAGTATCTAATATTTTCTAACTTGGCTTACACAGAGTGTTTTTTTCCAGGTATAGAAGTTTAAGTTGGCATTACTTTCCAAGATGGCGACCGATTTAACAGCTGTCAAGTGATTTATTCTCAGTTTGGTTTGGCAATTCATCATGAATAGGCTCACGCCTGAACAACGCTTTCAAATTGTGCAATTTTATTTCGAAAATAATGGTCGATTTTCATAAGCGAATTTTGTTTAGCGATGAAGCGCACTTCTGGTTGAATGATTACGTCAACAAACAAAACTGCCGCATTTGGAGTGAAGCTAATCCACAAGTGTATGTCGAAACACCGTTACATCCAGAAAAACTGACTGTTTGGTGCACTTTATGGGCTGGTCGAATCCTTCTTCAAAAACGATGAAGGCCACAACGTTACAGTCAATGGTGATCGGTATAGAGCCATGATTACTAACTTTTTCATTCCTGAATTGAACAATCATGACGTCCAGGAGCTGTGGTTCCAACAAGACGGCGCAACATGTCACACAGCTCGTGCCATAATCGATTTATTGAAAGACACGTTTGGTGACCGCCTAATTTCACGTTTTGGACCTGTGAATTGGCCTCCAAGATCTTGTGATTTAACACCGCTAGACTATTTTCTGTGGGGCTATGTAAAGTCATTGGTCTATGCGGATAAGCCACAAACGCTTGACCATTTGGAAGACAACATTCGCCGTGTTATTGCCGATATACGGCCACAAATGTTGGGAAAAAGTCATCGAAAATTGGACGTCCAGATTGGACTACATCCGAGCCAGCCGTGGCAGTCATATGCCAGAAATCATATTTAAAATGTAATGCCACAAGATTATCTTTCGAATAAAAAAAATTCATGTCAATCGAATACATCATTGTTTTATTGCAATTTAAAGTTCTATATTTCTAAAAAAAACACCCTTTAAAATATTTGATTATCTCACATAACAAACTAATAGGGTTCGATCTCGCAGGAGTGAGTCGGCTACAGGAATCACACAGCTATTTGTCCTCCTAAAAATAGTTCTCTCACTTCAATCCAACACATCTTCAAATATTGTGGCATTTTCTTGTGCTTACATCTGAAATTCAATATATTATTACTGTCGCATGCGCAAGGAGTTTACAATACAATCATAGGAAGTCGTAGCATTGTTGAAATTTTAATCTGCTACAGATGACTTTCTGGTACTGATTGACAGAAATAGATGTATAATAGTCCATAATTCAAGCGCTAGAATTCTGGATGTTGCAATGCGATCGTCAATGTCAAGTGTACAACATATCTGTCCTCCCGCTTAGTAGTGGGATGAGACTCGTGTATTTTTCCAATCGATCAATTTCCCCATACTGCCCCTACCAATTTTATATTTGCGTTCATTGACCTGATTTTGCTCAACACGCGCGCCTAACTCTAGAAATAAGAATCCAAAAGGCTACAGTCAATGGTGCTCCTAGTTTTTTATTCAATGATTTCCATACTTAAAAATGCCCTTTTGTTCTCCTACTATAGCGCTTGTACTGGAGTCGCTAGGACATATCATTTACATGTGCACTCCCTTGCAAATAATTTGCTTGTCTATGCAAAATTCTTGAGAAGGTGCCAATTATGTACATGAGATATTCATTTTACGGGGAAAAAATCCCTTTTATGATGGTCAGTAACATCAGATCAAAGCCCACGAAATTCATCGTGGCCAGTGTAGTGAGGGGATAGTTGTGCGCCTGTTGTTAGCCGTAGCATTTTGAGCAGTTCGATTTTGCTCAGTTTCACCCCAATTTTGAAGGGGTAGTCAGGGAACGCTCACCTCTCTTCTCTTCCACCAACCTCTCTCTATATATATATAAAGGGTGTTTTTTTAGAGGTATAGAACTTTAAATTGCAATAAAACAACGATGTATTATTCGATTGACATGATTTTTTTTTATTCGAAAGATAATCTTGTGGCATTACATTTTAAATAGGATTTCTGGCATAGGACTGCCACGGCTGGCTCGGATGTAGTCCAATCTGGACGTCCAATTTTCGATGACTTTTTCCAACATTTGTGGCCGTATATCGGCAATAACACGGCGAATGTTGTCTTCCAAATGGTCAAGCGTTTGTGGCTTATCCGCATAGACCAATGACTTTACATAGCCCCACAGAAAATAGTCTAGCGGTGTTAAATCACAAGATCTTGGAGGCCAATTCACAGGTCCAAAACGTGAAATTAGGCGGTCACCAAACGTGTCTTTCAATAAATCGATTGTGGCACGAGCTGTGTGACATGTTGCGCCGTCTTGTTGGAACCACAGCTCCTGGACATCATGATTGTTCAATTTAGGAATGAAAAAGTTAGTAATCATGGCTCTATACCCGTCACCATTGACTGTAACGTTGTGGCCTTCATCGTTTTTGAAGAAGGATTCCACCAGCCCATAAAGCTCACCAAACAGTCAGTTTTTCTGGATGTAACGTTGTTTCGACATACACTTGTGGATTAGCTTCACTCCAAATGCGGCAGTTTTGTTTGTTGACGTAGCCATTCAACCAGAAGTGCGCTTCATCGCTAAACAAAATTCGCTTATGAAAATCGGGAACAACGGCAATCTCGTTTTGGGCCCATTCGACGAATCTACGCCTTACTTGATGATCGTTTTGATGAATTGCCAAACCAAACTGAGAATAAATCACTTGACAGCTGTTAAATCGGTCGCCATCTTGGAAAGTAATGGCAACTTAAATTTCTATACCTGAAAAAAAAAACTCTTTATAAAATAATCAATAGTATGGCTGCTTTGACACATTAGGCAGTATTTATTTTACTGTACCCTTGAAAATTTTGAAAACAATTTCTTATTTAGGAATAAATTTGTCGGATATAATTACATTAATAATTTCTCACAGTACAAGTTTTCATAAAAATGTTATCCGTTTTTCTCAAGAGCTCGATATTTTTAATATATCGCTTATGTTTTCAAAAAGAAATTTTTACTGCTTGTGAAAATTCCTTAAAATTCCTTTTAAGCATTGATTTACGTGTTTGATTTTTCAGTATTTTTCTTTATTCTTAACCCCTTGATTACCATGTAACCACTTTGTCCTATACATGCTAGGTATAGGGCTAAATCTCATTGTAACTTCATGTTGATACATGTCTTATTTAGATGTACAACCACTGTAACTATCACAGGAAATATTATAAAGTGGATTTTCTTTTATTTGGATTGTATTAAAGTGCAAAAGTTGAGTTACAAAATGTCTCGGTTACAAAAATTTGAAAAATTTGGGAAATTAGAATTTAAATTACAAATATTTGTGAAATGGCTCGAAGTGTTCCTGGGAACAAAATGCTTTCCCACATGCGTTACAAAAGCGTATTGTCATTCTGTTCCATTTCTTCATCTTCTTCAAAACAAATAAGTAAATCCGTATCAGAGTCTGTGTCGTATTCATCGGTTTCCGGCAAATATATTCTCATTCAGTATCGTTATCATTGAAATCCAACAACGATGAAATATTGGTAAGAAAGAATAAAAATAAATAACAAAAATTAGTCATAAAAACTTTAGAAAGTGAATGAGTGAGTGAATATTAACGTCACACTGTTCAGCTAAACGAGGGCTTTGGGCAACGGACCACGTAATTTTGTACCATGGTCAAGTGACGCGGACGACACGTGAGCTGGCACCCCCTCTCCAAACTACCACACCAACGCTAGGACGTTTGAGCTCTCGACAGATTTAACGTACATCGCTCCCCTACACGGCGGGTCTTTAGTGGTATTGGGCTCGAACTTATGACATGCCAGCCACGAGTCCATTACCTTGCCCACTTGGCTACCATAACCTCGATTTATGATGGCTTGGTCGAAAAGAAGAAAGAAAGTGAAACAAAACATGAACGAACGTGCGCCTTAGCCAGGGTCAAAAGAAAAAAATGAAATGTGTGTATGTGTGTCGTAACAGATTTGCTAGATTTCTGGGGGTACTAGAAAGTGCAGTTAAGTACAGTCAAGGTGTTAACAAGATTTTTATTCTTAATTTTGTGACGGATCTATTAGCGTATCTTCGTCTAATCTTCTTAGGAAGTCTTTGGACTATCAAATCGCGTTTATTCACAACCAACTCTTTTGAAGATGAAACCGCGAGATATTTAAATTAAGTCTACTATATATAATCAAGGTTTTCTAGCCAGCAAGGATGAGCCGTAGCAACCAAGGAAAGAACAGTCTGGTCCAGACGAGTCTAGCCAGAAAGTTTAAGTCCTTATGACCTGCGTAGCCGACGACAGTTCAATGGAAGGCAAGAACAGTTCAAAAAGACCAGTCCTTGTTCGTCACCAGGAGCCGTAGCAACCGAGGAAAGACCAGTTCTTGTTCGTCACCAGGAGCCGTAGCAACCGAGGAAAGACCAGTTCTTGTTCGTCACCAGGAGCCGTAGCAACCGAGGAAAGACCAGTCCGGTCCAGACGAGTGCAACACTAAAAGCGACGCAACAAAAGAGAGGGCCGATTCCCTCACAATTTGTTTCTCTAATTGAGTTTAGTTATATTTTCTAGCTTTTGCTGTTTGTCTTGTGCCATGCTCCTTATAACTGGAATTTTCTCAAAAGTTTGAAATTTAGTTAAATAAATAAAATGTACCTTCAATACCTAAATGCAGTTGAATTATTCATGCCAATTGAATGCTATCTTAATAGTGATATATTTCAGATATCCGACCGCGAATACGCTGGACATCCAGTGTCTTATGATCACCTCTTTAATATTAAATTGGACCGCTTCCGTCCTCAAGGCCGCTAACACCTGATGAATTATGAACCTATCAAGACGGTGATATATCGTCTGAGACGTCCAATACAAAGCACTCCCCAACCTGTCCTGAAATTCCTAGACATTTCAAAATGATAGCAATGCAGTGTGAATTGAGTAGTTTCTAGGCAGAAGACATAATTTGAATTTCTCCAGAGTGTTTCTTTTAACATACCCTGACGATTCAGCCCTGTTATTTTGCTGATCAATGCCCTCGCCTGGAGGAAGCACTGTTGCGATAAAAAGATGCATCTGGTCTTCAATAGTGTTTCACATAGCACACAAAGATCAGTAAATATTCTATGACGAAAATGGATCTTAAGATAGCCTGTGAGCACATCACCCATACTGTAATACTGCCTTGAATCCTAATAGCTATGCAATCAGGTGCTAAGATTTCTGTTGAAAATCGACATATTTTCATTATTCCGTCAATGTGAGGGGTAAAAAAACGCATTTCATTGAATCAAGTGACTTTCTTCCATTCTGCTGTTTAATACACATGCTCCACAGATCGTTTCGAACGCTATTGTCCATAAAGTATCGTCAACGCTGGGATACGACACGGCTGACGACTGTCCCACACTTATCACTGCACTTAGCACAATGTGTTTAGACGCATTGGTTCGCCACTGTAGTAACTGTGATGATCTTTCCCGCTATAGTTCTTTGATCATGACAAACATTGTGTAACAGTCTCTGCTGTTCTCTGGAATCAATACGTCGTGGCCGACGACTATTATTTTTATTGATTCACACTCTACTTCCGATAAGTATTCACAACAGGTCACGCTGTCAACCCCAAACATACCGTTTCTGAAATCAATGATTGGACCTTATCAATTTCACCTTTAATGAAGTATGATAAATCAGCTACGTTTACCATTATGCCGCTAAACCCTCAATGTGTGGAAAGAGTGACAGCAACATATTTCCGGGTGCCTGAGTTCTGTGAACTCTCAAGCCCTTATCATGATGATATGCAGAAGTTTATAAGTTTTAGGGTTTGGTAGAATATTGGTCGAAATCTGACGGGCCACAGAGAGGGTTCTCGATAGTGTATGTGCTTACGCTGGTTCACATGATTTCTCATAGCAAGTGGTGAAAAAATTCTTCGATTACGGCTGTGGCTACCTTGGCGTGCCGATGAAGTTGACATTTGAAGCTAGTAAAAGGCATAAGATTCTAGAAAGTGACATTCAATAGAATTGTGAGATTTCAAGTGATCTGGGATACTCTTGTAGTTAAGATTGAAATATTAAAAATTAAGTATTAAGTATTCAATTGAAGCCCAGTGGCTGAGTATGCATCGTGGTCCCAAGCCACAGGTCCGGAGTTCAAAGCTCGGGCTATGCAAGGTTGACTCAGCCTTTCATCCCTTCAGTAGATCGATAAACGAGTTCCAAGCTTGCTTGGGGACTGAACACTGAGGGTTTCGCATCAGACAGACTACTTGACCGAAACATATACAAAGGCATCTTAATGCCTAAGGTCACGTAAGCTGAGACAGCCCCCTCCCCTTAGGCTGTTATGCCACTGAGTTCAGTTCAGTATTTAACTAAAAATTTTCTAGTTGAACTCTCGAGGAATCCATAATTTTTAAAGCTAAGGTAGCTAAGTATTCGTGTAGAATTTTTCTTGACTCTTAAGCATTACAGGCTATTCGGTAACTCTCTAAATTTAACGTTATTAAGATTATTTGTGTCGGACATTCCCTGAAAAAAATTTATTGCTAAATTTTGATTGTGTTATTGAATGTTTGGTGTATTAGTGGCTTTTAAATGTTCACATTATTTTTTTGTGTATCGTCGCTTTAGTGAGCATCCAAACAGTTAAGTTTTGAGATGTTTCTAATAGTTGTGTATGCTAGTTTTAACAGCATATCTTCAAATCTAAATTGCATACTATAGCACTGGGTGCATAATTTCATAGTTGAATAATCTTTTTTTTATCGAAAATAATGTTAGTGTAGAATAGTATGGATATTTCAAATTACCTTTGATTTTATTTGAAAATAATATTAAAAGTAATACAAAAACTAATCTGCTGAACATAATAGTAGAATGGGACAGTTAAATAATCACTATTTATAAGCATGAATACATTTTTGCTATGATATTCTTAGAAAATATGCAAAAAAATCCATATAGGATATTATATATATATAGGATTTCATATAGGATTCATCATTCATCATCATATTTCATATAAATAAATTTCATATAAAACATATTTTCAATATATTTCATATGTTGAAAATGTTATAATGTCATGGGATTTATTTTAGAAATATAACAGAGTAGTAGCACTTATATTTTAAAATAATTTTAAATATAATAGAGTAATCGAAATTCCTTCCAAAAGAGAGAGAGTAGTAAGAAACCTATTACCAAATTGGAATTAAAATATTAGAACCTATTACTGAAGAAATAGTTAAACACACCTCAAACAACATTACAGAGGAATAATTAAATTTTCCCCACGTATGAGAAAAAACAAATTAAAGATTCTTTTAATCTTATAAATTTATGTGCAAGAAACCTGGGGAGGGAGGAATATGGAAAATGTGGCAAGGAAAAATTTTACCAAACATTAATAAACAGTTCAGTTTTGTTATTAAACCTCAGAGTGTTACGAATGCTCTGAGAGCGTTTTATTCCTTCTATCTCTCAACGTTCCAGACAGGCTGCTTGCTTCAATCTGGATTTTGTACTGTTTCAAACTTGATAAACGCGTGTATCGCATTTTAAAGTAGTTATTTCTTTCACTAATAGATGGTAGCACTGGATTAAATGATAGAGATTCGAATATAATATTTCACGAGAATTAGTACTTCGTTTTTAGTTGCAAAATGGTATTAGCTTCGGGCTTTCGAGAGCTTATGGTTTGTTATTTTGTTTATTTCATTATAGAGTTTAATTGAAATTTACTAAACTCCCGTTTTTGAAAGCTCCTTCCAACACACGTTTCAAAAAAAAGCAAACCTTCGAAAAAAGGTCAGGAAAGATGCGAACGGCAAAACCTCAACCACTTAAGACTATTTTCGGTTAATGTTAAAGAATAAGGGCCGAATTCGAGCGAGCGGAATATTTTTTCAGATATAAAAGTACTCAAACATTAATATTATATTCGAGCTACACTATCCTGTAGAGAACCACTTATTTTATCATACTACTCATTTTTATTAGAGTTGACACATTTTTTCTTTTATAAAATGTGTTTTGCATTTTTTCCCTGTACCGTAATGCTAAATGAGCTATCCCTTCACATGTTAAAAGGAAACACTAATTATTTATGTCACCATTTTTATAAAAATTGAGGCATTTTTTCTGTCTGAAAACGTGCTCTGCGTCAAGTTCATACTCTCGTACATATGAAAACAGCTTTAAGGAATAAGCAGTTATTTCATTTCATGTATAAAACTAGAAAGAAATTGCAAAAAAAATTGTTCAAATTGTTTCTTTTATTATTTATGCATGTTCTGTTAACAATCCAATTTTAAAAAATTACATTTGTTTGAAGAAAGAGACAATAAATCTTGTTTATGTACGTCGGTCAATTTTAATATAATTCCACATAGTTTTACAAAATGTTCTTTTTTAAACTTTTTATTTCATAAGCATTTTGCGAGGCCAAAATTTTCAATAATTTCTTGAGTTATTTTTGCTATCTAACAAACATCTTAGTCTTGGAATCGGACTGTGAGGTTGGAAACCTTCATGTTTGGAGTAAGGAATTCTTCGTGACTCTGGGCTGTAATAGTTCGGTCGAATGGGTATCCCATGGCTCTCTTGTCTGGATATTTCTCATCCATAACACCACAATAGCTGAGAGCATCGTTACAGAGTTTCTTGCCAGTTGCTGGTACCTATCAACAAAATAATTCTTTTAGATTTTTACTGTAACGAAATAATGAAGAACAAATTTTATTCCTAAGTTGTAATAAACAGGAAAATAAGTAATTAATCTTTTTTTCTCTTTATATAATGACCAGCATTTTTAGCTGCCAGGCCTTTGCAAACATTAAAAGTCTCCAAATGTGAGAGCAATTTCATTGGTATCACGATCTAGTGGCGGCTCCTATTACTAAATTTTTGACTCTTGAATTTACTCAATTCAATCTCTCATAGGATACTAAAAATTGCCGTGATTTAATTTTGCTGAGAGCAACCGATCAAACTGAAACTAAAGGGATATTTTACTTGCCGCATAATTACTTGATAGACAGGTAATTAATTGAAACTGTATTTTTTGGTCAGACTAATTGTGCATACATGCATTCACAACAGTAATAACACTCGAATCTTGTTTTAATTTTTCAGATAGATTGTTAATTAAAATTTTAAACTACATAAATCTTAGAGGAAAATAAAAATTCAAAAGTTTTTCTCTTTTCCACTTTTTAATTCGGTATGAATAGTCAGACATTGATAATCTCATCTTATAAGTTAAGACAAATGGGGATAAAACTTGATTTTGAAATTTCTGTAATTTTCATTTTTGTAATTAAATTTTATTCCTTTTTAGTTATTATTATGGTTAACCTGAAATCATTCGCTATATCATAGAAATTGGGAAAACAAAAGAATTACCAAGTCCTTCTCTGCATCGGTGATCATAACAAAAAGATCGAAGACCATGCCCTTGTTGCTTCCTTTAGGGACGAGCAAGTGTTGTGGCCATCCACAACTGCAGAATTCTGACCGGTTTTCATCCAGATCTTCTCCGTGCAACAGCTCTTTGAATGTGTAGGTGGAGGCAATACTTACACTGGAGTCGGTGGAGCTTCTCACAATGATGTTCTTACCAGGTCGCACTGTGAGTAGAAATATATTTCGATTTATTACAATATTCGTACAGCAATGCTTCTCAAAGTTTCAATATTTGCGCCCAAAATTCAATCATAATTTTCATCGCCCCCCTCCATCCAGTAACGATGTATTTAATTCAATAATAAATTTTGAAAATAAAGCTACAATACGACTTTACCCTCTTAAGTGCCATCAGCGTATATAAACATCTCACTCAGCCAAAGTGCTAATTGGCTTGGACGTATATATACGTCTTTCCGAAGTACGACCTTTTCTATGCATTGCTCTCCATAAAATTATTCCGAAGACTTTGGAATGCAATAATATAACATCCACAGTGTTTGAGAAAGATTTACTTATTTCAGTGGCATTTACTTATTTATTCCCTTTCTCTTTCTCCCCCCCCTAATACATCACTTCTCGTACCTACGCGGGAAAGGGGGTGGGTGGGGAGTGTAACTTTTATTCAGCAGTTAAAGGAATAGTTATAAACCGTATAAATTATCAATATGTGTTATATTTTGTATAAAATTTTATACATGACAAATAATCCTTTGTTATTGACTTTTCAATATGTTCGCGTCCCTTCGTAAAGTTATCACGCCGACCCCCCACCCCTCCTAGGGGGCGTGCCCCACAGTTTGAGAAACGCTGTCATGGAGGATCAAAGTTATAAAATAAATATATCGTGGAAACTTGCATACATATATGCATTCCTTGATATTTTTTACTTGATAACTTAATCTTAGTATTTTTAGTATTCTACTTCTAGTTTTATGTGATTATTACCTTTAGTATTAATGAAGTCTTAGTCTTACATATACTTTTCTTTTTCTTGAAGTTCTGTGCATATGCATATATAGTGGAAAGTTAGGTAACTTTAAAACTGTTTATCCCTACAATCTTGGTTTGCTGTTATACTGCTGAGGTTATCTTATTTTTGACCTGTACTGTCTTGTTATATTTCTGTGTATTGCTTTGCTTTATTAGTATATGATTATTGATTATATATATGTTTATATTCTAAAAACAAGTAATGTAAAAAAATTTAAGTCAATTGCTTTTTATATCAATAAAGAAATATTTTATTTTACTTACTTTTTATTAAATAATTACAATTAGTACAAATATTACCGAATCACAATATTAAGTGGCAAAATAGAAAGCGATTTTCATTTCAGCCTTCATTTTCTTTCAACATAGGGTATTGGACTTTTATATTTTTATTTGTTACTATTTATTTATTATTAAATTTAATTATTCCAATTAAATAGTATGGTAAAAAGAAATCACATTTTCACAAATTACGCCATCCCAGGCGAGATTCGAACCCACGACCTTTGCATTAGAAGTTCAACACGCTATCCTCTGCGCTACAAGAACACAACGAGCGATTTTCCTTTTTATATAGGGTATTGGACTATTATTTTTGTTACTATTTATTTATCAATTTAATTTAATTAAAAAATTAATATTTGTAAGAACTATATTAACATTAAGTGTCAAGCACAACAAGTTTAAAAATTGTATTTGACTTGAGTGGATGAATAAAATGTATTTTATGAACGACTGAAATTTTGAACAAGATATATTTATAAATAAATATATATAGGGAGAGTGGGGACTAATAGAAGGAATTGAAAAATGAAGTTGAATGCAAGGACATATATTTTAAAGATATATTTTATTTTTAACTGATTACAAGTTCATGTTCATCGAAAAAAACATTTGTAAAAAAAGGGGGAATTATATTTATGGCATGATAAGTACGACGTTTAAGACTACAGAAAAATATTTTCGGTGTGATATTCGTGAATTCCTTTCCGCAATTGATTCTAGTAAAAGGTCAAATAAATTACTTACATTCAGTGTCGAATTTGTCCATTTCGATGTATAGTCTCCTTTGTTCATCCAATGGGATATTGTTGCCAAGTTCATCATATTTGGGTGCCAGGAAGATTCGGACAGTTCCCGTTTTCTCTGCGTTACCGTTGTTATTAGCAGTGATGATGTACGAGAAGGATTCGTGGTCAAGATGATGATACCTTGCCTGTAAAATCATGATAACTTATCTTCAAATCCTTTACAATGTTGAAATCAAAAGTTTATGAAGGATTCCAATGAGTGTTGAGTCAAAATGAAAATTAAAGTAATTTTGTACTTGATTTCCGTAAAAGAAAAGCAATAGTTCTGTGACGGGTCTTTACGCGACTTTCACCAACTAATCCTCTTGGGGAATCTTTGGCCTAGCATTCGCATTTATTTCACTGCCATCCCTCTCAAGAAGAAACCCTGAGATACAAATTAGTTAGTGTATATAAAGTTAGAGTTTTTTCATCGTAGGTCAGAAAGAGCGGAGCATCTTAATGCAGTGTTACTATGGTAAGAATTAGAATTACGCGTCTTGACTAAAGGACGGATTTGGGCTACTAGACTAAATTAGTGAATCCAGAATTAACATGAGAGGATTGATTAAAGCTAAACTATTCTTATTTCGTGCGCTTATTCACGTGAGGTAGTCGCTTTCTTTATATCACTCCTAGAGCTCCCTTTTATAGATTACTTGTTCTGGAATATTATGATTGATAAAAATAAATTAGATTTATCATGGAGAGTTTTGGTCATTCATTGTTCCCTCCCACAGCTTTAGATAGACAAGATGATGAGGAAGCGACTTCAAGGGTAAGATCATTACATTACTTACGTATGACAATTAGAGGTATGATACATGGACCAATTTCGCCGAAAGAAAAGACGTCGCAATTCAAAAGTGCCAAATGCTGCCATCGTTACTGTTATTGTTATTATTAGCTGTAGGTCGCGGAATTCGGTGACGTCTTTAGATTTGACGAATTTGACGACGTTATATAATACGCAAGTAACAAACAATTTATGAATAATAGTTAAAAATATTTAAATAAAATTCATATGCTTCTACTTAATATTGTTAATAATGGGTGAAAAGTAACACTTACCTTGACGGATCCGGGGCTGCCGAAATGCATACAGTGAGTCAGTTCCAATTCATCTTCTCGGATGAATGTGTGAATGACGTTCTTGATCTTTGCATTGACTTTACTTTCGGTTATTTCGATATCGGGGAAGGTAAGCTAATTGGGATGAAGAAATTTTCAATTATTACAACATAATCTTGAGAATTTTTTTTTTAATAAAAAGAAGTGATTTAGTTCGGAAAAGTTTTAATTCAAAGGGAAATAATGAACACAGATACAAGAGCTATTTAAATCGTAAAATGTGTTCTTATTTATTACATCCGAACATAAGGGGACTAAATTAAATATGTCCTTTCAGCCACTGCATTGAGCACCATACAGGTGACAGTAAGATTTTATGTCATTCCACTCTAATTTTTGAGGGTAAATACTCTGGAGAGGGTCTCTCAACCCTCTTAAAACATAGTCGCTAAATCATAAGTGTTATTAATGCATGAATATTAAAAGAAGACACTTCTTAAACTTTATTAATGAACAGTTTTTCCTGTAATATCTTTTTCCCACCCTTCATAAATTAAATTCTAATTATTTCTACTGTTGCAATAGGTTTTATAAGCAAGAAATATTATTTGTTTAAATTAAAGGATGAATATTTTAAGATTTTTATTTTTAGATTAATTTCTTTGTTTTTAAGAGATGTTGGAAAGATAATATCTTATTTTTTTGACAATTTGAGACCAAATTGTATAGATTTTAACCTTTCTAAAAATACCTTACTTTAACCTCTAGGGTAATTAGAAGCCCTTAAAACCTATTTTTAAATAATAGTTGAAACGGGGTCACGCCCATTTGAATGGCGAAAAATGTAAACAAAGTACTTCGTTTTTGCTTAAAAGTTGAACGTCTGATATAAACCCAAACATGTATATTTTATTCTAAATTGAGCCTTTATTTGTTTTTATTTCCTACCCGATTAGAAACCTCGCTGTATATTTTAAATTATAATTTATCTCACAATATAAATTTTAATGTTCGATTTTTATGAGAAACTACTGTTCACAGGTATGTAAATTTTTATGATACATTTATAATGATGACTAATAGATACTGAAATGAGCTTTTAAAAAATAAACTCAAAAACTCATATTTTACAAATTTTTTACGTGAAAATATTTCTAATTTCACTACGCTTGATAAAATATTTTATAAATTATAAACAAATTCAAAATTAGCTAAAAGCTCATTTCAATATAATGAGATAGGTGCATTTGAATTGTATGAAAAATTTCAAGCATGTACATGTAACAGATTTTAAGAAAAGGTGCATCGAAAACAGTCAATTTAACATTGTCAGTATAGAGAGAGGGAAGGTTTCAACCCTCCTTAAACCACTAATTAACATACAAGGGAAAACATGCATACGATGCGGAAGTTTGCAATGTTTCTAGGATAATATGCTTGCTTAATTTTAAGAGAAGGCATACAATATATAGTTGATCGGGCTTATTAACGATCAGATTTATAACTTACGTTATCCTTAGAGTATACTGGAAGAGTTTTCTTGTATTCCTGGAAAACATTATCGATGAACCTGTGGAATCGGTAGAAAATGGGATCCCGAAGACTGGTAGCAGTATCAGTCATGACACCGGGAGTTTCCTAAAAGCAAGTCGTAATACTTAATTTAGTACACAGAAGTATTTGATGCCTATGTTTTTCAATCTATATAAGACTCATTGAGTAAACTGTTGTCAAATTAGCGATATGCAGTTTATGCGGACATTTTTAATTGCATGATGACTTTAAAAAGGAAATAATGCAATCCATTATGTAAACATAGATTAGACAATAAAAGTTCATTATATACGAGACAGTTCAATAATAAATCATAATAATATTGTTTTTCTTCTTAAAAGAATACTTGTAAATCAGAATTTTTCATTTTTATTAACATTTAGAAGTGTTATGAGGGTTTAAATAGAATGAATTTAAGGGAATCACTTCACGAAAAATGGTGAAAAAATTGATTTTTCAATTTTTATTGCAAAATAAACCATAACTCCGTCTCCTAATGTAGTTTAAATTTTTACTCTAACTAAATCAGAAGTATTTTATAGTACCATAGTACCAGCATTTTAGTACTGCTACCCAAACTATAGTGCTGGTAGGGATGTATAAGTATGTAAATGTATAAGTATTTACTTTTTAAATTGTAATTGCAATTTTAAATTATAACACAAAAGGAACATTTTTGAAAACTTTTAAACTGTACACATATATTAGTACTATATAGACAAATATTTTAATGAAAACTTTTCTCAAAGAAGTTATTTAAAAAATATTTACGGTTTAAATTGCGCATGGATTTAAATTATTGGAAAGCTTTTTCGGTGTTACTCCACATATACATTTTTTTCAGAAAACACTTAAATTTTTTTAAAACACTCTTATCAAAGTAATAATAATAATGCAATAAATACGCGTAGAAAAATTGGTGACTGTATGGCAGACAATTTTTTTAAAAGGTTTCTTAAAATTAGTTAGTTTTATTATTACGAGAAAGGGAAAATGCTTTTTGAAGTTACCTTTTTAATAAAGAAACATTGATAACTGATATTTTGTGGTAAATTTTAAAAATGGATTCAGAGAACTTACCCTGAATCGACCATCAGGATCGTGGATGTAAGCCATCATTACGTGTCCCCAGTTGTGCAGGTTGCCGTAGAATTGCCTGTTTTTGGATTCTAAGTTGGATTCAATAAGAGATCCTAGGATGTCGGCACCGGTTTCTTCATCCAAAATGACATCATTTCCTTCAGAGTCGATCACTTTGCCAAGATGGATAGCTTCCAGAATTCGTTCGGTCCATCTCTGCATGTCCTGGACATCGACCAGTCTCAAGTCAGTCATGGCCAAGCCATCAGGTCGAGGAGCATAGTGACGTCCACTGGCAATGTGAGTCAAGTGAGCTGCGTAACCCTCTAGAGGCTCTTCGAAATTGTGGAAGGGTACCATACGAGTCAATCCGTTGGACAATCTTTCGCAATCGTATCTGAAAAAAAAATAATAAAAATCATACCTTTATTATCACCTCTATCTAAAATCTCTGCAATTCTATTTTAAATCCCCTTACATGTCTACATATATTAATGTATTAATATTAAGTTGTCGAAATAATCTAAAATTCGCTTTCATAATCAGTAATACCTGGCACACATCTGTTGGTGCATGTAATAGAAAAGTTCGCCTGTCCTGTCCTTCTTCTTTCCAAAGAATTTGGAGTCGTATACGGAGGGATACACAACGTGCCAATGCCAATGGTGAGCATTCACACCAATGTCCTCTCTGTAGTAGGCCAGCTTGTATTCGGGATCCAGAATGTTACCAGTTTCCTGGACGTCAATGATGACATCGCTCTAAAACGTAGCAGAAAAAGAACTTAGTATTCTAATTCAGCGAATTATATTGGTTCATGTTTTCATGCGGTTAAAAGAAAAGAAGTCGACGCCTCATACCTCATCTCCAGCAGGCTTGGTGGTAGCGACAGAGAAAGCTCTGATGAGTGTATCAGCAGGGACGAACCTATCAGCGAAGATTTCTTGAATTGGTGGGACAATGATTCCCCGGCTATCAGCTCGGTGCAAGATGGCAACTTCGGCAGCGAATGCGAACAAAGTGGAGTTCACAAAAGTACGAGCTTGCTCAGCCAGGTGAATGAAGTCATCGAAGTCCTTGGCACCTATCACAAAACAAAATGAATTAATATAATACTGATGCTTTGTTCACTCACGCTTATGTCAACTTCATTCGACTGCATGTTCTCATGAAACAAAAACAAACTTTATTTTATTGAACCTTTCTTAATTTTTAGAAAGTATTTTTTTTCTTCTTGGTCTCTTCTAATACAACGTAGCCCCCCAAACACTGATGGGCTTTAAAAAGTCCTATATACCACCCAGATGGTATGATGATGCTGACTTTAGTACCGTAGGGACTGGGTTTGTGAATCCCGGAGAAAGCAAGGGAGTTTGTAAATGTATAGTGCCTGGGAGGCAGAGGGAAACTCTAAATATTAGTCGAGTCACAAGCTCTCTCGGATGGAAGGGGAAAGCGGTGAGAGGCATCCTGACAATACCCCAGGGTGTTCTATAAAATTTGAGATGGAACCAGTCGAATTCGTTATGTCGCATGGTGTTTAAAGCTTCGGAAAACGACTGACATAAAACTCGCCCCTTGCTATGATAAACTTTGGGGCCTAGATCTTACACGTCGATTGGTTGTCATTAGAAATAATAAAAGGACATGTATTTTATTAAATTTTCTTTTTTTTAATCGTATGTTACAGAATATCCCTTGGTGATTAAGTCCAGCAACGAAAAAAACTCGTTCAGTTTGTTAATTTTTTTTTCACTGACAGAGTTCGGCTGTTAAAACTCTAGAAAAATGTCAGCAACATTTTATGTCAGAGAGGTAACAGGATTTAGATTGCCCACTTTAAAGAACTGGATCTTTCAAAAAGAGGAAGCGAAATCCGGAAATAGATTTTTTTTTGTTTAGTTTTACATAATTCTATCTGTATTCAAAATGACACAATAAAAGCTGTTTTAAAACAGGTACTCAACTGACCATACATTGTTTTTCAAATGAATTTTTTCGAAGTTTTCTCCTCTTTATCTAGCCATCTTACATCAATTATTTTGATGCAAATCATTTAAGGCATGTTGGAAACCAAAAATCTTCTTAATATGACAATTTCAAAGTTTTTACACTTTCAAAAATTGTATAAATTTTGAGCTTTTAAAAATACCTTACTTTAACTTCTAGGGTAATTAGAAGCCCTTAAAACCTATTTTTTAAAATAATCATTGAAACTGAGCCACTCCCATTTAAATGGCGAAAAATGTAAATAAAGTATTTTGTTTTTCGCTTAAACGTTGAATGAATGATGGAAATCAAAACTTTAAATTCAGAATTGCTAAAAAAGTGTTTACATGTAGGTACACAAAATCTCAACGAAAGTGTAAGCAACGTAGTATGGTCTCGTGTACCGAAGAAAATATTTGTACAAATAGAAGGATTATCATTCGGTACATATGATCCAAATTCGTCATTTAATATGCGAAATGTATCAAAACCAGAAGTTTTGATAAAACTTAATATTAAGCCTGGTGATTACACGGTACAGGCAATGGAGCGTCTCGACAAACAAAGGCTGTTAAAATCTAAATACTCATGTTTACAACAAACAAAGGAAATTAGGAAAGAAAAAAAACTTAAAAGGAAGATAGAGGTTGATTAGATTTTAAAAAAAGTTGATCATTTGGAGTATGGGTAGGAATGTTTTAATAAAAAAGTAATTATACATTAAAGTTCATTTATCTCAAAATATGAGTTTTAAATGTTCAATGTGTTTTTTCTGGGAAACTAATGTTCCCAGGTATGTAAATTTTATGACATATTTATAATGATGGCTAATATATACTGAAATGAGCTTTTTGTAAAAAAAATTGAAAAGTGTGTTCAGTCTGTGTTCTTAGAAACATTATGCATACTGTGCAAAACACATAATAATTCAATCATTTCACTTACAATAAACAAAAACACAGTCTGAAAATAACTAATGTAATTTTTTTGCAGTATTAAGAAGATGAATAAATGTTTTACATAAACAAAAAATTACTTGCTTTGTATTATTAAAAGAAAGTGCAGAAAATTTTTGTAACACTATTCCAAAAAATGGTTATGTTTGTGATTATTAGCTTAATAATTATTTCTGTGAATTTCCTTCCAAAAGTATCAACTTCAACTTTAATTACCATGCAGATACAAAGGCAAAAAAAAGTATTTGAATTTTTGAAAATTGTTAAATGTGGGTTTATCAGGATCAGTTTAATCTAATAACTGTTCACGATTTAATAATTTACATAACTATTAAAATGTTTCATTAAATACATTAAGAATACATTAACATGGAAAAGCGACAAAAGTCATTAAATTAAACTAATTATCTAAAAGTTTATTTTAAGTTAAGAATAACTTGAGAGAACATAAATGGAGAAATAACTTCTAAACGTTGTTTAAATAATATTCAGAACTTTTGAAAAATTCACATTATTTTCAGAGTTACCACCGATTGAAATAATTATCGGCATTTTTTTCTTAAAATTGCTCCCCTCTGTTGTCGTAAAATATGAATAAACCCACTTCTAAGTTATATATTTCAAAAATTCTAGTTGAGCCTCTGTAAAGAGGTCTGAGCTAAATGTTATTCTAATAGAAGCATTTTTCACAAAAGGAGAACATTTGGGAAAAAAAGATTATTCTAAGTTAATTTTTTGCCAAAATATTGTATTTAAATTTAAAAAAATTGTCAAAATGTCCTTAAAACAATTTATGGATATATTCTAATCTAAGTGACACTAAATATCATGAAAATTATCCATTTGTGCGCTTTTGCAAAAGCACGGTTCCGAACGTAGTCGGATACCTTAAAGAAAAATATCATTGAGATTTTGGAAACTTAAAAAGATAAATGCTGTTCTATTATAAACTACGCTAACCAAGAAAAACTTTCTAAAGTATATAAAATTGGGGTTTAACCAGTTTTAAGGCTATGTATATGTAGAGTTAGGTAAGAAAGCACTTACTGTAAAAGATCTCAATGAGCCTCTTTGCCTCGTCCAAATGTGAAGGCAAGAAACAGGAGAAGAAAGCGCTGTTGGGAAGTTCGCCTACCGTCTTCAGACGAGGGTCAATCTGATCGGCAGGGATCTTCTCCCCTGAAGCTGCAACGCTGAGCCGCTCAAACAGCTTCAACACACGGACTTGCTTTTCGTGAAGGAGGGACATCTTGACCTGAGAGCGGTTCTTTGCAACTGAGCACAACCGGGCCTTGCACGAGCGGTGGAGTGTCGACGGTCATTTTATATGGAGACGCGACCGGACAGTTCGGAGAAATGTTTTGGGTCCGATCCTCCAGCTCACCTTCGTCGAACCCCGCTTCAGTATCTTTAGAGTGTCTATTAATAAAGGCGCTCGGGAAACAGGATATCGAAGACAGCTAGCGGAGGATCTTTTCTCCTCTTTCGATTCAATTCAAGAGAAAAGATAATCGCGATAACTAATTCTGAAATTGTAGTGAGAAATGATACTGCTCCTTATCTTTCAATTAGGAGAATAAAAAATTAATAGGAATAAGTAATATAAAAAAAATTAAGTGAACTACTTAGGTCAACAAAGAAAATTTTGTTTTAATTACTTTTTATTAAATAATTACAATTAATATGAATGTGTATATACATATGACAGAATCACAATATTATATGGCAAAATAGAAAGAGATTTCCCTTGCAATTTTCCATATATTTTCCTTTCTATATATGGTGTTGGACTGTTATTTTTGTTTGTTACTATTGTTTCATTAATTAAATTTAACTGTTCCAATAACATAGTACAGTAATTAGGCCTTCCCAGGCGGGATTCGAACCAACGACCTTCGGATTAGAAGTATAACGCGCTATCCATTGTGCTACAGGGACACGGCAAGAGGTTTTCGTTTTTGTATATGGTGTTGGACTATTATATTTGTTCGTTACTATCTATTCATTAATTTTTAAAAATGAGGAGTTAATGTTTGAAAAAACTGTATTATAACATCAAGTGTCATCCTCTACAAGTTTAAAAAAAATATATTTGAACTTAAGTGGATGAATAAAAAGTATTTTATTAACGACTGAAAATCTGAACAAGATACATATAAATAAACATATATAGGGAGAGTGGGTACAATAATAGTTGAAATTGAAAAATAAATGTTATTTTATTTTATTTTGATGAAGATGATGATTTTAAACCAGTTGGATACCTTGACGTTATTTATTGATTTTAATGTATAGTACAATTTATACTTTTTCTGAGATGCAAAGTTAATTAATTTTAATTAATGCAATCATTTTAAAAAGATGTGGCCCTCTGGTAATCTACGCTTTCCGAATGCGGCCCTCTAGCCAAATCAAATTGCCTACGCCTGCATTAAGTTATTTGTAGTGGGCCATCGTGAATGTTGTTTAAATTTTTATGAAAAGTATATAGGCAGGTATAAATAAAATTTTCTTTCTGACTTTATAGTGTTATTATCGCAGAGAACATCTTCCATAACACTTCCTTTTAAGGTATCCGACAACGTTCGGAACCGTGATTTTGCAAAAGCATATAACTGGATAATATTTATGATATTTAGTGTCACTTAAATTAGAAAATGATTGCAAAATTATTTTAAGAATAGTATTACAATAAAAGTTATTTAAGTACAATATTTTGACAATAAATGAAGATAGAATGACCAATTTTCAAAATATTCTCTTTTTGTGAAAAATGCTTCTATTATAATAATATTCTGCCTGCATATAGCTCAGACCTCTTTACAGAGGCTCCACTAGGATTTTTTTTTTTTTTTTTTTGAAATATACACTGCTGGACAATTGCTAAGGACGGATCACAAATTGCTATGTAGCATAACATTAAGCGAGACATGAGGCCTAGTAGGATAAAATATAGTTGCCACACTGTTCAGACATTAGAATAAAGAATTTTTATTGTTCTAGAAAGTACAAAAGCTGTGAAACATCTGAAAGAAAAAAGAATGTTCATTTGATCTGCGTACGGAGAAATGGAACAATGCATCTAAAAGTCAGCAGGCACCTTAAAGAAAGGTATCAGTACGGGATATGTCCACCGTGGAGTGTGATGCAACATTCCACACGTCGTACCATACTTTGCACAACATTATCCAGTAGCTGTTGAGGCAATTTATCCCATTCCTCTGTGAGTGCACGGATGAGGGTGTTCTTGTTTGTCGGAGGATAGTTTCGACCAGCAACTTGCCTCCCTAAAGCATCCCATACATTTTCAATGGGGTTTAGATCTGGAGATTGCGCTGGCCATACGAGACGTTGAATACCCTCGCTGTCTAGACAATCCTGAACAGCGAGTGTTCGATGACATGTTGCGTTGTCGTCCATAAAAACAAACTTATCACCGACAGCACCACGGAAAAGACGAACATGAGGAAGTAGAAATTCATCAATGTATCGTTGGCCCGTCATAGTCCCATTCGCAACCACATGTATGCGCGTGCAGCCACTGATCATGATGCCGATCATTGATCATGATCGGATATCGGTCCTTTTCCTGGATATTTTCTGGACGATAAACAGTACCACTCTCGCGCCAGATCAGTTGGCGTCTACAATCCGATGACAGACTGAACCTACTCTCATCTGAGAATAGTACGCATGCCCAGTCCTGTTCAGTCCAATTGTGATGCTCACGACACCATTGCAAACGGGCAGTACGGTGCTGTCTGGTCAATGGGACACACACAACAGGTCTGCGTGCGTATAGTCCTCCTCCCCTCAAACGTCTGGCAACAGTTTTTCGGGAGATCTGCTTTCCTGAGGCAGCAAGAAACTGATTTGCCACCTGCTGAGCTGTGGTGCGCGTGTTCCTTTTTGCTGATAGGACGATATATCTGTCTTCTGCAGGCATCGTACTTCTACCACAACCTCCCCCGTGCCGTCTACTACACATTCCAGTAGTTTTAAATGACTTCCACAGCCGTGAAACAATGCTGTGAGCGATGTCGAACTCCCTGGCAACATCTGTTATTTTTCGCCCTTCTTCGATCTTTCCAATAATTTGGCCACGCATAAAATCATCTATGTGATGTCGGGAAGACATGCCAAAAATTTTAACTTCGTCTATTAAATCTTTCCTGTAAAACTTTGACTTGAAACAACAACTGTCCACACGCATCGAAACCTTTAAAGCTCTTATGAACGCTATCACGTGATGAACAGACGTGGAAAAAAAAATTTGCATACTCATACTTCTTCTTACTAATATGCCGCACTTATTCTAATTTTCCACATTTTGCTTCCTTTCATTTTGTGGTTGTTATGGATGATAGTGTTATCCGTCCTTAGCAATTGTCCAGCAGTGTATAACTTAGAAGTGGATTTATCTATGTTTTACGACAACAGAGGGAAGAAATTTTAAGAATATAAACGCCGATAATTATTTCAATTGGTGTTAACTCTGAAAATAATGTGAATTTTTCAAAAATCATAGTTGAACCTCTGTACAGAGGTCTGAGCTATATACAGGCAAAATATTATTATAATAGAACCATTTTTCACAAAAGGAGAACATTTTGAAAAAAGGTTATTCTAAGTTAATTTTTTGCCGAAATATTGTATTTAAATAATTTTTTTCTGTCAAAATGTCCTTAAAACAATTTTGTTCATGTATTCTTATCTAAGTGACACTAAATATCATGAAAATGATCCATTTAGGCATTTTTTTAAAATCACGGTTCCGAAAGTAGTCGTATACCTTAATATTTTATTTCCTAAATGTGATATCATTTAATTTCTCTTTTATTAATTCTAGATTTTTTTGCATGAATTTCTAATTGTCTTCATCGTTTCCCGAATCGCGTTTTCGGAACATTTTCTTCTTTTCACTATTTACATTCACTTCTTGAGTTGTTTCACCGATGCGAATTTAAATTTCGTTATTTTCACCTTCGTTATATTTTATGCATAACAGGGAATGTTTTTTCTATTGATTTTGTGTCGTCAAATGGAAATTTCTCTTACTTTTGTAACTTCAGTAGAAAACGAGAAGAATCTTATCAAAAATTTTGCTTACCAATTCTTCTTAGGTTTTAGGAACTTTTCGAAATTACTGAAGAATCACTAATAGACTTAATTTAAAAGTTTCAGTTCAGTTTAGTTGCTAATATTAAAAATGAACTTTTTATAAATCATCACAAAAAGCTTAGCATTCAGTTACAATAGTTCAACTGTTTAACCCTTCAACGGTTCATTTATTTCTACTAAAGGTATATTAAAATATTTGGGGAATTGAGATTTATTTAAGAAGAGAAACTCATGTAGCTTATTAGATAAAATGTATTTGATTTTTAACAACATTTTTGATAGTAAGTACATTTACCACTGCCCATTGGGGCCAATTAAAAAGTAGGAAATTAAGGCTTTTTATTCCTTTTTTGTTTTATATTTATAAAATATATTTAGTAAATACTACACATACACAAATTGGAAAAATAATTGTATGTTACATAAAGCATTTTTTGATTCATAAATCACAAATTACAATATTATTTTTCATGAAATTGCTAGATAAATGAGGGTGTTTTTAATCATGTTACTATGGGGGAGGGGGGTTGTAACAAAGTGTGTAATAGTAAGAATTTTCGTAATTTTCTGAAGTTATTAATGGATAACAGCACAAAATGAAATATAATAAAATAGTTTACTATGAACATTTAAAAATTAAGGCAATTGTGGTAAATATATTTACCATGGCCTTAAAAAGGGTTAACTTAACATGGAGAAGAATAAAATATATTTAGCTCTTCATCTTCGTACTGCAGGAGCTTATAGTACTTGAATTTTTTATCATAAGGTATTCTACATTGATTTATTGATTGTTTATGAACATCACATCTCGAAGTAACAAAAAGTTTACTGCCCCTCATAATTTGGAACCATGATCAAGTGACGAAGAACACCTCTGAGCTAACACTTCACTCTCCTAATTCCCCTTAAAGCCAACATAAGGACTTTCATCCTCAATAGCTATAACGTGCATCAGATGGATCTTTAGGGGATACAGAACTTGAACCCCTACTCGTCAAAAACAACATAGGTTACTAAGTCTTAACAGTAGCTACCATTAGTCGCTACCAAGGTAATCTAATATTAGATGTTTAGTATTCGCAAACCTTTTACAATTAACTCATAACGTAGGAGAAAAATCTTGAATAAAAGAAGCATGTAGAATAATAAAAAACATTTTTTAGAATTTACAAAGAAATCATTTCTCAGAAAGTAAAAGAGACAAAATCTGCATATATGCTGCAATGTAAACATAAGAGTCCCAATAACAGTGAACAAACTTCTAGAAGATTTGAAGTGGTATCTGTAAAAAAGAATATAAATGAACTCTTTTTAAAAAAAAAAACGCAAAGAACTTTTTAGCATTTTCAAACACTTATGAATTATAAAAACAAGTATTATAAAAAAAAATTAAGTCAATTTCTACTTTGAATGGATGAATAGAATATATTTTATTAACAATTGAAAATTTGAACAAGATATATATATATATATAGGGAGAGAGTGAACTAATATATTAGGAATTGAAAAAAGAGCATGATTTGTCTGCATTGTTATAACAATGCACACCCGGTTCGGCTAGTTTGGCTGAAAAACTGATTTTCTATGCCAACTTTTGTCATTGTTGTTACAGTTACAGTATTACAACAGTGAAGACTAATCTAAGTTGGCGTCGAAAGCCGGTAATTAATTAAATTAATGAATTAATATTTGAAAAAAACTATATTAACATCAAATATCATCCGCTGTAAGTACGAAAAAAAATTTATTTGAACTTGATTAGATGAATAGAAAGTATTTTCTCAACGATAGAAAATTTGAACAAGATATATATAGGGAGAGAGTGAGCTAATAGTAATGTAATAATGGTAAAATCTGTAATAAGGAGTATAATTATATTTAATTTTTTATTTAGTTTATGAGTACTATAGTAACTAAATGTTGGCACTCTGTTTCGCATGATAATGTTGCTTAAAAATTGAGGGGAAATGTAGCTATACTTTTTTGTTATTCTTAATGTTAGTATTAAAATATATTCATTAAAATCGAATACATAACGCCGTCTTATTTTTTAAAATAAATTCAAGATTTTTCATTTTTAATTATATATACATTCTGACAAATCTTATTGTCTTAAGGTTTCGATTTTGCCAAGAACATTCTCTAGATGGCGTTGTTACATCCAGCTAGGTCAACTTCGTTTCTTCGAAGTGCTAGCAAAAACACTTAAACAAAAATAGATATCTCGCTTCTGGAAACAATTATTTAAGATCTATCCGTGATTTAAGATAACAAAACGTTCCTGTTTTTTTTCCAACGGATAATTGAAGTTTTGACAAATAGCTCAGTTTCGCGTTTCAAAGGAATATTAAAAAGAGGAATGCAGGCACACGAGTGAATCAAATTTCCCTCGCTTTAAAAAAAACGTACTTTTACACTCCCTCTTTCTTCTAAAAATACTTGGACCACACCTTCTCTTTTGTAAAGAAAGAAAATTAAAACTTTCGCAACAGTTATATCTAAGATTATGTACTTTTTATTTCTCCTCGTTGTGAACATTAGCTAATAGTTTTCAGTAAAAGCCAAATCTATTAAAGTATTTACCTGTCTTTTCCATTTTATTTATGTACACAATGGGTTTGTGTTGGGTAATTTATTTCTGAGGCACAAAAACCAAAAATATTTAACATATAAATACAAAAACAATATCGAAAGCAATAAAAGTGTTTCCCAGAACTTTTCTTTGTGTGATTAGCTATAAATATGAAACGCACTATAAACATAAAAGAATTTTTTTCTATTGATATAATAAATATATTGGGAATCTTTGTCTTTGCCGCAGTAGCCTAGTGGTCTTGGTCATGAACACCTGACGGGCATTGTCGAGTCGCGGATCCGAGACTTCGTGCCACTTAAGACCCGCCATGCAAAGAGGCTGGTATACATTAAATCTGTCGTGGCTCAAAATCCTAAACGTCGCGTGATGTGGAAATCAGGAGAATGAAGTACCAGTTTTGGGCACGGTTTTAAACCTCAAATGTAACATTATAGAAACAATAAAAAAAGATAAGATGGTAATTCACAGGTTGATTGGAGAATTACTTTTAATATTATTTACTAACACCAGAAATTCATGTGTATAAAAGAAATCTGTAGTTAATTTAACAGCAAACCAAACCTTATGAAATAATTTGAAAACTATACAAATCGAAAGAAATAAAGCAAACAGTCACGTGCTTTATCTTAAAAGAAAAATTAAAATATATCTGCATTGTAGGATGTATAATAAATTTTGAATTACTTTTTATCGCATATAGTTTATGTTTTGGGGTTTGACTGATACGACCATTCTAAAGTAGTTTCCATTTCAAAGGTTATCAGAGGCCCTCACCTCTCTCTAGAAATCTAGTAGATAGGGACTAGCCATGATCCAATCAATCTGCTTATGAATCACACAAAATAATGACTCAAATTCAATTAATTCAGAAAGAGAATGCCTCAGTACCAACTGCGAAAGTGGATCAACGACGAAGTACACGAACACACGATGAATACAATAGACTTGCAATAAGTTCTTTTAAAAAAATTTATTAAAATAAAAAATTATTTAAATAAAATCTTTCTGCAAAAATGAAGAAAAAATGACATTTTCAAAACATTTCCCTTTTTATTAAAAATGCTTCTTTATTAATAATATTTGACCTATGCGTGACTAAAACTTTTCTTCAGAGCCTGAGAGAGAGAATTAGAATTTTTTTTTAATATTCACCTTTTTTTCAGACTTACTATCTATTGAAATAACACAACATGTATTTTTTTGTTAAACTTCCGTACCAACTACACTTTTAGCAAATTTAATTTATTTGTTAATGTCCTTATTTTGACTACTTTGATAGGTGTGTGTTAAAATATAAATATATTCACTTCTAAAGAACACATTCTAAAAATTCTAGTTCGGGCTCTCTCTCTGCGTGCGCGTGTGTGTGTACAGGAGTTCTATCTATATATAAACAAAATATCATTATTATAGATGCATTTTTCACGAAAGGAGAATGTTTTGAAAATATATCATTCTTTCTTCATTTTCTGACGAAAAAATTACCTTTAAGTACTTTTTTCTTGCAGCAATATTTTTAAATCTGCGTATATTCAAAATCAATGGACACTAAATATATGTATCAAAATATAATTCATTTACACATTTTTTTTCAAAAACACGATTCCGGATGTTGTCAGTATCCCCATGGGAACGAACGTATATTACCTGTTGTTTGATATTTCGCTGGCACATGAGTAAAATTGAAAAGACAATAAACATTAGGCATTAGCAAATTAGGTACATCAAAGAGACGTATTTGGAGGTTTAAAAGTCATAAAAAAATTTTAAAATGCAATTCCACATTTGATATTCTGAAGGTAAGAATTTTACGTCTATAAGTAAAGGGATGATTTAATAATTTAGTCTTGTTTGCATCACAATATTTTAATCGAAATTGCTCGAAGAGATTTTCGCAGCAATCGTATATGTTTGACAAATGATAAGGGCAGGAAAACTAAAATCAGAAACTTCCTTCCTAACCGGAAGAGATAATTATACCGACAAGAATTTTATTTGTATGAGAAAGAAACGTTTGTCGAACCTCGAGACGACATGAAATCTCTTCGCATTCATCTTATCTGTGAGCAGAAATTTGATAGTGAAAGTCGAAAACATAAAATAGCTCATATTGTTTCTGTATAAAAATTATTTCGCTTTTTACTTCCAAAATTGAACAAGGTAGTAAAATATGATGTTGATTTTTTACAAATCACTTTGACGTCGTAATTACATTTAATAGTTAACAATTGTTTGCAATACATTTCTCTTTCAAACGAAATGCCATTATACAGCGTGATTATAATTAAAGTCTCAATTTCAAAACTCTGTAAAAAAATACCCATTGGTCAGAATGACTTCAATTTTGAACTGAAAATATTTGACAGGAAATGCTACAGCATAAAATGTTCCGAAGTGTATCAATAGATGGAGCCGTAAGAGGCATGAAAAAAGTAGATTCGGCTTGCTTTAAGGGACATTTAAATAAAATTAGACGGCTTTAGCTTAAGTTACTCATGAAACTTACTGTTTCTGTCCAATGTGCGTGATTCATTCGGTTTTCTAAAGGAAAAAATTACTTCCAAGTCATTCTACAGTTGTTACACTGTTAAAGAAAAACCCATTCATCACGACAAAGTTAGGAAGCCCATCCACTACATTGGATGGGAAAATCAGTTTTATCGAGATACTCTCAGTTTGGCGCCATCTAATAGTACACTTCAAAACTTTTTTCCTTATGCCATGCCATTTCCAATTTCTTCAATTATACTCAGTTCAAACTTGCAGTCATTCTGATCAGTGGTTCTTTTTTACAGCAGTTTAAATTGGGATTTTAATTATAGTCACCCTGTGTGTTATTAACATCTTAGGTTAAACTATGGGTTGTAAATGTGATGTAACGAAATAGCAATCGGGTGCTAATATTTTTGGTCGAGAGCATGGACATTATTTAAATTTGGTAGCAGATTTTTTCGCAATAATTATTTCCTCAGACAGTAATATCCATCTGCAAAGGAAAAAGTTTGGATATAATGAGTCTCGACGAAACAAGTGTGGGCGAAAATAAACCACTACAAATAGAGTTCATAGAAGTATTGAACGGTACAATTTATTATTTGG
Source organism: Trichonephila clavipes (assembly GCA_019973935.1). Taxonomy (NCBI): domain Eukaryota; kingdom Metazoa; phylum Arthropoda; class Arachnida; order Araneae; family Nephilidae; genus Trichonephila; species Trichonephila clavipes. The sequence goes on along the minus strand of BMAU01019210.1, from coordinate 749,506 downwards.
TACAATTACTAATTGGTACCAAACTCATCAAGAAATCTACAAACCTGGGCCTAACCGATTCATTTCAGAAAGAGCTGATAAGCGGGAATCACAAAAAAATATTTAGCCATGTACCTGGACTCGTCCTAGATTAATAACCATTAAAAGAAATTTTTATTCTTACCGAAATGGGTAACAGATAATTTTATTTGCGTATTGAGCAATAAAGATCGATAAAATGGTCTGATGAACTCAGATCTTGCTTATATACCAATGAAAGACATTCTAAAGTCACTAGGAGAGCTTGTGAAGTTTATAAACCTGAATGTGTGCAAAGAGTTGTGCAGAATGGGGAACATAATATGTTTTTCAATTTTTAATGCTGGTTGTTGAGGTTGTCTTCAGTTGAGGTGCCCAATTGCGACCAAAAGTTTTAAACTATTTGCCACTGTTAGACAGTGAGAAAAGTTACCATATTTTCTATTTTTAGAGCAATTTATGTATCCACAGTTTCAAGATAACTGCACTGTTCATTGAGCTGATATTGTACAGAATGCGTTACGAGATTGATGTTCTATATCGGATGTGGCCAACCCGAGGCACGCGTATTACAATGTGGCACGGCGGAGTTGTAATAGTGGTACGCGAAGACTCATTGAAATTGATTGAATTGAAATTGAATCATTTTTAAAGCAATAAAAATTGTAATAAATAACGATTTTTTTTTTACAATTTTATCAAAATGTAGTTGCCTTAGCCAAAAAAACCCTGTAAATTTATTTTAAATGCAATTAATTGAATTACAATAGAAAGTTATCATGTAGATAATGCTTCTTCATTGTTATTAGTGCTGGCTTTGCAAAGAGAAACGCCAGATTTTAGAATTTTTAGGGAGGGTTTTTTAAAGAATCTGGAAGAGAGAAAACAATAAACTGCCCAATGAGTGCTAGGTACTCAAGAATGAAAATCAGTTGTGATTAGCTTTTCTTACTGATATTGTGGTACATCATTTAAATTAAAGTTATAGGGAAAAGAGTGTATTTTTTCTACCTTGGTTGGTCATATATCTTCTTTGATGAACAAACTTGCTTTTTTGTCTGCATTTTGGAGAGGAAAGATTCACCCATTTCCTATTGCTGCAGGAACTATCTACTAAAATTAATAATGTTCTAAGCTATGATAGATTTAAAAATTTAATATCTATTTTTGCAAGATTCATTCAGTGTTGGGTTTGATGGTTTTTAAGACAATAAAAAAGTGCTGATCTCTTTTTACAAATTCATTTTTTTTTCATCAATTTCTCTGTAAGATGTTAATTATTACCTAACTGAAATCAAAATCAAAATTATTCACCAACAGCTCCATACTACACTGAAAAGAAAATATAAGAATTTTATTTAACTTCAAGTGATCGGAATAATGGTGAATTTTGGAAATTTGTATCAATAAACATTTTTTTTTAAATTTACATGATTTGGCAGTAAGATATTATTGTATGTTTGAATCAACTTGTTTGTAAACAAATATTTTCTATTATGATCATAATAAAATCAAAATGTCGCTCAAGATTAACTGATTTGCACCTAAGACAACCTAATTTTGTTAACATTTTTAAAAGAGCTAATCTCCCAATTTAGATGACTTGGTAAAAAAACTACAAATTCCAAAGTCGCACTAAGCAAATACTGACTGTTTTAATAATTATTTACAATTAACTGCTTAGAGATAATAATTTTTTATATATCTAACCTAACTCATTTTGAACCCATAAAAAATTTATTAACCATAAAACCTTAGTTTTTTTGTATGTTTCCTATTATTTATTATACTATTTTTAAATTTCGATTACTTACAATTGCATAAAAAAATGAGATATTTGCGTAAAATCTTCGTAATATGCCTTTAAGTAACATTTTTCCACTTTTTCATGTTCTTTTGTTTGATGGAAAAGTTGGAAGTAAAACATATAACTTTTTTCATCAGATAGATTCATCAACCATTCCCAAAAGGGTTGGCCATCCCTGTTCTACATTAAAATTTGGAACATGAATTATGACTCATAAATTCATCAAAAGTTTGAAACATGGGGGGAACGCATTGTAAAAAGAAACTATGAACACCCACTGAATTAATCTTCAATAAAGGATCAATTAATCATAGTGTGGATTAAACCTGTTATGGATATAATCTTAAATCATATTGAAATGTATACAAAAAAATAAAGATATTGTTAAAACAGGATGTTGTAATCATATACTGATAAATAAAAAGGAGCATTTCATATATTTTGTACGGGGGTGCGTTTCTTACACATACTATAAAAATAAATAAATCCCACTAGCGCATGCTGCATGCATTTCTTTCAACTCTAGTGTTGAATAATATAACATTGTTCTACTTTTGTCCCCAAGTTCGTTACTAAACTGAATTTTTATAGAAATTTTAATTTTTCCACTTATATTTCATCTCATTGAAAACTGTATTAGTGCATATTCAATGAGAAATAATACAGGTGAAAGAAGTAAGATTAAACTAAATAAAAGGCAAACGCACACATAGAATGTTCTCTTTGTAATTAGAGATATACTAGCAGGTATACCGTTCTTCGCACGAGTGAATTAAAAAATTGAACAATACAGATTGAAGGATAAAGAAGTTTTTAATGAGTCAATTTTATATGAATGGCAAATTAAACAAAAAAAGTTTTTTGCATAACTCAGCAGAACATAAAATCATATTTCTTAAATTTTAAGTCTGTTAGGATAATAGCTGATAAAAAGTATCTTTTTTTATATTTATAACGCCCCCGTTACTCCCTTGTGGGTCAATTTTTTAAAACACTTTCCTAAGCTGATCTCTGCTCTTCAAAAGTAACATTGTTACTAATTTTGTGTAATAGTTTGTAAAATAGTATAAATAGTTTATATCTGGATGTGATACGTTAATATTACTTTCTTTGTATTTATTTTATATTAAATTGTAATATTCGCAAGCAATGCCGTTCCTTACATAATAATGGCGATTCAATAGAAAGATAGTGAAATGTTTTTGATTGAGCCAAGTCTGCCAAGTGATAGGTTAAACAGTGTTGGAGTGATGCGATTTCATATATACAAACATCCATTCATATATATATATATATATAATATTACTTTCTGTTATATTTATTTTTGGTTAAATTTTTAATAATCACAAGCAATGCCGTTTCTTACATTATAATAACGATTCAATAGAAAGATAGTGAAATGTTAACGATAGAGCCAAGTTGACGTCATTTTTGGCGACCATGTTGTCAATTTGGCGATTGACTGAACAGCACAGAAGTTGATACGCTGTAGCCCCACTTGGTGGGGAGGTGAAACAAAGAAGATAGCACAAAAACCTTCTCGACAAAAAAATACATATACATGCCAATTTTCATAGTGATATGTGTCGAACAGTGCTGGAGTGATGCGATTTCTCATAAATACAAACATCCATTTTTATATCCCTTTAAGAGCCAACCCTCACGATCGTGTGGGTTGGATATTCTTATACGTTTTGCTTTTGTCGTATGTAAGAAAATCTCGAATCAAATGTTTGAGCCGGTTTGCAGAAAGTGTAAACTGTTACTTTTTATCAATAGACGACGTTTGTGGTGCATGTTTTATTTTCAACTGCCAAATCTCTCTCTCTCTCTAGCTTTGTTTCCAAAAACAACGAAAACAAGTCTTCTTTTTATTTGTCGTATAATGGCAATTATCAATATATTTCTAATTGCTTAGATACAATTTTTTATTAGTGTTTAAATAATTGTAAAATAGAAAAATATTAATTATACTCTATTAATGTTGCTTGTAGGACTCGGGATTTCGTTACCCTCACAATCTAATGGTTGGGCGTTACTTGAGTCACTGCAGCTGTAAAGGTAAGTACACTGCTGGCCAACGTAAATGCAACACCAAGAAAGACAAGAGATAGCACAACAAAATTTATTTTGTAGATAACATTTCAATCGTTAATAAAATACGTTTTAAAGCACTCAATTGAGCTGAAATGTAATACATGATTATTTTGGATGACAATACAATAATTTTTAATTATAATTAATAAGAATTAATTGATTAAAACTAATTATTTAAAAAATTACAAATACAGCCACGTTGGCGACTTAGCGTTCCTTTTGGCGACTTATGTTAAAATTTGAAAAGGTTTTTTTCTTACGTGTTAAAGCATTCAGTTTAAAGGAAATTTTATATACACGATTGTTTTGGATGACAAAACAATACTTTAAGGATAATTAATAAAAATTAATTAGCACTTAATGTTGTGATTCTGTCATATGTGTATATACATATTTATATTAATTTCAACTATTTAATAAAAAGTAGCTAAAATAAATTTTTTCTTGGTTGATTTAAGTAGGAATTGATTTAAAAAAAATTTTATATTATTTGTTTATAACAATAGCGTTATTACAACAATGCAGGTGAATGTTGAGTTGTATTTTTTTAATGTTTTTAATTGATATCTTTTTAACTAATTGCGATATCGGACCGAATTGTGAATCTAAACCATTCTCGAATTTACTTGAACACACAGAAAAAATTTCATCGAAATCGGTCTAGCCGTTTAGGAGGAGTTTAGTGACAAACACACGCACAGAAGATTTTTATTAATTAGATTATAATTAAAAGCAATTTTTCTTGGGGTTGCCATGGATGTGTGAGTCCCTTTTTTCTTTCTTTTGATTTTTTTTACAATTAACTTTCTTTTCATACATTTGTGGAGGAGTATAGCACTTTCATCCTCTCCAAAGATATCTCTTCCCTCTCCTCCCCCCCCCCAAAAAAAATCTGGATTTTCCTGTGGGAGATAGTATGGTGTGGTTCAAATATTTTTTTTAAAATAATCACATTTTCTGACACATTTTACTATTTCTCGTGGAATACTGTGCTAAATTTTAACCAAAAACTGTTTGAGGTGTCTAAAAGGAGATGAATTCTCACACCAGAAGAAATTTTGGAATCGATGAATAAATCAGATTGAACTTAGATCAGAACAGTGATCTCTCCAATGAAGACAATGCTGCGAACAAAACATACGGATCGCGTATACTGGAAGGAGAATCAAGCTCAGATAAGAGCGATGAAGAAGAACATGGAAATATTTGAAATGGAAAGACAATTTTTATCATTCTTTACCATAAAAGTCTCTTGAATATATTCATTTCATTGATTTAGCGGTTTCAAATTCTTGTTTCTGTGCAAACAAGATGCAATATCAAATAAAATTCCTTCAAAATCAAAATGGATGTCTTAAAATTTAAGCTACAGATAGTTGAAGCGTTAGCAGCCTCTCCACCTACTAATAAAAGTGTTTTAACTGATGTTGAAGATAACAGTGTTGTAATTCTTTTCGCAAAAAGATCGAAGTGTTACAATCTACCTGTTATGCCGGCAGCGGTAGCCGAATGGTCAAGGTATCGGATCGTGGCTGGCCTTGTCACGAGCTCAAGCCCAGTATCACTTAACCTCACCGTGTAGGGTAGCGATGCACGCTAAATCTGTCGAGAGCTGAAACTTCCTTTCCGTTGCTGTGGTGTGGTAGTTAGGAAAGAGGGTGCCAGCTCTGGTGTCGTCCACGTTACTTGACTATGGTTCAAAATTACGAAATCCGTCGCCAAAATCCTTCGTGTAGCTGAACAGTGCGACGTTAATATTGTAACGGCGTGGCACATAGTGCACGAGGGGGCTTGACGCATAGCACACGATAGACTAGAAAGAGGGCGCTGATGTGAACTTTTTTGGCCTTTGAGCGGGAAGGAGAACAAGAACAGAAGACTCTCGAATGTAAAATGGAGGAAGCTGCTTGTAGTTAGTTGAAGCAATGTTTTTACAGACATCAAAAATCAGCAGAGAAGTCTTGGAGGAATTATGCTCATGAGCTGAATAGTTATTTTACGGAATGGATAGCTGAATTGCAGGTTAAAACTTTCGAGCAACTGAAAGATCTATTAATAACTGAACAATTGAAGTACCGTGTTCCAGCTGAAGTAAGAGAGCATTTTCTTGATGATTGGATCAAGTTAAAAACTCCCTATGAACTTGCAGAGAAATTAGACGAATATGAAAGCATCAAACAGAGTTTCAGAAGAGAAATCCCTAAGAAAAATAGTTACAAATTCCAAGGTGGTGTAAATTATAGTGGTGCCAGACCAAAGGAAACTCCTAAAGATTTCAAGTCAAAATTTCAAATAAAAAAGGAACCTGTCCATGAAAAAAATCACGAGAAAGACTTTGAGAAGAGAAGACAGCTTCGATGTTATGAATGCGGGTCTTATTCACATCTCAGACCACAATGTGATAAACTAAAGAAGAATTACGAAACAGTCGCGTCTAATGAAACTGTTAGAAATGGTACTGATGTATTGGCTCCATATACAAGTTTAGGAACAGTGAATGGAATTGAAATGCCTATACTACGAGATACTGGTGCAACTCTCGATTTAATATGTAAAAAATACGTAAAGCCTTCCATGTTTATAAATGAAACTGTGTGGATTGAAACTCCTCTGGAGGAAACCGCAGTGTGTCTTCCGATGGCTGAAATTGAGTTGGACTGTGTGTTTGGTTATGTGATTACCAAATGTTTTAAGAGATTCATTAGATCAAGGAAAATATCTTTTGGGAAATAAGACTGCTGCATTGTTTGAAGAAGTGAAGAAAAATAAAGAAATACAAGTGTATATGGTGAACGCTGTTGAAACACGTTCGCAGAAGAAATTGATTGAAGAGAGTAAACAAGATCTTAACATGTCAGAAGAAACTATTCCTGAAAGTAACGAAAAGAATAAAGAATCTCCGGACGAACTGGATGGTATTTTGCCTTTAATTCAACCTGAAATTTCTGAATCAAATCTTATAAAATTATCTCATAAAGATTTTGCAAAGGAACAAATGAACAGTGCTGAATTAAAAACACTGTTTGAAGAAGCTAAAAGCGGGTCTTTAAAAAAATCATTATATTGTCAAAAATAACTTACTATTTTTCCAAAAAGAAGATAAGGATGGCACTAAACGTAAATGTTTGGTTGTTCCCGAAAAGTATAGAAAAAATTTGATGACGATAGGTCACGAGGCGGCTGCAGCTCATCTAGGAGTAACTAAAACGAAAGATGCCCTATTCAAAACAATTTACTGGCCTAAATGCTTTAGTGATATTGAGGACTTTGTAAAGACATGCGACAAATGTCAAAGGGTGGGTAAACCGCAAGATAAAAAGAAGGCCCCACTAAAAATTGTTCCTGTACTAACTGAAATTTTCACAAAGATTAACATCGATGCAAGTGGACCTTTACCAATGACACCGTCAGGAAATAAATATATAATTACGGCGTTATGTATGTCATCAAGGTATCCTGATGCCATTCCTGTAGCAAACCTTTGCTCAACAACTGTTGTAAATGCATTGTTACAGATTTTCAGCCGAATGGGGTTCCCAAGAGAATTACAGAATGACCAAGGCACGTCATTCATGAGTGCACTAACTACAGAATTTTTAGAAAGATTTGGAGTTAAAGTTGTTAGAAGTTCTGTTTATCATCCACAAAGTAATCCTGTGGAAAGAATGCACAGAACATTGAAGAGGATTCTTCGTGTCCTGTGTCTGAAGGCAATTCCAGATTGGGAGAAAATTCTTCCTCAAGCCCTCTTTGCCCTAAGGACTGTTATACACGATAGTACTGGGTTTTCACCAGCTGAACTAGTTCACGGGAAAAATTTAAGGACTCCTGTGATGTTATTGTACGAGAAACTGACAGAAGAAGAGCATGTAGAAAGCAGTGTTGTGGATTATGTATTTGAACTCATTAATAGAATGGAAAGATGTCAGGAATTGGCAATCCTACACATGGAAGATTCCAAACAAAAACAGAAGTTGTGGTATGATCGCCGGACCGTTAAGCGTCAATTTCAACTGGGGGAACTGGTTTTGGTCATAGCTCCATCCAGGCCTAACAAGTTATCTGTTCAGTGGGTTGGCCCTGGACAAATAGTGCAACAACTCTCTGAGACAAATTATGTGGTCAAATTCCCAGAGAAGGATAAAACCTACGTTTATCATGTTAATATGCTAAAACCTTATCACCAACGAGAGGAAAATATTAACTTATTGTGCATTAATCCTTTAAAGCATGACGAAGAAGACATACCTAGTTTGGAACTTGAAAACGAAAGGTCGGGATGGTCCAAAATCATCAGCGATGTGCAGTTAAATTCAAAATTATCTCAAATTCAACGAGGACAGCTCAAAGAACTTTTATATGAATATAGTAATCTTTTTTCGAATATTCCTGGATGTACCGATTTAGCTGAACATGATATTGAATTAGAATCTGAACGAGCAATTGTTGCTAAGCCTTATCGTATGTCTCCTCGACAAATTGAAATTCTCAAATCAGAAGTTAATAAGATGTTAGAACTGAAAATAATAGAGCCAGGAGAATCTGATTTTACATCTCCATTAATACTTGTTGAAGCTCAGGGAAAGGAAGCAAGGCCCTGTATCGATTACAGAAGGTTGAATAAAGTAACTCGGACACAATTCTTTCCCTTGCCTAATATCGAGGAACTTTTAGAAAAGGTATCTGCAGCTAAATATATCTCTATCTTGGATCTTACTCGAGGGTATTGGCAAATACCCCTGAGTCCCCGAGCGCAAAGGTACGCATCGTTTGTGACCACATTTGGAACTTTTAAACCATTGAGGTTACCTTTTAGTCTGAAAAATTCACCCTATTACTTTAGTCGACTTATGGCTAACTTATTAAGAAATTGTGAAGACTTTGCAGTCCCCTACCTAGATGATATAGCTATCTTTTCACTAGCCTGGGATGATCACCTAAAACATCTAAAAGATGTATTTGAGCGCCTACGCTCCGCTAAATTACATATCAAGCCATCCAAATGTCAATTTGCTCAAGCATACGTTAAATATCTTGGACATTTGGTAGGCCAGGGCTTAAGAACTCCTGGAGAATTAAAGGTTCAGATCATTAAAGATTTCCCAATCCCCACTAACAAGACGCAAGTTAGAGCCTTTTTAGGATTATCTGGCTATTATAGAAGATATATTCCCGAATTTTCAGTAATCGCAGCTCCACTGACAGATTTACTTAAGGGCCGAAATCGAAAATCAACCGTTGACTGGAACACTTCTTGCCAGAATGCATTCGAGGAGCTCAAGACAAGACTATCTAAAAATCCCGTTTTATACAGCCCTGATTTCACAAAACCCTTCATCATTCAGTGTGATGCATCCAATCTTGGAATAGGCGTTGTGTTGTCGTAAGTATGTGAAAACGAAGAACATCCCATCATGTTCCTGAGCAAAAGCTGTCGCTTGCAGAGCAGAAATATAGCAATACGGAAAAAGAATGTGCAGCCGTTATTTTTGCCGTGCAAAAGTAGAAATGCTATCTTGATGAACACCAAAAATTTGTCATACAAACTGACCATAATCCCTTGGTCTGGTTAGAGAAAAATACTGGGACTAATCCAAGACTCTTAAGGTGGTCCTTAATTTTGCAAGCATTTAATTATGAGATTGCTTATCGGAAGGGAAAACAGAATCAGAATGTTGATAGTTTAAGCCGTATCCCTTAAAACTTGAAAAAAACGCACACACTTGTAAAGAGAATTGATGGAAAAATAAGAATTTTCTTTGTATTATTTTTTTTGTGTAGAATGATTGGTATTTGTATATTAGTATTAATATTTGATATTAGTATTTTAATTTTTTTGATATTTTGTATTTGTATTTTGATATTTGGAATTTTTATTTTAAATTTTGGAATTAATATTTAAAAAAAAAAAAAAAATTTGATATTTGTATGTTAATTTTTTTTTTGATAATTAATATTTGTATTTGTGTGTTTTAAAGTTTGCATTTGGTAGCAGTATTTCACCAAATGATATTTTGTATATGTTAAAGTTTACATAGATTAGTAGGGATAAGTTTAATGCCTTCCTTAAAATAAGGTACAAATTTCGGATAGAACAGGTACTTGCACGTAATTTTTTTTTTTTTAAGAAATATTTTTAGCTCCGTTTAAAGAAAAGGATTTCAAGAAATAATTCTTAACTCTCTCTACTGCTGCATAAACTGATCCTATGTCAAGTATTTTTCAGGGGTATCACAGTAAAACTTTCCACTCAACTATCGTGAAAAGTTTTCTCCAGGATGGGAGGAAATAATTAGACTGTAACGGCGTGGCACATAGTACACAAGGAGGCTTGACGCATAGCACACGATAGACTAGAAAGAGGGCGCTGCTGTGAACTGTTTTGGCCTTTGAGCGGGAAGGAGAGAAGAAGAAGACTCTCGAACGTAAAATGGAGGAAGCTGCTTGTAGTTCCTGATGTAATTTTTTAATTGTAAATGAAATTATTAGTATAGTGATGTGTTTGAAGGAAATAATAAAACGGTAAATCCGGTTAATTAGAGCTCATTAATTCACCCACAAGACGATCTTACAATATTCACTCACTCATTCACCTGCTATACATGTCATGGCTTTTATCCTGGCCATTCCAGGATAGAAGGCTTGACATGTATAGCCATTTTTGATGTGTTGATGACATTTCAAGGCCTCGCAAGTGCAAAACTACGAAAGCAGTTCGAAAGCATGTTGTGAAAAATGCAATAGTTATTTATATTTGTCAAAGGCAAAACAAAAGATTTTCACAGTAAACAAATAATGATTTCATAAGAAGAGTTAATTACACGTCAATTACTTCCTTATTTGTAATAATTTTAATTGAAATAAGATTTTTTCTTCAATCAACTTAGAGCTAAAAATGCATAACTCGTAAAATTTCATAGGCGACCAGTTTCACAGATAAAGCCCAACCCGCACGATCGTGTGGGTACCGTCTACGTTTCAAGGGGTCAGCGGTAATTTTCTTATTATTTTTCCCAGTGTTATTGGGGTTCATATAGTATTAATAATCAGAAGAATTTAAAATTTAAAGATAAAAACAATTCGAATCTTAAAGGGATGTATGTATATAGATTTGTTGAAGAAAATTATCTTGGTCAGGATAAATCTTCTGATTTGCATATATAAAAACTTTAATTCATAAAAACTTTTTACAGTGGAGAACAAAGATAATCTTGTTTTTCAATTCGTGAAATTGTTTTTGAAATGACGAATTCCAACCCAGATATCTAAACTCTTCATTTCACACCGATACCAATATTGGATGCTTCAGAACAGAAAATCTCAATCCGATTTCATAACAAGCACTACTCTAGGATACACATGAATAATTTAACTCACAAATTTTTCGAACCGCGCAAATATATATCTGGCTAAGGTGTTCATTGCATTTCTTTGAAAGACGTATTAGAAGACTTTAAATTCTAACAATGATAAACCATCCTTAGAATTTCTAACGGTCAGTTAAAATAAGCTACGACTGCTGGCAACAAGACTTATTTTTCTGACTAAGATAACTATATCAAGAAAACAGTCAGTTGTTGTTGTTGCTGCTATCCTCCAGAGTGTAATGAAGTCAGACAGGATTTATTAGACCATTGTCTCTTAAAAAGTTTAGCATAAAAAAAGAGATCCATATAGATATCTTTTCCAGAGAGATCCATACAACTCATGTATGCCGGAGAAGCCTGGCGATCATAACGGTAGTGAAAGAGTAAGTGAATGCATACTAGCGTCACTCTCTAAGACAACATAAGGGTTATTGGAGACGGACCTCAAAATTTTGAACTTCGTACAAGTGATGAGGATGACACCTAAACTGGCATCCCTTCCCCAAGCTACCACACCAAGGCAATGGATGGACTTTTATCCACTACAGATTTAACATGCATCAACCCCTCTATACGTAATTCAATGGCATTAGGATTTAAACTCATTACACGCTACACGTACAGTATATGGAAGCGGGAGGCCGAGGATGAGAGGACTAACCTTCTTCAGTCGGTCAATGAGGATAACCAAAAAGAGTTGGTGATCGACAGATTATTTGTAGATGTCGTAAAAGAGCTAGAGGTCAAGTCAAGGTTCTTATGGAAATCTATGTCACATTGGTGGTTGGTGGTTGATAAGGTGTTTGCAGAGGCCGATGAAGGGGTAAAAGCTAGGTCAGGGTTCTTATGGAAATATATGCCGTATCAATGGTTAGTGAAAACATGGGGAAAGAAGAAAACAAAACAAATGATATATAAGGTGTCCGAAAAGTATTACTAGATTTTCCAAAATGAATTAAAAATAAACTAATAAAGATTTTCGTATACGATTTTTTATGTTCCATACGAAAATGCCAATTTTTCTGTAGAATGGAATGCAAACTTGATGGTGCGACGTCCAAATTTTGTAACATTCTCGTTTCAAAATGGCTTCACTGAAAGAAAAAGCGCAATGGTTTTATGATGGCTATGATGGTTTGAAACTTAAAGGTTTATCAAGTTTAAAACTGCAACACATGTGCAGCGTAAATTTCAGACTACCTGCAAATGAAGTCCACCTTCAAGAAACGCGATAAAAGCTATATTTCAAATATAAAGTGATGATTTATTAAAATGATGTGTAATTGGCAGAATTTTGAATGCAGTCATGCAAATTTGCATGCAAGGTGTCATGAAAGTACTAGATATCAGTTTGTGGAATGGAATTACATGTCTTTTGTACTTGGTCGGTTAATATAAGGGCATTTAATTCTGGTTGGGATGATGTTGGAGATGCCGTCTAGTAGTGTCCGATTTACAAGAAATCTGGTGATCATGCAGTTTGACACTCTAAACAGTATGTTGGGTTCCAACAATGATTAGAGGGTACAAACTATATCCTGTTTGAAAATACACCTTTGAAAAATGTTAATAAATGGCAACGCAACAGTTTGAATCACCAGAAGTCAGATTGCGTGGAATAGCCGCAAGAGTGCTACTACTATCATAGAAAATTGCTCCCTAGGCCATAACTCTAAGGGCAGGTTCAGTGTGTCTAGGCCGCAGAAAGAGGGTTCGCAGGATCTGACCTGGCGTTCATCTATCCAAATACGGCCATCACTGGCACCAAAACAGAAACAACTTTTATCAGAGAACAGAACACATCGCAGCTCCACCTCCAATGAACTGTTGCGTGGCATCACTGAAGTCGTAGATATCAGTGACTTGGAGCTACTAGAATAAACACTACAGGGTATCTGATTTGTAGCTATTCCTCAAGCAATCGATTTGTTTTATTTCCCTGTGTCCCTCTGGTGCCAACACACAAAATCTATATTTTCTGCTGCAGATGCACTATGCTACTCCAAAGCCCAGTGACGGATACGGCAGTGGTGACCCAAGCGCAGATAAACCCACTTTTTCTTGAAATAGTGCCTTTCCGGGACCACTGATGCCAGTAATTATGCGCACTGGGTACATTTCTATTGTCTTTCTACAATATCACGGAAAGAAAAACCAGCTTTTATAAGTCCTTGATATAATCTCGTTCAAATTCATTGTGTTATTAATATAATGGTTTCTTTTCTTTCATAAAGGCATTCTTGACAAACATCAACTAACTACGAAAAATCTCAACGATACTTTACAGCCTGTATTTAATGTAAACCTGATTCAAATGCAACACTTATGCTCCTAAAGCGAAATTTGCATCAAAGTCGTCTTTCAGATGTATAAACTAGCCTACCAAATTTTATTTATCCAGCATAAATCCTTCTTGGTGTGTGTATGTTGGGATTTTTATTTCCATCAGTGTATAAGATACGGATCCAATGACGCTGTTGAAAAGTTCGATGAAAAAAAAAAGATTAAAATGCATTTGTATTAATAACTAATAAATATAAACTATGGATTATAAATTTCCTACATTTATTGGTACTGAAGATTAATTAAGTAACAAACTTTAAATGTTTTTGATATCGGGTTTTTAAGCAAACTATATAAGTTTCAATAAAAAAATTTTACAGATTTATTTATCTAATCACATAACAGGTTAAAATGATGTTGCAATGAAAATGATATTGCTTTTCATCTTAGATTACGATTTTATTTCATTAATTCGGAAAGAGAGGGCAAATAAAATAGGCCAACACTGCTCTATAAATAAAAAGTGAGAAATAAAAGAAATATAGAAAAAGTCATACAAAACAAACATCTAAGTAATTTTTAAAAATAATTCATAAAAAAAAGTCTACTTCAACTAGAGGATCTAAATATTTTGTGCAGAATTTAGTGCACGGTGAAGAATTACTTTGACAATTTCACGCAACTTGTGAATTTCGGGGCGAGGGAAGGTAGTATTTGTAACAGTATGAGCGGTAATTTTCAGCTCGACCATGAGTGCAAAAATTATAATTCCGGTTCAGTATATAAGCAAACAGAGTATTATCTGTATGGAATCATTATCTAGGCCCCCTTCCCGCCCAAAAGATATATATAAGTATTATAATTATCTCTCAAGATTTTGAGAAGTTCACGTATATCAGAAGCGTATGAACTTTTGTTTTACAGCATAATGTTTTACTGTAAATTAACGAGCCAAACTACTGTTATCAACTCAGAATCGCGTTTTAAATTGGAAACAATTATGTACTTACAAACAAGGGAGATATGGTATGTGCGAATATTTCATATTATATAAAACTGAAACTAGTAATACAGAGTGTCCTGGCTAAAAGTATCCAAAAGTAATGGCTTATTATTACGGAACTACCCATCAGAACGTGATAAACTGTCCATCCGTGGATTGGAAAACTCTCTGAGATTTTTGGGTCTAGTTCAATAGGTTACTCGTGCGCGCATTATTCGGCAATCGCAGACGATAAACCTTTTACACTGACTTTATTAGTAAATATGTGGACTCCACAGACTCCACAGCAAAAAGTGCAGTGCGTTCTTTGGTTAACTGAATTTAAATCAGTCACGCGTGTACAGCCACCTGATAAGTCTATTAAGCAAACCAGTAACGACATTCATTTTGTTCGAACAAGTCACTCTACACGCGCGGCTGATTTAAATTCCGCTAACAAAAGTACGCACTGCATCTTTTACTGTCGCGTTCACATCTTTACTAAAGAAGTCAAAGTAAAAGTTTATCGTCTGAGATTGCCGAATAATGCGCCAACGTGCGGCCGATCGAACTAGACCCAAAAAATCTCGGAGAGTTTTCCAATCCACGAATATACATTTTAGTACATTCTGATGGGTAGTTCCGTAATAATAAGCCATTGATTTTGGATACTTTTAGCCCAGACACCCTGTATAACTTACATGGATTAAAATATTGATTTTTTTTATCTTGTTCCAAAACTAACTTAACTTTTCTTGTTCTTTACTAACTTCAAATAAGATTTAAGCTCTTATAAATTTATTTATGACTTTTCCATCTGAAATGCTTATTCTTACCACAATTCTAGAACCAAGTTTATAGATTACATCTTTTCTTTATTCGTTATCCACCCACTTCGCTGTATATTTCATGATATTGTATCACTACATATACCCTTTTTAAGTTATTAGTACCTAAATCTTAACATTAAGCTTTCAAAAGTATTAAAAAATATTCTTATAGCGCTCGCCTCTTGATTTACAAAGGACAGGACTTCTAAAACAAGTTTATTTTTTTCGCCCCAGTAACTCTTTTTTTTGGAGTCGATTTTTGTAATACTTGTTCTTGGCAGATCTCTATTCAACAAAAGAAACATGCTTACCAAATTTCATATATGTAGGGCTAATAATTCACAAATGGGAACATTTATCTGTCACACTCCTTAACCATTTGCAACCCACTTGGATTCGATTTTTACAAAACCCGTTAACGGATCTCTATTTCATCAAAGAAACATGCCTGCTAAATTTCAAGTCTGTAGATCAGTACTGCTTAAACTTTCAATATTTGAGACCCAATTTTCAATCATAAATTTCATTCCTCTCCATTCAATAACAATGTATTGAATTCAGTAATAATGTACTTTGACGCTAAAGCTACAATACGACTTTAAGTACGAACCATACATGTTATCAAGATAAGTATAAAAATTTTTATATAATTTTACATATGAAAACCCGATGGGACCACTGAGAGTTATGAAACTTGGTATAGTTAACTTAGTATAGTTAAATTAGTTATTGAATACATTGTGCAGCACTGGTACATTTATAAATATATTACATCAGCATAAATGTGTATTTTAATTTTTATTATGTCAGCATGTATTTTGTTTTGCTTTCTTTCATTTAATTTATAATATTTTTAAGAAATCTTTTATTTTCGACTTTTTGATACGCTTGTACCTCCACCACCACCACTTAGGGTTATCCCGCTCCCCACCCCCTAGAACTCTTCCTGTTAAATTTTAAGTGTGTAGATATAATAGTTTAAAAATAGGAATGTGTTTATATCTATACAGCCTCCTAACCTCCTAACAAGCTCTCTTGAAAGTCGATTCCCTCAAGACCCTTTTTTACATATTTCTTCTCAACAAAACACATTCTGCTTACTATATTTCATGTGTGTAGGAATCTTAGTTAGGGAGATTTCAAGATGAGTGTACGCGAGTCTCTTTTCTCCTTTATGTACACTGACTCTAAACCGGGGGTGGCGAATCTTCATGGATCAACGTGTCATTTTTTTCTAAAGAAGTGTTTAATGAGGTACAGACGTGCCGTCAAATAATTTTGACTTTTGATTATTGGGAAAATAATAAAACTAAATGTACTAAGAACACAAAACTCTATTTGCTACAAAAAAATACTTTTTGCAGTGTATAGTTGTAAATGTTTTAGTTATACGAGTAGTTCAAATTAAAGTAACATTAGCGTGAGTTATGTTGTTGCAGATTGTGTGTGGATGACAAATAACTTATATTAGGAATGTAATATATTACTTTTTTTTTAGTAGAATGCACATGCTCAATTGGAGTCATCTGCTAATCGGTTTTTAAGCAATTAATTATTTTTGCTGTGGTTCACTTTTTTGACAAATGAATTTGCGATTTGTTTCAAAATGCCGTTTTACAGACGAAGTTCTGCATACCACTATTGCATAACTTAAAACAAACGCTGCTTTGTCGCCTTTACTAAAAATGTCATGTTTCTATATTCACCAAATTTGAAATTCTGTGTTACACTTACTATCTTGCCCTTTTATTCTTTTGCTCAACTAGCCATAATTATGTAACACTTAAAAATCGTAAATGTAACACAAATAAACTTGAAAATGCATTTGTGTCAAATTGTTATGCTATGATTAGATAAACTTTACGTCGTAAGCAATTGTAATCCATGATGCAATTAAGGCAAGACAGTAACAAAAACGAGTGTGCTCCCATTCGCACCTCGACCGATCACTCGTGTTTGTTCGTATTACATCATAGTGAACTTTGTTGTTTTGTAATAAAATGCAAACCATTTTGATCACTAGCGTGCCCAAAATATTATGTCGTGTGTCAATGGTTTGCCATCTCTGTTCTAAACAATACTTTAATATTTTTTACAAAACATAGTTCAAATATTTTTCATGTTATACTTTCAAATTTTTAAGATTACTTAAGAACAATCTACTCAAAATTTGTCTTATTTTTTGTTTATTGACATGAAATGTTGCTCCACGCCTCCTATTTTTTCATTATAAAACCTGATTTTTTTTTAACGTTTTGAAAAAATTTTAACCATCTGTACATTTTATTCAAGTCTCTTTGGTTCTACAAAATTGTGTGTATTTTTAATCTTAACCCGGGAGAAAACGAGTTAGTAGTCACGCAGGGTGACGGAGTCCTTCTTAATCCTTTTTTTTTATAATTATTTTTATTGTACACGATAAAAATCATTATACGCGACCGTAACTCGTTCAAAGGGGAGTAATGTAGCCGGTTGGTAGAAAAAGTTGTATTGTGGAACAAAGGCGCGCTGGGAACTCAGTCCACTAGAGCATGAATAAAACTTACCAATCTTAAGTACTCTAAGATTATAAAAAAGTTTGGCACTCTGAAAAAGAGATATATGAGATAAATACATTTTAGTTCCCATGAAGACTGGTATATAGGAGGATACCGACACAAGGTGATTGGTAACAAACAAGCAGTTTTCCCAGAATTAAAGATTTCGTGAACCTAAAGGAACTCTGTGCCCCACGCGACCGTAACTCGTTCAAAGGGGAGTAATGTAGCCGGTTGATATAAAATGTATTGTGGAACAAAACAAGGCACGCTAGGAACATCACTCTAAGTACTTTAAGATTGCAAAAAAAAGTTTGACACTCTCAAAAAAAAAGATATATGTGAGATAAATACATTTTAGTTCCCATGAAGACTGGTATATAGGAGGATACTGACACAAGGTGATTGGTAACAAACAAGCAGTTTTCCAGAATTAAAGATTTCGTGAACATGGAGCAACTCTGTGCCCCACGCGACCGCTCCCGGTTTAAATATCGGTTTATTTTCTGTTTAAAGTAGAATTTTCTGACAGTACTTTGGCCGCGATAGCCGAGTGAGTGAATGAATATTAACGTCGCACTGTTCAGCTACACGAGGGCTTTTGGTGACGGACCACGTAATTTTGAATCATAGTCAAGTGACGTGGATGACACCTGAGCTTGCACCCCCTTTCCTAACTAACACACCACACCAACGGGAAGACGTTTCAGCTCTCGACACATTTAATGTGAATCGCTGTCCTACACGGCGGATCTTTACTGGTAATGGGCTCGAACTAATGACATGCCTGTCATGATCCAATATCTTGACGAGAAAAACCGCTCAGGAGCTCATGGTCGATATTGTTGAGTAGCGGGCTTAAAACATAGTTCCACTGAAATTCCGCAATACAGAGGAGCTGATGAACGTTAAATCTGTTGGGAATCAAAGTACTTAATTTTGGGGTAGGGGTGAGGTAGTTTATAGAGACTTGACCGTGACAAAACACTTGATCATGGTTTAAAATTACGAGGTCCATCATCTTTAACCCTCGTGCTGCTTCACTTTAAGAGTAAATAAAATAAAATAAAATATGACAGTACCTTTTATTGAAAGATGGCATATAGTTTTAACATCAACATACACTGGTGTGCAAAAATTAAGGACGAGACGGTTTTTTCAATATAACTTTGTACAAAAAGCTTTCCAAATCAACACATTTAATACCGTAAGATCCCCAATACGTAAGGACATGTGTAATGTAAGCAACACTTACTAAAAGAGAAATCAGAGGGATAAAAAGAAGCTTGATTGAAAAAGTAGCATGGAGCGCAAAATGCGACTGAAGGCCGAAACATCCCTGTGATGGGTGTCCAGCAAGAAACATCCGGTCTTTAGTAGGGAAATGATCTCCCCTGACTGCTAGGCAGGTTTCACAGCGTCTGCCCATGCTGAGAATGAGGGTGTCAATGAGTTGTTGAGGCATTACTGCCCAATCGTCTTGCAGCACCAATCGAAGCTCCCGAATCGTTACTGGTGGTAAGGTACGAGCTGCCAAGCGTCTGCCTAGAAAATTCCATACATGCTCGATGGGATTGAGATCCGGAGATCGTGCCGGCCAATCCATACGTTCAATATTCTCACTCTCTAAGAGCTGTTCGGCAGCTACTGTACGATGACATGGTGCATTGTCGTCCATGAAAAGGAACTGCAGACCCATAGCGCCTCTAAAAAAACGCACATATGGAAGAAGAATCTCGTTACAATAACGGGTCCCGTTGACTGAACCTGCGTCGAAGATGTGAAGGTCTGTACGACTACCAAGCATGATGCCTCCCAAACGAGAACACCGCGACCTCCATACCTGTCCCTTTCAATGATGTTCGAGGGATGATTGCGGCTTTCCCCCTCTCTCCAGACGAGTATGTGATGTGAATCGCTACTCAAACTGAATCTGCTCACATCTGTAAAGAGTACTCGTCCCCATTCATTGTCTCTCAATTCCGGTGTTCCCGGCACCACAGAGAACGCCTTCTCCGATGGGCAGGCGTTAAAGGTACACACCGTACAGGGCGTCGTGCAAACAGACCACCACCGTGCAGTCTTCTGGCCACGGTAAAACGCGATATCGGTCGTCCAGTCGCCTGTGTCGTGTGTCTAGCGATTTCTCCCGCTGTGTGCCGCCTGTTTCATCTGACCTGTAAGACAATGTACCGGTCACCTGCGGGTGTGGTTCCTCGTGGACGACCACTACTGAACCCCTGGATAGCTGTTCCTGTAGTTTGAAATTGTCTCCGAAGTCGTGAAACGATGCTGTGAGCAATTCCGAACTCTGCAGCCACACTTGTCACACTGCGGCCTTCCTCCAACTTCCCAATGATTCGACCTCGGGTAAAAGCATCCAGATGTCGTCTAACAGATTGATTATTCGCCATTTCTCGCTGAGGCAGCAACTCGGTGTGATTTTAACTGCTATACGGCGTGCAATCTCTTTGCCAGAAATACTGATCTTACACCGACAACATGCTTTATACTACTCAGACACTCCCCCATTACGTCTACCTGCATATCTGTGCATGTGCTACCGTACATCACCTTACTTAATCTCCTGATTGGTCTTTCTGTCCGCTCTGCCTCTTCGTTCAGCTGATATGCTAATTTTTCGACTTCGTCCTTAATTTTTGCACACCAGTGTATACAGCATTAACATTATTATACAACCTGTGGCCAGAAAGTACGGTGAATGAATTTTTATTTCAAATATACTATTGTAAAGTATCAAGTACAATTTACTGTCCTTCAAAATAATCTCCATGGATTGTAATGGACTGTTGGGAACGAGTATATAAGTCCTAGAAACTCCTGTAAAACAATTCTTTCGGTATGGCTTTCAGCTCGACCGTTACGTTGCTTTGAATGTCGGTGATGTCCGTAAATCTCTTTTCCTTCAGGGCTGACTTCAATCTGGAGAGGCCGTGGTAGCCGAGTGGTATAGGTATCGAATTGTGGCTTGCCTTGTCACGAGTTCGAGCCCAGTACCACTTAAGACCCGCCGTGTAGGGCAGCGATGCACGTTAAATCTGTCGAGAGCTGAAACGTCCTCCTGTTGGTGTGGTGTGATAGTTAGGAGACGGGGGTGCCAGCTCGGTGTCGTCCACATCACTTGACCATGGTTCAAAATTACGTGGTCCGTCGCCAAAAGCCCTCTTGTATCTGAACAGTTCGACGTTAATATTCAATCAATCAATCAATCAATCTGGGGAAGAGGAAGAAGTCTGCAGGTGCCAAATCAGATGAAAAAAGGGGATTATCAAGTGTCACAACTCCATTCGCGGCCAGGAACTGCCGTACAACTAAGGTGGTGTTCGCGCCACGACACTCCACACCGCGACAATCCACAATAAACCTTTCGCGCTCTCAGGGCATTGGGAATCTTGCCAATTACAAACATGTTCAAACAGATATTGACCTTCACCACACGCTGTGCGTTGACATTCTACTAGTACAGCAGCGACATCTACAGGCTCATTCACCGAACTTTTTGGCCACAGGTTGTAACATTACACAGCATTAAAAAGGAGAGAGGAAATAAAAAAAATTTCAAATTTGAAGTTTTTTTTCGAATATTTTTTTATTGCTTTTCTTAAAAATAGACAATTTGTTTTTTAAAAAAGACATTTCAGTGTTTAAACCAAAATCAGTTGTATGAAAACTTGTGAAGGATTTGTCCCTCTCTCTCTCTTGCCCACCTAGATGTGTAGGAATACCAGACATATTCAAAATCAACTTATTTATTGCTCAAACAATTTACCAACTTAATTCAAATAATTTCAAAAAGAGAATGTCTCAATGTAAGCAATATACGTGGAACAACAACGAGATGCACGAATTATAAGGAGACTACAAATATCGACCACTTTATTTTAGAATCACAATTCAGTTATTCCAATTAACTTAAAGTTAATTTAACTTTAGTGACCAATCGTCATTTTAATTATTTCTTCTATTTAATATTAGAAATATTCTATAAATTGGAACGATACCTGATCAGTAGCAATCTCACCTGACTTCTGGCTTTCTCTCTCTCCTTCTCCTCATTGGTAGCAAGAAAACCTTGACTTTGTATAGTAGACTTAATTTAAATATCACGGTTTCTTCTTCAAAAGGGCTGGTTGTGAATAAACGCGAATTGAAAGCCCAAAGATTTCCCAAGAGGATTAGAGGAAGGTACGCGAATAGATCCGTCACAAACTGTCAAAAAAAGTCACAAAATAAATTAAAAGTTTAAAAAATTCTTAAATGTGCTTCTTTCCTTACCATGGTATAGAACTACAGTCGGGCCTCTATATAACGAAATCACTAAATCCCGAAAAAAAGTTCATTGTATGGAAAATTCGTTATATAGAGGTTCATCTTTCAATATACTCTATAAACCACATAAAACTATTTTTAAATCCATAAACACTATATATTGAAAAAAGTGTAATTATTCACACCGTTTTTCAAAATTAATACATGTTTATGTAATATATCTTACCCATCAAAAAATGTAAAAAGTAGAAAAAGAAAACTGCAAGGAAAACAAGAAAAAGAATGTCGAAGAATACACTGTATTTTCAATCCTAAGAAAATAATTTTTCAATAAAACTAATGAATTTTAAGGACATTTTCTAATTTAAAACATACAAATAATATCAAACATACATTATTTTATTTTATAACTAGAACGCGGGGACAGGGAGGTAACTCCACTGAGGGTGAAAGAGAATGTCGAAGATGTTTCTCGTGAACTGGACAATTGGGGTTAAAATTTGCACATCTTGGATGAAACGTCCAGATCCCTATTGCTCTCGGCGAGTTTGGATCTAATAAAATTAGTTCAAGTTATATGACCACCATAAAATCTGTAACTTGAGAATAACTTGAAACGTTAAGAAATACTTTAAAAAGGGGAGAAAAACATTGAATCACAAAAGAAAAATTTCGTTATATAGAAAATGCACTTCGCAATAGAGATGTTATTTTACGAAAAAAAATCGTGAAATGTTCAAGGTTCCTGGAAAAGTACACTAAGAAAAATTCGCTAAATAGAAGTTCGTTATGTAGAGGTTCGACTGTACTTAAATATTTTTTGGATTTACATTTCAATTTTTTTTTCAAATTATTTCATCCTCAGGAATTTTGCCATAAGTTATGTCACATATAATTACAAATAATTAAAAAATCCGATTATTTTTCCCTCCAAAATAACTCTTTATTTAAGCCACTTTACACTTCATTTTTTTTTTTTTCGCCCAATTTTAATAATATGACATAGTTTAGACCTGGGTGGGCAAATAGTGGTTCACATACCATATGCAGATAGCTAAGAGTTTTCTGTTGTCCTAGACAGCCAGAAAATCTGGGTTGAACTTATATTAACTACATTAATTAACAGGCTGTGATAAGGATTTCAACAAGCAATCTCACTCCTGATTTCAAAAGAATTGTAGAAAAGTGTGGTAGGGTACACGCACACACACATTTGCCTCATTAAACTGATTCTAAAATTGCATGTGCTTGCAGCAGTAGATATGATTGCACAATAAATACTGGGTGTTTCAAAAGTCACGCACATCAACATTTGTGGTTGAGTTTTAATAACAGATTAATTATTTTAACAAACAGAATAAAGGACAAAAAAAAGGTTGAACGGTTATCTTTATTGTCAGATGTAGACATGGTAAAATAACAGTAAATGTTCAAAATGATGTCCGTTTTCCTAAACACACAATCGAACTCTTTTTACCAGATTAAGATGACTTGGTACCCTTTGAACTACTTTCTTAATGTATTTAAAAATTTTATATATATATTAACATTTTATATAATATTTCTATTCAAGAAAACGATACGAGATGAAATTTTTCACATATTATTCACACAATTTTAAAAATTTAAATTTTTTGAAGAAAATTTTAAAATTTTACACCTTTTGTAATTATTAATCTTTTGACCTAAAATTTTTTGTAACATTCTTATGGATAATATAAGCAAGTTTAGGAATCGATTTTATAATAACTTAGTTCGTTTTTGAGAGAAAAAAATAAAAAACACCCTTTTTGTTACACCCTTAACTTTTGAAACACCCGGTAAATTAAATAAAACTGTCACTATTTTATTTAACATATTTATTTATTTTTATGGTATAATTTATACCTTTTCTGAGACACAAATTTATCTAATGACTGCAAGTATTTTAAAAAAGTTCAGCCCTCTGATAGCCTCGCTCCCAAAACGTGGCTTGAGTCGAGACAATTACCCACCCTTGTGGTTTTTCAATTCCTACTATTAGTTCACACTCTCCCTATATATCTGTCGTAGGGAAATAATGAAATTAGGAATCTCATAAAATTCCTAAGGGAGAAGATCACTTGACGGTAATTGATAAAATAACGTCTCTTCAAGGTGATTTCCCTGATAAAAGTAAGTCTTTTTATCAAATCCCTGATCTGTTTCAAAGAAATGATTAAATAATATTGTCAAAAGTTTAAAAGTGTTCTTTAACAAATATGGTGAATTATTAAACGTAGAAGTAAGTAATACAACAATAGTCAGTGAAACACAAATTATTTATTTGAAACTAATTAACAAATAATTAGAAAATTAGGCTGGTGTTTTTTTATGTGTAACATCTTTCCTCTCAGTTGCTTACACACTAAAATATCAATCCCTATTTTAATCCTACGGTGTCATTTTTTTAAGATATGGGGTTGAAATTTAGGGAATCTATAGGTACTACATGTATGGTTAGGAAGTAAAAGGACTCGACCTTCCCCCCCAGGTGTCTTCCTCCCCCTGAGCCAATGCAAATCCCGACTACTTCATTTCATCATTTCACTGAAACAGTTCAAGGATTTGATAAAAAGACTTACTCTCATCAGGGAAATGATGTTGAAGAGACGTTATTTTAACATCTACCGTCAAGTGATCATCTCTCTTAGGGATTTGATGAAATTCCTAACTCTGCCATCTCCCTGCGACATATATTTATTTGTATGCATATCTTGTTCAAATTTTCAATAGTTAATAAAATACTTTTTATTTATCCATTCAAGTTCTCAAATACACTTTTTCAAACTTGTAAAGAAGGACACTTGATGTTAATACATTTTTTCATACATTAATTCATTAATTAAACTTAATTAATGAATAAATAGTAACAAACAAAAATAATAGTCCTACAGCATATACAAAAAGGAAAATTACTCGTTGTGGCTTTGTAGAGCAATGGATAGCGTGTTGGACTTCTAATCCAAAAGTCCTGGGTTCGAATCTTGCCTGGGATGGCCTAATTTCAGAGAATGTGATTTATGAGAATAAATAGTAAGAAGCAAAAAACTAATTGTCCAACACCATACATATAGGAAAGAAAACAGCTTTCTATTTTGCCACTTAATAGTGTGATTCTGTCATACCTATATACATATTTATATTAATTGTAATTATTTAATGAAAAGTAACTAAAATAAAAATTTTCTTTGTTGGCTTTAGTAGGAATTAACTTTAAAAAAAAATTTATATTACTTGTTTATTCTAATATGAAGTGTGATTACCTATTTAAAGGCACATTATTTTAATACATTTCCCGAAGTATATTTTACCTGTGTGGAAGGCTGTTAAATTATTATTTTTTTGAAATGGTGTGTATGTAAGAGAATTAAAGGTATTAAACAATATTTTATTCTTTTTAACAACTGCAATCAAACTATCTTAACTCACATACATAAATAATATATTAGTATAAATAAATCGCAGTAAAAATTTTGTGATTCTCTCAACTAAATCTGCAATAAAATCGTAAGTTTAATAGCCAAGCCACTTTATTTCTATTTAAAATCGTTAAAGCAAACATCACAAAAGAGTATTTGTATTTGCCACAAAAACTCATTTTTTGTGATTCTTCTCTTTGTTGACTGGAAATAACGGAATGCATTTTTAACACGAAAGTAGTTTCTGTAAATAAGTAGTATAAAAAAAATTAGGTCAATTCCATATAAGGTCAACAAAGAATATTTTTATTTTATTTACTTTTTATTAAATAATTACAATATAAGTATGTATATACGTATGACAGAATCACAATATTAAGTGGCAAAATCGGAAGTGGTTTTCCTTGCAATTTTCTATATTTTTCTTCCTACACATGGTGTTGTATTATTATTTTTGTTTGTTACTATTTATTCATTTACAAATCCCATTCTCAGAAATTAGACCAGATGAGATTCGAACCCACGACCTTTGGATTAGAAGTCCAACTCGCGCGCGCGCGATCCATAGTGCTATGGGGACACAATGGACGATTTTCATTTCATGATATGCTGTTAGACTATTATTTTTGTGTTTGCTAATATTTATTCATTTTTTAATTTAATTAATGTATTAATATTTTAAAGAATGTATTAATTTCAAGTGTCATCCACCATAAGTTTTAAAAAATGTATTTGAACTTCAGTGGATGAATAAAAAGTATCTTTTAATGATTGAAAATTTGAATAAGATTATATATATATATATAGTCTAATTCTCTACAAACGAGAGATGAACATCCATCAATCTAAATCGAAAAATACAGAGACAGTAAGAAACCACACAATGAAGGACACATAGGCAATCGAAATTTTAAAAAATGAATGCTGTAGTATAATAAACATTGCTGTCTTAGGACAACTTATATATAAAATAATTTATATAAAAGTGGGAATGGATATATATAGGGAGAGTGTGAGCTAATAGTAGGAATTGAAACAATACTGGATTAATAAAATGTTTCGCTTTAAATCCCAACAACATATAATTTTGCAACAAATGTACAGTTTTTGTTAAATTCATTATTATAGCTAAACAAGAAAGTTCACGCAGTTGGAAAGGAACACATGTAAACAGTTTTCGTAAAATAAATGAATGAATACACATGGAATTAAAACACAAATCAACGAAAACGTGTGTAAGAACTGTAATCCCTAGCAATAGCTTCATTCCGGAACTGGGTGCGGCCACAGATGTGAACCAAAATAACTCTTTTCAGATTCGGCTTTATTTCGAGCGGAAAGTGCTTCTAAGAAGGTCGGGCGCAGCAATGGTCCACCAAACAATTCTTCGAAGAGCCGCGTTGTCTTGGGTATATAAACGTAGGATGTCAAAAGAGGCTCACGGACACTCTGAGGATCCATCGGTTAACTTGTGGCTGCAATCATGAGCGTCAAAGATAAGCAGGCTCAGATTTTACCCCTCTTCAAGAATCTGACGGCCTTGGCCCCAGAGACTTTGCCAGAGGCTCAGAGGGATTCTCGTCTCAAGGGGGTTGGATTCCTTCCCAGAGGGCGTCTTTTCTCTTGCTTCCACGAGGACCATTTGGGGGAGGCCCAGGCTTTGTACGAGGTTTTGTATGGTAAGTTTGATCTTTTGACTTATAGAGAATATTGAAATGTATTAACTTTGGTTAGCAAATTATTACTTTGCTTCATTTATAGCAGAGAAAACCATTATTTATGCCCATATAAAAATAAGAAGCTCGATTTATTTTTCGCTTACAGTTTTTAGTAATAATAGTTTGATTATTTATGAAGGGAATATTTTTAGTAAGAGCCCGTAGCCGTTGGATTTTTTCATCCAGTGAAATTCGAATTTGGTTTACCACTAAAGATCCGTCACCGTGATTCAAAATTAAGGATGATGTATTGGCTGTAGTAAGCTGAACCCGGCGTTGGGCAGAAATTGTGACAGAAAAATGCGTAGTAAATAAACATGGAAAAAAGTGTTTTATAAAAGTAACTCTGATTATTGTGCATGTCTCAATTAACCATCTTATGGATAAATATGATAATTAAGTTCTAGAATATTTAGTACTTACTACGTCTCAATAGCTATGATTGAGAAAACCAGTTCGTAAAAGTATAAATTTAAATGTTCTAATTAGCATTTGCTTCGATAATGTTAATTTTGTAAATATTGCATATTTCAATCAATTGGCAATAAAAGTAATTATTTCTCTTTGGTTAATAGAAAGTTTATCCATATCGTACTTTGAAGCAATCCATCGACTATTGGTGACGAATTTCGTATTTTTAAAACATAGTATTT
Source organism: Trichonephila clavipes (assembly GCA_019973935.1). NCBI lineage: Eukaryota > Metazoa > Arthropoda > Arachnida > Araneae > Nephilidae > Trichonephila > Trichonephila clavipes. The sequence continues at coordinate 721,484 of BMAU01019210.1, read as the reverse complement.
CCTTTTTCTGTCTTTTCCGTAGTCCATTGACGGAGAATAAACAAGTAATTGGTATATCTTTGATCCTTCATTGAATATATTTTACTGCCACGCTCTGAGATGAATTTCTACTGTAAAGGCAATAAATACATCAAACACTTATTACACTCTTTGAAGTATTTTTACACATTTTTTCCAATAGTGAGATAAAATTGGTTTCTAACTGGTAGCTTAGTCAAATTGTTGCAATTCATTACTAATTCCATACAGTTGATGATTTTGAACTTTTTATATTTTTGAATTAGTAGCAGAAATGAATGAATTTTCCCTCTGCCTACCTGGGTGTTTTTATTTATATTTTTCAAAAATGGTTGTTATTTAGATTTAAACTGGACTCTCTCTTAAAAATACTTTCGCTATCATAGAGACAAGTCATTAGAAGATGATGATATTTAAAATACTGTGGATAGATTTAAAAGATCAAACCAAGTTTTTAATGCTATAACATTAAATTTAACTTAAATAACATTGACTAGACTTCTTTATAGTACTTGAGTGTATTGATAAATCTCCATTGCACAATTATCCATAAAATAATTACTCATTTAATGGTTACTAAATACAGTAAATTAATATATTATCATTTTTAAGAAAACATATATAGCAATTTTAAAATTTCTAAAATAGAAATTATGTGTTGGAAAATAAATTTGATAGCGAAAAAGCAAAACCTTTTTTTTTTTTTTTTTTACTTTCAATTTAAATTGAATACCTTGTTATATAAATACCTCAGATGTTTCATCCAATGGTTTGGTATCTTCGGTCAAATCTAGCATTCTGTTAAAACAATGATTTTTTTTATAATCTTCATATGTTGTAACAATGAGATATCCGCAAGGTTTATCCTCTCTAACTCGGGTTTTTCTATCAAGGCAAACTGATCACTTTGAGATAGAACAACTCCATTCCGTAAACGAATATCACTACTAAATAAAATGGAAATAGTTAGTGAGATAGAGAAAAGATTTATGCGGACAATTTTACCTAGCCAGTTATACCCGAATTGTAATCGCTTGTTTCTGAAGTACCGTCCGGAAATATAGTCGTTTAGTAATTAGAAGATTTCTCGTGGGTGATTTTCGGAGGTTGCATTTTATTAAACTACCCATTTTTCAGTATTAGTTTATTGTCTTGTCTACATATCGCGTAGTTTAACGTTAAATTAATAAAAGCGATTTAATGTAAATAGTTTTCATTTCGAGTGCGGTTTAATGGCTTCCCAACTCCAACTCAGATCCCCCCTAAACGATCAACGAGATATCCCCCTCAACCAACTCGAGGAGGAGGTAACACGATAATGTGCTTAGAAAAATATAGTCACCTCTTTGCTCTTAGAAATATTCTGTTTACCAATGCTTTTGATTTCAATTTACAGAGGCAAAGGACTTCGATGACTTCATTAATCTTGCTAAGCAAGCAAGAGAAATTGTAAATGAAGGCCTGTTTGCTTTTGCTCTGTCCGTGACTGTGTTACACAGAGATGACTGCCGTGGAGTTATCTTGCCACCCATCCAAGAAGTTTTCCCTGACAAGTTCATCCCAGCCGAAACCATTAACAGGGCCTTGAAGGCTGACAAAAAGTCTACCAACGAATCTAAGGTATGCATTCACCTTTAATACTATAAAAGTGATAATAAATGATAAAGATTATTTAAAATGAAATTTCATTTAATTGTTCGTCCAGAAAATATTCAATTAAATATTCAATAAATACTTTCGAGTTATGGTTGTAACTAATCGAACACACTCACAAATTATTATCTCGTAAAATAGCTTATTTGCAAAAATTTATTACATTGCACCAAGAAAACTGCTTTATAAATACTTAGTGGCAACTTTGTATAGTATTAATTGCATTCTTTCTGATTATTTTTAATAAGCTACCGTTTAAAATATAAACAGTTGTTATGGTTAAAAAGTAACTAAAAAACATATCGGTTAGAATTTTTTACCATCATGTAATTAATTTACTGGAAACATAAGAAATAATTGGAAAAGCGTGAAAGGTATATTTTCTGATGTTAGCCGAACCGTGTGTAAGCCGAGAGTGCGACTTTTTTCTTCAAAAATTTATCAAAAATTCGAGACTTGTACGGAAGTTGAAATGAAAAAAAATTGCTGTAATTATCGAACAAGTCACCATGAAGACAAAAACGTTGCTAAACGGGTAAAATAAGTGTTATATTTTCCAATCTAAGTCCTCTAAAGAAAATTGCCTGACGCCAACGACGATAGTTTCACATTTCTGACAGCCCTATCTGAAGTTCCCACATTTTTTGTTGTTGTTTGGTTAATGAGAGAATTGAAAAATTCGTGCAAGTTAATTTCCAACAACAGGTGGTATATATATATATATATATATACTAATATAGCTGCTTGGCATTTCTTTAAACAAATTTTGAGAGAATTTCATGTTTCAAACTTCCAAAAAAAATTCTAAAAGTTCGCGGATTACACACGGAAATATTTGGTATTAAAATTTCATTTTAATCTAATTACACATTTTTCACAAACAATATGCAAAAAAATAATATGCATCGTTAGAGACGTATTAAGATTTCTTGAGGCCCTGGAGCTCTTATTCAAAATTAAGCCCTTCCTGTGACCCTTTTAAATAGACAGTATATAGCATACATTATTGAATACTCTTAAAAACGGTAATCTGAAACATATAAATGTGCAAGACTGACAATCATACAAATTTAGGCACAAACCGACTCGGCCGACTGCCGCCTTTCTACTAAATGAATAATGATGGTACAGAGGTCGAGTCGAGATTGAGACAAGCCCCCCCCCGAGGCTGAGGCCGCGGGTCGAATCCTAGTTGCCCCATGCCTTAAAACGTCCCTGTACATTGCTCAACTTTGGTTTATATCCACCTATTTTAATCTCGTTATGCGAGATATTCGAAAATACACATTTCATTTCGAGATTGAATTTTATATGTCTCTCCTTCTTTCTAAAGGTGATTGAAATCCAGAAAACTGGTAACATCATCGATCCTGAATACAACTTGGCCTACTTCCGTGAGGATATTGGTATCAATGCTCACCATTGGCACTGGCACTTGGTTTACCCTGCCACCTACAGACCCGATTTCTTCGGCAAGGTGAAGGACAGGAAGGGAGAGCTCTTTTACTACATGCATCAACAGATGTGTGCAAGGCAAGTATTTACTTCCTCCAGATTTTGCATTTAATTCGTATTATAAAAAGATTATCTAGTGCTGAACACGAAGTTGAATAAAATTCTTTTTTACTCCTATTCAGATACGATTGCGACCGTCTGTCTGTAGGCCTCCAGCGTATGATTCCTTTCCAAAACTTCGATGATAAATTGGAAGGTTACTCTGCTCACTTGATCTCATTGATCAGTGGATTGAACTATGCCTCTCGACCCGCTGGAATGACCCTCAGAGATATCCGTGAGGTCGACGTTCAGGATATGGAAAGGTGGCGAGAAAGGATTCTCAGTGCCATCCACACAGGTCAAGTCATCGACAGCAATGGACAAGAAGTTCCTTTGGATCTGGAAAGGGGTCTAGACATCCTCGGAGCTTTGATTGAATCCAGTCAAGAATCTCTCAACAAGGGTTACTATGGAACTCTCCACAATTGGGGACACGTTATGATTGCCAAAATCCACGATCACGACGGAAGGTTTAAGGTATGTTTTAAAACAGTTTCTTTTTCCTTTAATAAAAATCGTTTGTTCATTATGATTGCATTAATGTACTCGTATTATGAAATCTATTGGACTAGAAAAATGTAGAAGTGTATAGTTTAACAAAAATAGGAAATTGTTTACCATTTAGAATCTTAAAGCATTTCTTCTACTTAAATTGACTGAAGTATTGATTGTTATATGTACTCTAAAATAAATATTTAAGGACCAAGTTAATAACTAAATGCGAATGTTATTCCATTAAGGAAAATCCCGGTGTCATGGACGATACTTCCACCGCCCTCCGAGATCCTATCTTTTACCGATACCACAGGTGGATGGACAACATCTTCCAGGAATACAAACGACGACTTTCCAGCTACACTCCTCAGGACGTAAGTAAAATAGTCTTATAGATTGAATACTTCTCTTTTTTGCAATACTTTTTTTTTCAACAGATACTTAGAATTTTATTCTCTTGCGGCAACATTTCGTTCGCAAGTGGAAACTAAGAACTAAGACAGTTAAAAGCGCAAAATAACTGAACGAAAGAAAATTTCTTTCAGTCTCGGCTATCTGACACATGAACTTGCAGACTTTCAGATAGGCAGTTCAGGTCAAATACTTTAGAAGTAGACAAAATCGACTTCCGACAGCCAAACAAATAAAATAACATAAAACTTTTTTTTTGGATTTCAGCTGAGCTTCCCTGGAGTCAGAGTTGTGAACGTCACTGTTAATGCCAAGGTACCTAACCTTATCCACACCTACAGCAAAGACGCTTACTTGGAACTTTCTAATGGTATCAACTTGAAGAATAAAATCAAAGTATGTTTGATTTTATATGGAATTATTTATAATCATTAAAAAATTCTATTTCATTGAACCACGACGAAAAAAGAAAATATTTCATGTAAACTTATAATTTTAATATTCCAGGTCAAGTATGAGCACTTGGACCACGAACCCTTCAGCTACAGCATTGCCGTAACCAATGCCACTGGTGCCGCCAAAAAATCCACTGTCCGAATCTTCCTCGCCCCCAAATACGACGAATTAGGAAACAGGCTCGTGTTGGAAGACCAGAGGAGACTCTACATTGAACTTGACAAATTTACCCATAATTGTGAGTAATTCTGTCAAAATAGTTTTATATATATTCGTTCACTTCTTGCCTCCCCCTCTCCCCTAACTTTTTTTTCAGAAAATTAAAATTTTTAAAAAAACTTGCAAGAACATTTTACTAAAAATTTCTGTTTTAACTTGTTAACTGCTATTATAATGTATATTTCTTAGTCATTGTTTTAAAAACTTTAATTTCGAGAAATGATTTTTCTCATTATGCAAAAAATGTAAGTATATTGGATCTATATTTGTTTTTTAAACTAGATGCAATACATTATTATATCTCTTTATAATTTACTTATTTACGGATTTTTGCGCTCGAAATTTAAAACAAAATAACTTGTTTCTTTGTTTTCTTGGGAAGTATTTGAAATGCCTGTAAAAAAAATTTTTTTTAACTTTAAACTTTTATTTTACTATGCAATTGAAATATAATTTTCAGAACAGAACTGAATAAAAATAAAGTATTTCAAGCCAAACGAAATATTTGTATTGCCCTTCTAATATAATCTGTATCATACGAAAATTTTGTACACATAAAAAATCAACAAATATCCTCTGCTTTATAAAGTAAACATAAATCTTTAAATATTAATCTATTAGCCAATTAGCGCCATCGTTTGATCTTTTGAAGAGAATATATTTTACATTTACTAATACAGATTTAAGTACATAATGTACTTCCGTTTTCTTTTTTCTTTTTTTTAATTTAAAGCCTTTTGAAAGCAAAGAATATTTTTAAAAAAATATTCTATTCAATGAGAATTAGTGTACTGATCCCAAATTTCTCTCCGAATGTGCAGTGGAACCAGGAAGGAACGTAATTAACCGACGATCTGTCGATTCCTCCGTCACTCTATCTCATGTCCCAACTTTCGAAGAACTTGAGAAAGGCGAAAATATTCCCAACAGGGAAACTGAATATTGTAGTTGCGGATGGCCCGAGCACATGCTTGTACCAAGAGGAACCCCTCGTGGTATGGTTTACCATCTCTTTGTCATGGTCACCGATTACACCGAAGACAAGGTAAGATTCAAGTACCTCTTAGTTGTTTTTCGATATTGAAATTAATCAATCCGCAATGATTAGTGAATATATGACATATCCTAATATAGATTTTAACTATACAAAGAAAAAGAACTTTCTCAATTTATTTAGTGTAAGGCAGTGATTCTCAAACTTTCAATATACGCGACCCACTATTCAATCATCTTTTTCATCGCGCCCCCTCCCTACGATAACAATGTATTGAATTCAATAATACTATATTTTGACACTAAAGCTACAAGCTTTTAAGTGCCACCAACGTATAAAAACGTCTCACTCAGCCAAAGAATTAATTTTCTGGACGTATATATACGTCTTTCCGAAGTACGATCTTTTCTGCGCAGTGCTATCCATAAAATTATTCCGACGGCTTTGGAATGCTATAAAAGAACCTTCATAATGTTTGCGAAAAATTTATTTATTTCAGAGGATTTGCTTTTTTATCTCTTTTCTCCCCTTCAAAAAAACATTAAAATACGCTCGTCTACGTGGTAAACGGTGGGGAGCGAATCGCGTAACTTTTAATCGGCAGTTAAGGAATTATTTATAAACCTTACAAATTATCAAGATAAAGTATAATACAACCCTTGGGGTGATTGATAATTCTCAAACTTGTTCTTAACTTAGTATTGTTAAATTAATACACAGTACTGATACATTTATAAGTGTATTATATATTTTTATTATATCAGAAAGTATTTTGTTTGTTTACTATCAGTAAATTAATAATTTTTTAAATAACCTTTTGTTTTCGACTTTTCAAAATGCTCGCGCCCCCTTGGAGAGTTACCGCGACCCCCAAGGGGGGCGCGCCCCACAGTTTGAGAAATGCTGATGTAAGGTATGATAGTTTAGTACAAAGGAGTGAGTGAGTGAATATTAACGTCGCACTGTTCAGCTACACGAGGGCTTTTAGCGACGGACCACGTAATTTTGAACCAGGGTCAAGTGACGTGGATTACACCTGAGCTGGCACCTCCCTCTCTTAACTACCACACCCGACAGTTTTAGCGTGCATTGCTGCCCTACACGCCGGGTCTTTAGTGGTACTGGGCTCGAACTCGTGCTTATGTCAGTCACGATCCGATACCGATACCACTCAGCTAACGTGGCCTTAATACGAAGAAATTAATTAGGAATGATTTAGGAAATATTTCGGTAATAAATATTTGCTATATATATATATATACAGAACAGATATCTCACATTGTCTTTGACAGTATTTCTTACCAAATACAATGCATTTATAACAACACTCGAAAATTCTGTAAAAGTTCGTAGAGTGTGATTTAAATTTCCTTGTAGCAACAGCTACGATGTCTGAAATGTTAGCAAGTCTGCTTCTTTTCCATGCCAATTTCAGTTGGAGGACGCTAACTCACGAAAGTATACTGGGTAGAACAATTCAGGGATGAATAGTTAGTGAGAAACTGCTTCCCATACAAAGAGAAATGAGGGCATTCACATTGCCGTATACAATAAACGATCTCTACATGCACCCTTAACTGATAACAACGGCTCGACGAATATGAACCAAGAGGAGCTTGAGAACTTGATAGAAAAAAATATATTATCAACTCTGATTTTCGGATACGAATTCTCTATGGACTATTCCTTCCCATATTCGCCACTTCCACGCCATTCACATAGCATTCGCGTTGCCTTAGAGGGGGGGTAATCTTGCAATTTATGCAGTATACATTTATGGACTGAAAAACTGTTCGTTCTTTTCATCACTGAACGGGCGGAAAATGATAAATTATATTGAAAGTGGATAGTATTAAACAATTGTTAAATATTTATATCAGTGTTGAGAGATAAGCAGAAGAAACACTGAACCTTTTGAAGATTGAAAGGTTCATGATGAATTCGTTTTTAAATAACTTGTTAATTAAGAATTACAGATGATTTTCTTGTGACTCGAATAAGATAAGACTGTCTAATACATATTTATTTCTTATAGGTTCTTGACGATTCTGCTACTGTTATATGCTCTGACGCTGTCAGCTATTGTGGTGCCAAGGATCAGAAGTACCCCGACAAACGAGCTATGGGATACCCCTTCGATCGCCCCATCAAGGCCAGAACACCCAGCCAGTTCAAGACCCAGAACATGTCCTTCACAGAAGTCCGAATCCAATATGGTGGACACAAAGCCTAAACTCTTACAAATACTTACAACTTTCAATAAGAACTTCCGTAATCACAGCAAAATTATATGTACTAGCTTGTAAAACAAACACCCGAATAAAATAGACCTTTTAATCATAAATAGATTCTGCGCTTAAGTACTCTTATCAGTAGAAAATGTTTTATGGAACAATTTCGCAATCCAATACTTTTAGCTTGTCAACTGCTATGATGAATAAAACAAGATAAATCATTATGTACTTAATTTTCCAAGACAGTTATCAGATTTTTATTTCAGAAATCAAATGTTTAGTTTTACTAACTAGTATGTATATTTGACAAATTTTTTGAAAAAAAAACCTGTGCAGCCATCTCAATCTCTCTGATGTAATAATATTCTACTTAAAATTTCTTATAATTCCTGAATAAAAGTTATAAATTTAAAAAATTGGGTTTTTTATTGTGTTTCAAAATCAATCTCTAAGACTTTAAATTTAATCATATTGAATGAAATTATGTAACTTCATAAATCTTCACTTTTCTTATAAAGCATTCACAAGAAATAATCAACACTTATACAATTTTTTTGCAGAAACACAAAGTCTGATTTAAATTAAAAACATATAATCCGCGCGCGCGATTTAAAATATATGTTACATAAAATATTACAATACTAGAAAAAGAATATTAGAAAATATAAGAAAAAGTATATATTACAGTATTTGTGTTTTCTACATCATTTTATTCTATATTCATATTATAATATTCACAAAAATGATACATCACTTTGAACTAAAAATAAGAACTTTAAATTTTTTAAATCTAAATGCTTGCCTTTATATACTGAATAGTGTTGTTCCTTAAATTAATAAATAGAGAATAATTATTCAGGAAAATAAACAATTTCTAGTAATTTTGCGATGAAATATTAAATTTTATGTTAAATAGTAAAATAATAAAGATATGGCTAAAGTTATTTTCTATTTGAATGTAACCTTAACAAATGATTTTATACTTTCGGAAAAAGCAATTGCCTATGATAGCTAGCTATACATGTCTTTTTAACACAGATAAATCTTTTTAATAGGTGTGGATATTTTTGACTTTTCTTATTAAAAAAGCTATGTAGTTCTAAATAGGAAAAACTGTAAAGAAAGGCAAATGAGTGAATGTTCCAATAATAACCAGTTATTCAAAAATAATATTTGCTTTCATAAATTAAGATCGTATTACCTTTAGAGAATACGGTCAATCAAGCCGACAAAATACAGTTGGTTATTAAAACTAAGTTATATAGGAAATTTCCTGCATTTACGTATTATTTGTTGTCGTCTTTTAATATCTCGTTTACTGTTTATTCGTCTCATTCTTTTATTGAAGTTCTTTTAATAAGGCAATTAAAATATTCTGTGAAAAGTTTGTGAGTGAAAATATTTTTTAAGATTTTAATCATAATCACAAGTAACGAAAACCAGATCTCTTAGGTTTCATTTCCTTGCAACCAAATAATACCTTTCCAAGTAAAAATTTCTCAAATTTTTAAAAAAAATAGATTAAATTAATAAAAAGATCCAATAATAAAAATTATTTAGAGGAAATACATTAATCAATAACTTGTAATTTTTAATCTTTTGACTAAAGTGTGTTTGCCAATTTCGAAATTTAAATTAATCGTGGATTTGATTCTTTATACAACTAATGAGACTCAAGGGTTATTAGTTGTACAAAGCCCTTCCTCACAACTAACTGGATGAAGGGCTAATGAAAGTTCAATGTCAGCTTAAGTGTCGTCCTCTTGACTGTGGTTTAAAACAAGTAATATAAAAAAAGTCAATTCCTAATTAGATCAGCAAAGAAAATTTTTATTTTAACTACTTTTTTTAAATAGTTACGATTAATATAAGTATGTATATACATATGACAGAATCACAACATTAAGTGGTAATTCATTTTTATTAATTGTCATTTAAGTATCGTATTGTCATCCAAAACAATCGTGTCTATAAAGTTTCTGTTCAACTGAATGTTTTAAATCGTGAGAAAAAAACCTTATCAAAAGTTTTGACAAAAGTCGCCAAAAATGATGTCATCGTGGCTGTATTTGTAATTCTTTAAATAATTAAGTTTAATCAATTAATTTTTATTAATTATAATTAAATTATTGTATTGCCATCCAAAGTAAAATCATGTATATAAAATTTCAGCTCAATTGAGCGCAAAATGTATTTTATTAACGATGGAAAATTCCATCAAGATAAATAAATAAATATATAGAGTGTGAGTTAATAGTACGAATTGAATAATGAAGACCATCACAATGCCCCTTATGTATCTTCGAAGTGCAATGTTAATTATAAATCAAGATTAAATTACTCTCACAAAGCTCATATGCTTACTCGATACCAATACTGCAAACAAAAAAAATATTATTTTTCTCTTTTTAGTTTTTTATTAATTACTACATTACTACCTGGAAATCAGCGTATTTACTGTTAATTTGAAATATATTTGCTCATATTCACATGTATTTTAAAGACAGACGGATACACAATAGGCAATGTTTGCTAAGAGCCCTGTCATTTTCTATCAAATTATATTGAGAAGTTAAACTTTTAAATGTAGTAGTTTCAATTTTCTTTGTTCATTTTGTGTGTGTGTGTGTGTGTGCGTGAGTGGGGGTGGGGGTGAGTTTGCAAATAATAAATGCGAGGCTGTGGGAATTGAATCGAAAAATTCTGAAAATATGTATGACAGTGTTAGCTTAGTGGTCATGGTCACGGACTTGTGTACGGTGTGTCATGAGTTCCAACTCTTATGCCAATGAAGTCCCGACGTGTAGAGGAGCTGACGCATGTGGCGGTATAGCAGCCACAGTTTGTGTGTGTGTGTGTAGAAGTTAGGAGAGGGACGTGACAGCTCATGTATCGTCCTCGTCACTTACCATGGCTCACAAAATTATAAGGTCCGTCGCCAATAGCTCTCTTATTGATTAATAGTACGCGATCTTAATAAACACTCATATACATATTTGATATGAAATTTTATTTTTTCAATGAAATTTCATGATTCTGTTTCAGTTAGAAAATATGGGATCTATAATATGTTTTTTCTTCTACAATTGAAACATGAAAAACATCTTTATGCCCGTTACCAAAAGAAAAATAATAAATTCGGAAGTGTTTCGAGTGTCGGAGTTTTAGTGTTCGGAGTGTCTAACAATTTACAGAATAATTTAAATTCAACTAAATAATTTTTGCTTAAGAAATTTAATATTTCGCTTTGATTACGTCAAACAAATTTTGTGTGAGTGTGTGTTGAATATTTTGCTTTTGGAAAAAAATTCTATATAATTTCAATGGCTTTGGGGCCACTGTAATGTTTTCTATCAATGTACCTTCGGCGTAACGCAGAATGCTAGAGTCCCCTACAAAAAGTCAGGTTTTGCCTTTAATATTTTATAAATTGGGTAAAAACGTACATGGCGTTGCCCCCACGAGGCGAGGGTTGAAGGGTTGTACTTTACGCCACTACAATGTTCATAAATACACTTCAAGACGCTGTATTCATTTGTTATAAACAGTCTCCTGACAATGCACGTTCATTTGCTTTCTCTCAACGCGTCAACAGCCCGCGCTTGGTTGAAGACGGAACTTTTAATGACAGTGATATTATCAATAATTTGATAGATTATGAAGACGGACATGATTCTTTGAGAGTAGATAAAATATATGTAGGGATTCAGGTTTCCAACAAATTGGAAAAGCATTTTCTTAAAATAGATACCAATTCCGAAAAGAGTATGAAATTTCAAAAAGAGCTTCGATCATGTATATCTGGTTATCGTAACATTTACAAGCAACTGACCGATTTCTTCGTCACAAAAACTTATCTCTTACTTTATGGTACCAAAAAATAAATAAATTGAAATTGTATCTTCAAGTGACGAAAGCTACTTTGAACTTATTCATCACAGGAAGATGAGCGCTTTGAATTTCAATGAGTAGCAGTGAATTATGCATGTGCATTTTGAAAACATTTTAATGTATACATTGAGAAACTAAATGTTTTTAAAATCCATGTGTAATTTAATTATTTATTTTATTATGGAAATTATTTCTCATAAATTTCGTAAATAACTGGTAATAATTTCATTATAATAATAGATTTTCTAAGGACCACTTTTTTTTTATTAAAAAAAAATTCTGCCGTATTTCGACGAAGTTGTTTGCTATATATAAGAATTTATGAAGTTTCCAAATATTCTTTGTGCGGTTTGTTTTTATGCGGTCCCTATCTACCGCACAAAAACAGGTTTTACTGCATTGCAATTTTATATATACACACAAGAACATTGGAAATAGCAACCCAAGAAGGAAGCTAAGTACAATCGCGAAACTTTGCAAATAAGTACAGCGTAATGTGATGTGCAAATGATCCAAGTTTTGTGCCAATGCATATGCTCATACACGCCGAGCTGGCGCTACAATCAGGAAGAGGGTGCTATATAAGCCAGCGCAAATTCGAAGATTCATAAACGTGATGATTACCCGCCGATTGTAGGAAGACTTTGGTAAGCGAAACATGCCAGATAAACGTGGTAGAAGACATTTCTCACAGTTAAGCGAGTTTGAGAGAGGCCTGATCATCGGGATGAAAACTGCAGGCTGGTCGATGCGCCGTGTTTCTGGCCAGGTGGATCGTTCGGAGTGTGCCGTTAGAAATCGTTGGGAGCAGTGGACACGAGAAGGTATCCACGCGTGGAAAACAGGGTCTGGAGCGAATAGGAAGACCACGAGGAGAGAGGATCGAAGGATCATGCGGCAAGCACTTGTGGACCCCACAGTGACTCGTTCAACGATACGAGCAGACGTAGGCGTAGCAATTGTTCCACAAACAATTTCTAGACACCTTGCAGAAGCAAATCTTAAATCCAAGCACCCTTTCCGTGCACTCCCTTTAACACCGGAACATCGGCAACTGCGTCTACAGTGGTGCCAAGCCAGATCAATGTGGAATGTCACAGGTTGGCAAAAGGTTGTGTTTAGTGATGAATCCCGGTTAGTTTTGGGGGCAGATGATAACCGTGTACGGGTGTGGAGGCACCCTGGTGAGCGGTACGATTCCCCCCACACTTTTCTACGTCACACTGCCCGCACAGCTGGTGTAATGGTCTGGGGGGCCATAGCCTATGATAGCCGGTCCACTTTAATTGTGATGCGTGGAACCTTAACGGGCCAACGTTACGTTGATGATATTCTTCGACCCCACGTATGACCTTTCCTAAATGGTCTCCCAGAGGCAATTTTCCAGCAAGATAATGCTCGTCCGCATACAGCAAGAGTTGCTCAAGACTTTCTACGTCATTTTCAGACTCTTCCATAGCCGCTCCGCTCCCCCGATTTGTCCCCTGTAGAGCACATGTGGGATCAGCTAAAACGGCATATGCCATCGTGTCACTCTGTACATGATTTTTGAGTTGGCTATTCAAGATTTGTGGGCCCATCTGCCTCAGGACAACATAAGGTGTCTAATCAACTCAATGCCGGACCGTGAGGCGGCATGTATTGCAGCTGGAGGTGGTCCAACGTGCTATTGATGTTGCCCAGTATTTGTGTCGTTGCACACCCTGTATTCGTTTAATTGTCTTGTTTTTGAGATCAAGTGAATCTCTCATCTGTGTCATTATATGTATTAAATTTCATTTCAATCCGATGCTTTCTTCTTGGGTCGCTACTTTCAACGTTCCTGAGTGTATATATACTTCTGTTTTTAAGAGAAAATTTTCTCTGAGCATTACTGATAAGATTTTTTATTCCTTCGTAATATTGCTTCATTAAAAAGTTTGCAAGTATAAAAAAGTGTCCCTACAAAAGTAGTTCTTAGCTACAGAAGTGTATATTTAACCAACATATTAATTTGTCCCAAATTCCTAGCAGTTAAAAATCTTCATAATTCTTTGCATTTTTTAGTTGATTTTTTTTAAAAAATGTTGTAACTCTTAATATTCATCTTTTGTCAAGGATCTCTCTCGTTTACTGAATGCATATTTCAACCCACAAAAGAAGTGAGATATTTTTACGTTAAATATTTGAGGTGATTTTCCCTCTTCTCTTTCCTATTTTAAAAAAAGAGACGGTATTTAATGTATTAGAAAAAATTCTTAAAATGTCCAAGATGCATCTCCATCTCTCATCTTCTTGCAAAACTGTCAAACAATCTTCCAAAAAACACAGTAAAATACTGTAGAAAAAAATAATAATAAGGCACTTATAAAAATGCTTATTACACCCAAAAACGTTTCTTTTTTCTTTTCAGTGATCATAATAGAAAGTGATTATTAATTTTCTAATTTAGGGGTGTGTAGAAAGTTATTCAATACTTAAATTGAAAAACAATTGTTACGATAATTTTAGAAACTTGTATATATTTATAGTGGCCACGATTTTTTAAATGTGCTTAATGAATTTACAAAAATATAAATTTATTAGCATTTAAATTTTACTGACATTAGTAGCCCTGAAGTAGGAGCTCGTGTTGTGAGTGTGTATTCCAAAATACTTACATATCTCTCTATATATAAAAAAAAGGTTTTTGTGGTGCTTTAATAAATTTTTTATACATAAGGTATTTTTACCAAAAGTGGGTCGTAAAAAGCTGAATTTAACTAAAAAGGAGAGCCAAGAACTATTTGCATTGGGAATCCACCTACCTTCGAGAGCTTTCTCGAAAAATCTGCTTGTATCACAGATAAAGATGTTATACATATCTCCAGTAATTTCCAGAAATATCCATATCATCACTGTCAAAACTGTTGCCAACTTGTCTGTATCACCAATATTTCGCCAAGTTTCCATTGAAATGCTATTATAATGCAAGGGACAGCGTTGTTTGCGAATATTACTATTTTTGTCATAAAATAAATACTATTTAAAGTAATATTAACGTATTAAACATCTAGATATAATATATTTACACTATTTAAGATGAAACAATGATGATTAGGTACATTGTTTTTGAAGAGGCACCAAATTCAAGTACAAATTAAAATGTGGAGACGAAGACTTGAAATTTGTTTTTTACTGTTTACACTATATTGAAAAAATTTGAATAAATATATAATGCATGTAAATTACAGTAATACTAATTGAGCAATGAGTTTGAACAGTTGTATGTGGCCGCGGTAGCCGAGTGGTATAGGTATCGGACCGTGGCTTGCTTTGTCACGGGTTCGAGCCCTGTACCCCTAAAGACCCGCCGTGTAGGGCAGCAATGCACGTTAAATCTGTCGAGGGCTGAAGCGTCCTCCCGTTGGTGTGGTGTGGTAGTTAGGAGAGGGGGTGCCAGCTCAGGTGTCGTCCACGTCACTTGACCATGGTTCAAAATTACGTGGTCCGTCGCCAAAAGCCCTCGTGTAGCTGAACAGTGCGACGTTAATATTCCATCAATCAATTGAACAGTTGTATAATTTGTACAATGAGGGTTGGGCCACCGTAAGGCGGTCAGGGGTATCCCCCCTAATTTGAATAAAAAAATTTATTAGGTAAGCGGATATTAAATTTTTTTAAAAAAAAAGCTTTTGTGACCCGGAAGACAGAAAAATTTGCCTTGAACGGAGATTTACTTCCTTAGCGCAGTCGAAGATTCCTCTCGTATATTTTCCACCAAGACAGACATGACAATACACATGTACAGTGTGTTTAAGGTAGATCTGGTTAATTTCACAATTTGTTTTGGCAGAAGTAAATAAGACCCTTCCGTGTACATGCTGACAACTTTTGGAATTTATTTTTAAAGTGAATGTATAAAGGGGTCGGCTTATTTATAAATCCTCTTAGCTCGGGGAAAAAAACTAGTTTAACAGAGTAAGATTTCGGTAACTTTTCCTGTAACCATGAGCAAGCGATTTTAATCTTTTAACTTTTTAGTTGCTTTGAATGGAACTTTTATTTTAAAAGAAGAAGGAAAAAGTCACATAAATTCTTTAAAATCAGTATCAGAATCCAAGTTTCCAAATAGTTTGTAAAATTCACTATTATTCATTAGTCTGGAGTCATATGATTATGAAGATAGCAAATGAATGAAAAAAACAAGTTAGCTCTTCAGATAAGGTTATCAGAAATAAAACCATTGCCGTTAGCATTTTACTAACGAATATATTCCGCTCGATTTACCCGCCTTGCAACAACTTCCCTCATGGTGACGTGTTTGAAAATTACAGGAACAAAACGTAGAAAAAAACATCAAAAATCATAGACAACACCACGAAACAAAACAACAAATTTGGTTGCAAACTTTCTAAGGTAAAACGTAAAATGAAAAGTGCGGAATGTGTATAAAATCTGAAGAAATAGAATTCTTATCAGAGTATTCAACCCTTCAAATTAGAGCTACACGAGCAAGTTTTGTGGTCTCCAACAAAATTGCTAAATGCAACAGACCTTTTTTGGATAGATAGTTTAGTTTAACATTGCACGATTGAGTGCTCAAACATATTGCCCGAAGTGAGAAACATATTTGAAAGCCCTTGTGATTACCAAGGACTTCAGAGAAGTATTTTGATTCAGTGATGATCTCATAGTACAACTAAAAACTGCAAGCAAGGATTTTATTGGTTTATTGGGGGGGGAGAGGGAGGGTACTGGACAAGAGCAAAAGATAACAAAGACACTGAATAATTACTCATCTTTATCAGTGAAATTGATGAAACTTTCCTCGTCACAGAAGAATTACTTGGCCTAGAATTAAATAAAGAACTACTGGTCAGGACTTGGTAAGTTGAGTGTGCTATGAATTGTAGGGAGAGAAATGGCTTGTCCTAAAACAAAATGGCAAGCATCACAACAGATGTCAGAGGGAAAATGTGGGTATGGCTATACTTTTTTAAGAAACTAGTTAGAAATATATGATTCAAATAAAGGTGTCTAAAAGATGCCAATCGAATAAAGTAATGAAGAAACCCCACATATTCTCATATTAGGGAAGCATTCAGGTAAAAATCATAGGATGTTATCAATACGTATTTAAATAAAAGGAAATAGTTTTTTTTTAACTGTGTAGATAATTTTTAGAAAACGCGCCAGCCTGCTACTTGTTAAGTGCATTGGTAAGCAATTTAGCTTTTATTTTTTTATAAATAAGAAATAAAACACTAAGTGTAATGTTTTAAACGTGGAAAATAAAATGAGAGTGGTATTTTTTAAAAATAGTATTCGTAATTAAGTTACACAGAAAAAATACGAAAGATGACAATTTAAATTATATAAGTAAGGTTGTTACACACACATATACATACATATAGAAAGGTTTTCACTGTTTTTCCAGGTGATAATGTTGAGTTTTATATTTTTACTTGAATAAAAAATAGAAACAAATCTTTATATCAAGAGTTCGTATTAATTATTTAAATCTTTAAAATTAATTCAACTTATCTCAAATTCCTTTGGAATTTCGTACGAAAGTTCTACAAAAAAATATTCAATTCGCAAAAAATATAATGCACCTTTCTTCAACATTTCTTCTTATATTAAGAAAGATTATTTGTCAATTAAAGGCCGAATTATACCCAAGTCGGTAAATTGTTTAGATAAATGCTCCATGTCTTATACCCAGTTTCGTACAGCTGTGGAGCTTCAAATAACCTCTTACGAGGACTTGGTAATCCCAAAATGACCAGAGTATGTTTTTTTTTAATTTTTATTTGATCATATTCTTTGTATTATTATCTTTCGATTAATATATCATTTGTGAATGCGAAAAATTAGAAGTTAGAAAAACTTCAACTGAGAAATGTAAACAAGCAAATTAGACAATTCGACCACGCCCACTTTTTAGATACGATAACTAAATAAAGCTTTTATATTAAAAAATATATTTTTTTAAAAATAGTAAAAATAACTATCAAAAATAATGGTGCTATATTTTAGGCAGGATATTTCTGAGGCATTACAATAATGTAATTTTTTTCTTTGTGAAATGTGTGCAGGTAAGATTTTTGAATTAAGGCATTTTATATTAATAATTTCATAATTTCAGGTCTTATTCCTCATATTTTTTTCATGTAAATATAATATTTAAATATTATTTAAAGGAAAAAAGCTAAAATTTCAGTCATGACAGGAAAAAAAAGAAGTTTAGCATTTTCCTTGAATTTTCTTGAGCAATTAATACTCTCTAAAAATTGATTTATAAAAAGTATAGACTCAAATAACATGAAAATGAAATTATTTTAAAGAAAAATATACAGCTAATGTTCTAAAGTGGTATTTTAAATTTATTTAAGCTTATTATAGTTTTTTTTCCAGAATTATAAACTTTCAAGTGGTTTTTCTCAGTTTTTGTTTTTTGATACATTAGTGCATTCAAAAATGCTACTCCTTCCGCAATTATTTACCATTCACTTCCATTTTGTTCCTGTTTATTATTAGAATGCATGTAACAAAATTAGGGATCCATTTTTTTGTAAACTGAATACTTTTTTTTTAAAAAAAAGGACTGGCTTTTTTCATTGAATTTTAGCATGCATATCAACATTTTATTTTTTTTCTTCGAAACTAATTAAGCTATTATCAAATAGGTCCCTAAAGTTGTTTAAAGCATCCTTAAGAATATTATTAAAAAATTTTAGGTCAAAATATTAATAATTACAAAAGGAGTAAAATTTTAAAGTTTTCTTTAAAAAATTTTAATTTTTAAAATTGTGTGAATAATATGTGCGAAATTTCCTCTCGTGTCACTTTCTTGAAATTAAACCTTATATGAAATGATAAAAAATAATTTTTAAATACATAAATAAAAAAAAATGTTCAAAGGATACCGAATCCCCTTAAAAAATGTGCCAAAATTTAGGGAGTAGAGTACAAATTCCCTCCTTTCTTGTTATAGCATCTACCAAGTTGAACAGAAGGAGTTTTCGAGTGAATTTCTCTCTGATCTTTACGGAGAACTGACAGACCAATGGGACTAGAATGACCACTAAAGAGATAAAACATTAGTTTCTTGTCTTTGCTTTTTGAAAGAGGAAACTAACTTTTATTGCTCTTGATAACAAATAGGTCAAACATTTCACCAGATGAAGACCAGATAAGATTTTTGATTTAAGTGAAGTCTCTTTCCTTTCTGTGATTGGGCACACAGTCTCATCCTTTTATCTTGCGTTATATCCAGAAGTGCATTCATTCACCTTTCTTAGAATCTTGAGACGATTTGATTTATCACACGTCTATTTCCTTAGAATATACTATCACAGTTAAATTTATCTTGGAATTTTAAACCTCGCTGATGTCTCCCTCATACAAATTACATTTCTTTAATTTGTGTACAAGCATAAATATATTTGAAAACAATTTTTGTCCCATTTCTTATGTATTTTGTACTGTTCCTTGTAAATAATTGTATTATTTGATCGATTGATGTACTTCATTTTTTCTCAAACTGTGGGGCGCGCCTACTAAAGGGGTGTGATAACCCTAAGAGGGGAACGAGCATATTGAAAAGCCGCAAGCAAAAAATTAGTAATTTACTGAAAACAAACAAAACACATTCAGATATAATAAAAAGTAAAATACACATTTACACTGATGAAATGCACTTATAAATATATCAATACTGCGCAATGTATTTCATAATTAATTTAACAATACTACGTTAAGAACAAGTTTATAATTACCAATGACCCCATGGGCTTGTCATACATAAAATATATATGAAAATTAACATTTATCTTAAGGTATCCGACTACGTTCGGAACTGTGATTTTCAAAAGCGCATAAATGGATAATTTTCATGAAATTTAGTGTCACTTAGATTAGAATATATGCATAAAATTGTTGTAAGGACTTTTTGACAAAAAAAACTTATTTAAATACAATATTTTGGCAAAAAATTAACTTATAATAATATTTTTTTCCAAATGTTCTCCTTTTATGAAAAATGCTTCTATTAGAATAATATTTTGCCTCTATATAGCTCAGACCTTTGTTCAGAGGCTCAACTAGAATTTTTGAAATATATAACTTAGAACTGGGTTTATTCATATTTTACGACGACAGAGGGTAGCAATTTTAAGAAAAAAACGCGAATAATTATTTCAATTGGCGGTAACTCTAACAATAATGTGAATTTTTCAAAAATTCTAGTTGAGCCTCTGTAGAGAGGTCTGAGCTATATGTGGGCAAAATATTATTATAATAGAGTCATTTTTCACAAAAAGAGAACATATGGAAAAAGATTGTTCTAAGTTAATTTTTTGCCAAAATATTATATTTAAATAAATTTTTTTTTGTCAAAATCTCCTTAAAACAATTTTATGCATGTATTCTAATCTGAGTGACACTAAATATCATGAAAATTATCCATTTATGCTCTTTTTTACA
Organism: Trichonephila clavipes; assembly: GCA_019973935.1. Lineage (NCBI taxonomy): Eukaryota > Metazoa > Arthropoda > Arachnida > Araneae > Nephilidae > Trichonephila > Trichonephila clavipes. The sequence continues at coordinate 701,108 of BMAU01019210.1, read as the reverse complement.
ATCACGGTTCCGAACGTAGTCGGATACCTTAATAATTTGCTAATACCTTAAATGCCGATAAAAATTACGCGATTCGCTTGCCCATTCTACCGTTTAACACGTAGGCGAACGTATGCAGTGTATTGGGGGAAGGGAAGAGGTAGAAAAGGAATAAATAAGCAAATCCTCTGAAATAAGTAAATCCGTTGCAAACACTGTCAAGGTCCTTTTATTGCATTCCAAAGCCTACGGAAAAATTTTATGCTCATAGAATATTGTATGTTTGGAAAGACGTTCGGAGCAATTAACAGACTGGCTGAGCGAGACGTTTATATAAGAGGTTACAGTCGTATTGCAGGTTTAGCGTCAAACTTTATTATAATTGGATTGTTATTGAATGGAGGGGAGGCTCTCAATGAAAATACAGATTGAATATTGGTTCTCAAAAATATTCAAAATTTTTTAGAAGTACTGATGTACTTTCTATTTGATTTTTGAATCGGATTTTTGTTCATAAACGCGAGTTCGATTTTAACACTGTTTTCGCGAAATGTTGTAGAATAGAATTTCAAAAAATGAAACTTTTCTTCAATTACAAAAGTGCTCCCACACTAATATTATGTTTTGGCTCATACAGAGCACCTTATTTCTTGACACTACTCATTTTTATCAAAAACGATTCATTATTTGTGGAGTAAAATGTGTTCAAAATTTCACAATATATACATATATATGCTAAAAGAAGTTTTATCTTATTTGCTAAAGGAAAAAAAATTTTATTTATGGCAGGTTTTCAAATTACAAAGACACGCCGTTTCAAATTGAATTATATACATTACGTTGCGAATTCTTATGGAAATCGGGACATTTTTTTCTCTGAAAATGTGTTGAGTTTAGTTCAATTTCTCTTAGTTTTGGCGAAAACAAATCTTCCAAGCATTAAGTTTTTTTAAAAAAAATTATTCATTTTAGATATCCTGATGCTAAAAGTCACACACACACAAGCTAGCACACAGTGAAAGTAGAGGCTATAACAAATTACGGGGAAAGTAATAAAAATTCCCTACCACTTGGTTAAATGATGATCAATCTATTTTTGAAAATGTGAAAAAATGACATCCGCTATACCATCATTAGATACTGCGACCACAAACCTCACAACTCAACAGTGTTTTTTTTTATCTCACATAGCCGTGTTATTAAGCACAGTCACAAATTAGGCACAATAGGTTGTTGGTTTAATTAAATTCGGCGTAGTTTGTTTGAGTCGGGGTCCGAGAAAATGATGCAACCTATAATTTTTAATCTCCATAAAAAGAAATATATCAAATACTACTCTAGGCATGTTATTTCAAAATTTGACTCATTTAATTTAAATTCCAAAATGGGGTACAACATTTGCTACTTTACTCTCCATAACAATCTCTCTCTCTCTCATTGCCAATTTTTTTTTTCAAAATGTCTTCATTTCAAAAGACTTAATCTTAAGTGTGTCTCTTAAATTAAACAATAAATTTAAAAATAAACGGAAAACATTTTTTACAATGCTTAAGGTATCTGACTACCCTAAAACCATGATTTTTTTCAAAAATTGGCGAATATTTTTATGATTTTATTTTATAGACCATTTTATTAACTTAATAACAATACCAAGTACTTTATTTTCCCTCCACTAGAACAAAAATTACAAGCGTTTTAGTAAAAGCAAATGCCATAACTTTACACAAGATGTCAAACTTTAAAATGCGTTTTACTCGAAATGTGTTTTTTTCGAAAAACTCAAACGGGGACCGCGATTGCTCAAAAAGTTTTGAAAATAATTAGCTGAAATTTTTTGCTTATGTTTTGCATAACAGTAGAAGTGTTTTGATCTTCAGATTTATCAATAACTGTTTTATTTCAAAATTTGCAGTTATTTATGTGAATATAGACAATGTTTTTGTAAGCAATTTCGTATAATGACTTAGATAAAGTGCTCTAGTTTTTGTAAAAATTAAAATATCTCTTATAGTGAAGGTCACTTCAAACAGGATTAACAAAGTAACACATCAAAATTGAAAAATTGAGAATTCGTTCATAAAATCTTTGTACAGAGCGGGCCCCGTTTATGTAATTTTTCGTACATTTTTACTAGTTTTTTCCCATTTTAATAATAATAATATTTTTTTTCTTTTACCAATTTTAGGATTTTTTCCTTAAAATATACTAAATAAATATAAAAATCACAAAAAGATCTCCATATCTCCTTTTTTTCAAAAAAAAGTTGTCGCAAATAGTCGGATACCTTAAATTGATTAAACGCTTGAAATGTTCACTTTCAACTTACATGTAGGCTCTACATCTTTTTAAAAGTGATCGCTTGATGTACCGTAAATAGCTAAATGAATTTATTTCTTCCACTGCTTCAGTAATCCTTTGGCGCAGTTCGATTGCGTTTTCGATTGGTTTGAAGAAGAAGTTAGAAGGCAAACACTTGAAACATAGAATCTATTAAAATATTCGAAAAAAAATTTCCACTTTATTTTTAAATTTACTGCTTAATTTGAGTCACATACTTATGACTGTTTTTCAAAGAGAGTCATTTTGTCAAAAGCTGTCAACAATTGTTATCGATAGAAAAGAAGCAAATGTTGTACCATTTTGGAATCTTAATTAAATGATTCAATTTTTGAAATAATTTGCCTAAGGTAGCATGTAATATTTTCTTTTTATCGAAAGTCAAAAGTCAGGTTACATAACTTGCTAACAATTTCTAACAATCTACGCTGATTTTAACTAAACCAGCAAAGACTTTTGCTGGTTTAGTCTTGTGAATATGACATGACTTTATAAAATGACGTTAGTGAAAAAGTCACTACAGATTTATGAAATGTGTGGACGCAGTACCTAATTATGTGATGGAAGGTATAAATTTTTCATGTTTTTAAAATTATACTAATCATCAGTTAACCTGGTCGCATTGAATTTTTCCCCAGAACTATGCTATGACACACCCCTTCCCTTCCTCTTTCAACCTGTGCCAGGTTGCTGTTGAGTTTCGCGACTCCCTGTATGAATGCTACCTTAGAAGCAGTAACAGCATTTGAAATTTAGTTTATGTTCATTAAAATATCTGGAAAAAACTTTACATGTTTTGATACATTTATTGAATGCAACCATGTAAAAAGTGGAGAAAAAAGCAAAGAAAAAGCTTTGGAAAAGCATCCCAATTTCTCCTTTTCTTTATGTACGCATGCGGTAAACATCCCTTTTTGAACATGTTTGAGATTTTGAATGCCATCAACACATATTTCTTATCAAAGAATTTTAAACCTTAATTTCAAATTGGAGAAAACTCGACCATGCCTCTTTGTGAAGACATAAAAAAATTGTCTGCCAAAGAAAAAATTTTAATTTCCTTTTTAGCACGTGTCTTATCTCATAAAGCATTTGAATGTAAATGATGTTGAAGAACATAAATACCACTTGCGAACTGTAAATAGAAACGGAACTCTCTCACAATACGAGGAGAGCATTTGGAAGTTTTATAAATACCCAATTTCAGAACATTACCTTTTCAAAAAATAGCAATTTTTTTTCAACTCCAAATCAATTGTACTTGGCACCTTTTCAAATACTTGCTTTTAACAATAATATATATATATATATATATATATATATATATATATATATATATATATATATATATATAAGCATAATTTTTCAAAAACATCTCATAACAGCGAGACATTTTTCTTATCATTTGAATTGGATTGAAGTAAATCTCATAAACACTCTTCTTTTTAATCAAATAATGTGTTATAGTAATTCATATGTACCGCAAAATCCGGCGTATAACGCACACCTATATTTTTAAGCTGCAATTTTTGATTATTAGATATATTCGTCGTATAACACTCACCCCTTTTTTACAAGAATCCTGAATTGTACGAGTGTAATGCTCTTATGTTTTGAAGTCTTATTTTCAATGTATTATTCCAAAAACTTCAGAAAAAATAGTACACTTTTAGAACTACAGTCTTTTAAGTTCATAAGGAATATATTTTTTTAATAAACATATTTCGATATGTGTAGAAGTGTAATTTTACTTTATGCTCATCTTTTTTTTTTATTTTCATAGCTTCCAATTTTCATAACCGGCGTATAACGCACACCCCTAAATTTTGATCTTATTTTTTTGCGTTCAAAGTGCGTGTTATGCGCTGGATTTTACGGTAATTAAGAATTTAAAAAATAATTCAAAAATATATAATCAAATTATTGAGAAATTTACAACAATTGTCAGGGGTTGTCAAGTTTATATTAATACCAAATTACTATAATTTGGAATATCAAAGATAGATTAAACTAAAAACAGATATATACAGTCGGACCCTGATTTAACGAACCACTATTTAATGAATTTCGCGATTTAACGAATTTTTCTCTTTACTCAATTAAAAGGAAGTCAAAATCCCTTATTAACGAATAATAAACCCCGAATTATCGGATTAATTTTAGAAGCTGGAAAAAAATTTGTTTTTTTTTTCAAATGATGTATCCTGTTTGTTAGAATCAGAAAAGGCTTTTCTAGTCAGCAGTGAACTTAAGCGGGAAAGGGTAAATACCATTATTAGACTTTAAAACTGCAGATGAGTCATAAGTGTAACCTATTGTGTGAGTCTTGAGTAGGACATGAAATACCTTTCTTTTCTCATCCCAACCCACAAAGCAAAGGATATTTCAAGATTTTAACGATTATGATACATTTAATGACGGGCTGCTTGTCTGTACGACATAAGTTAAGGAAATTGTTAATTAGTCGGAACCAATGGATAACTATTCTAATGCAGAAACTAATATTGAAAGTCCTTTCAAAACTATTACATTTTCTAATGTTATGCATTGTTTGTGGAAACTGTGAAAACATGTCTTTCTCTTATGTAACAGGATGTAAAAGATACAGTATTTTCCTCTCTACATAGAATCAAAAAAGAAGAATCAAAAAGATTTTCAAACATCTATTAGTCAATATTTTAAAATTTCCAATTAACTGGTGCGTAAAATTCACTAATAGTATTTTTACTTGTTGAACAAAAAAGGTGTGTTATTTTCAACTACAGTCGGACCTCTATGCAACGAAGTTGCTAAATCCCGACGGAAAGAAGTTCGTTATATGGAAAAAGCGTTATATAGAGGTTCATCTCTTTAACATACTTTATAAACCGCATAAAACAAATTTTAAATTCAAGAACACTATATATTAAAAAAGTAATTATTCAGACCTTTTTTTAAATTAATATATGTTTATTTTATATACCTTACCCATCAAAAAAGAAAGAAAGAAAGAAAAACTGTAATTAAAACAAGAAAAAAGAATGTCGAAGAATTAATTCATTGTACTTTCAATATTAAGACAATAATTTTATACTAATTAATGAATTTTGAGGACATCTTATAATTTAGAGCATAAAATTAATATTAAACATATATTATTTTATAATTAGAACATGAGGACACGGGACAACTCAACTGAGGGTGAAAGAGAGGATCGAAGATGTTTCTAGTGAACTGGGCTATGGGGGTTAAAGGTTGCTCTTCTTGCATGAAACGTCCAGAACTCTATTGCTCTCGGCAAGTTAGGATCTAATAAAACCAGTTCAAGATTTATGACCACCATAAAACGTGTTAAAGAGAGAATAACTTGAAATATTTTTTCAGAAGTACTTTAAAAAAGGGAGAACAAAAATTGAATCCCAAAAGAAAAAGTTCGTTACATAGAAAATGCACTTCGTTATAGAGAGATTATTTTACGAAGAAAATCGTGAAATGTTCAAGGTTCCAGGAAAAAGGTCGCTATATAGAAAAATTCCTAATATAGAGGTTCGACTGTATTTCTATTTTTTGTGTAGTTGCGTACAAAATTTCCGAAAGATAAGTACAAAAAAAATTGGTATTTTGTTTGGACCCCAATATAAAGAATAAAGAATAATCACGAATTAACAAGCAAATTGTTCCGTCCGATGAATTCGTTAACTCGCGGTCCAATTATATATATATATATATATATATATATATATATATATATATATATATATATATATACAGGATGATCCGAAATTCCTGGCCCAAATTCTTAAGGGTTAGTACAGAAATCCAATGACCACAAATGACGCGATGAAGTACAAACACAGGAAATATATGAAAGGGAAAAGAAATGGAGTATTGGTTAATTTCGTTGCCGTTAGAGGGCAATACGTGGCTAGATACCTTTCACCATTATGCATGTAACAAACTTGGAACTCTCAGATAGTGTTAGAATTATAATTCTACGTTTCGAACTGGTTCACTTACAATCTAGGCTGAAAAGTATACCAAATATACCACATTTTAAAGTCCAAAAGCTATTTAAAACAGATAAAATAGACCCAGAGTTGATGAAATTACCATTAAAATCCTAATTTAGCCAGAACCTTTACTGACGGAGGAAAAAAAATCTACCAAATTATATTGTTTGGATTTATATATATATATTCTATACGACAATGGCGTACTCAATGTAGGAGTTTGAGAGTTCACACACACCTCTTTTAAACCATTGTATTTTTAATTTTTAGCATAAAGATTTTGCTTCATCAAATTCATTCACGCGTTCTTTCAGTTCCCTACTATTAGCTCACACTCTCTATATATGTATTTTTTTATTTATCTTGGTGGAATTTTCAATCGTTAATAAAATATATTTTAAAGTGCTCAATTGAGCTGAAATTTTACACATAGGATTATTTTGGATGACAATACAATAATATAATAATAATTAATAAAAATTAATTAACTAAAACTAATTATTTAAAGAATTATAAATACAGCCACATTAGCATCATTTTTGGAGACTTGGCGACCATTTTGGCAACTTGTGTTAAAACTTGAAAAGGGTTTTTTTCTCACGTTTAAAGCATTCAGTTGAGCTGAAATTTTATATACACGATTGTTTTGGATGACAATACGATTCTTTAAGGATAATTAATAAAAATTAATTACCACTTAATATTGTGATTCTGTCCTATGTATATACATATTTATATAAGTTGTAACTATTTAATAAAAGTAGCTAAAATAAAAATTTTCTTTGTTGATCTAAGTAGGAATTGACTTAAGAAAAACTTTTTTATCTAATTTGTTTAAAATGTAAACCCTTGTCGTACAAGTAGTCTGTGTATGCCATTGCAACGCAATTACAGTAGTTCACCTGTTAGGGGTCAAATAAAGAAGTATTCTAAAAATAAGATATATCGGAACAAACAATACAATATACATCAGAAAGTCGTAAAGTGGAATAGAAATTACAAAACTAACTTTAAATTATAACGTTAACATTTATCTAATACAAATAGCTCTAACTAGTTTAGCGTAAAGATAAACTCAAAAGAAAATTGAAATAAAAAAAAAATCTGAAACAATTAAAATAGACCTAGATTTAAACTATTATCAATAGTACGAAAGTATAAACTGAAAAAAAGTAAGATATTAACGTTAATTTATAATTTAGAAATTTTTTAATTAAATAAATTCAAACCAAAATTTAGCTTAGAATTATATTGAAAAGGATAAAATAGGTTTAATTTTTTTTTCATCGTGGGTCTCAGAAATAAAACTTTGAGCACAAATAGACAGACATTCTAATACTCAATTTCTATTTGATCTAATCACAGTATCTCAATGGTAAATATACAATAGAAGAAAAATAAATCACGAATCTTAAATAAAAATAATGAAGATTTACTTTACTCTTAAAAGAAGGCTTGGACGCATGGTTATACGGGTTCATTCTCCGGCCACACCAACTTCCCTTATATGATTCCTTCAAAAACAAGTAATATAAAAAAAAATTTAAGTCAATTTCTACTCAGAAAATTTTTATTTTAGCTGCTTTTTAATAAATAGTTGTAATTAATTTTTAATAATTATCATTCAAGTTTCGTATTGTAATAGTGTTTATAAAATTTCAGTTCAACTGAATGCTTTAAAACGTAAGGAAAAAAAACCTTTTTAAGTTTTGACCCAAGTCGCCTAAAGGGTCGCTAAGTCACCAAGAATGATGCCAACGTGGCTGTATTAGTAATTCTTTGAATAAATAGTTTTAATCAATTAATTTTTATTAATAATAATTAAATTACTGTATTGTCATCCAAAATAATCATGCATAGAAAATTTCAGCTCAATCGAGTGCTTTAAAATGTATTTTATGAACAATTGAAAATTCCACCAAGATAAATAAATAAATAAATAGAGAGAGAGAGAGAGAGCTAATAGTAGGAATTGAATTATAAACGTTTTCCGTTAACTCGCAATCAACAAAATATATAATCGTCGATTCCCTAATACATCTCATAATCTCAAACTGTCCTCCTCCTTATTATTACAATCTTATCTCAGATTTCTTTAAACAGCAATATTAATCTGCATATTACAATTCCTTCATAAGACAAGGCTTTGAATGAATAGATTTCCGTAGAGGTTAATTGAAAACGCGTTAGAATCCACTAGATCTCTTATATTAGGAATTCGTTTAGTGAATTTTGTATGTGAAGTTTGTTCTTCCAGACTTTGAATATATGTAACAGAATTACAGTTAGAAATTTATTGAGCATCAGAAAAAAATGCGGCAACACATTTTTCTCGTTCACAATTCCTTAAAGTAAAAACAGTGAAAAAAAGTTCATGTTAGAAATTGTTTTCTTCACTCGTCAAATACATGACGATGATCTCTTGTGAAAAAAGATCCATTTTTTTTTGTTTAATAAGAATGAAGGGACTAAGACTTAAATTACAAATTATAACAATTATTTGTTATCATCGATAGTTTTTTTACATTCGTAAATATCTATAAGTATATATTTATATTCTGTAAAAGAGTTCAAATTATAAACCAAAAAGTAACATTAAGAGTAGCTAATTTTAGGCTCAAATATATTAAATCTAACATTCTAAAAAATCTGCTTTAAACATTTAATAAGAGAAAAGAAAGGAGAAGGTGTGTTTGTCAGTTTTGCATCGAATCGCTCTCTTGTCTTTATACACTTGTTAAATTATTGACATCATGTCGCGGCTGATGCTATTCTTTTACTATATCAAATTGAAATTTTTTTATATCTATTACTATGCACTCAAAATTACATATTACTCCTTCTATCTAATTTTTCATTGTATTTCCCATATTTTTTGATAAATTATACGAATCATTTTCATATGATCCTTTAAATATTTACAAGTTCATCAAAACATGGAAATATTCCCATTTCGATGCAATACTTTTCATAGAACGGAAAAATCCCTAACAATCTAGAAAATCATTTTTTAATACTTGAGGAATTGCAGCAGAAAAAATACAATATGTATTTATCAACTTTAAATATTTTTTAATTCTAATTTGAAGAACAGTACGAGGAACGAAACATCTAAAAACACGGTAGTTCAACATCATTAGCAATCAATAGAATTTTTTCTCTCACAAACGAAAAACGAAACGTAACACGTGGGTATTACAGTGTCGATTCGATAGTTATTCAACATGTTCAGTTCTTATCGAGAAATTGGTCACAATTAGCGATTTGAGTATTATTTCTCGCTGTTTTGGCGGCACACCCAAAGGCTTCCTGCTACACCCATCCTGACTTCTCTCTCTTTATCTATCTATAGACTTTCTTCACAAACCTCTATTTTGGATCAGAGTGATTGGTACAAGGAAGACGAGCGCACAATAGTTCTAAGAACGATCTTCCAAGGCGGTTTAAAAAGCGCTTGGACAATGTGGCTAGAGGCAGTCCCTTAGAGTGCAGTGACAGGCTTGCTTGTGAGAATCGTTTGGGCTTCCAACCTCCAAGATGAGTATCAAAGAGAAGCAGGACCAGATTTTGCCCCTGTTTGAGAAACTTACCACTCTTACAAGGCAGCAAATCCCTCCCGAGCAGAGAGATCCTCGACTAATTGGTGTTGGAGTTCTGCCCAGAGGAACCCTCTTCTCTTGTTTCCACGAGAAGCACCTGAAAGAAGCCACAAAGCTTTTTGAGGCTTTTTACAGTAAGTTCGCTTTTCTTTCTCTCTTTGGCAGCTTTTTCATTCATAATTCTGCACTTGTGCATTTGCCTCCATAATTTTTTGTCAATTCCGTGTTGATTAATAACAAATGAATTAGTGATTATAGGGCAGCTCTACTTCTCAATTCCTCTTAAAAACCATTCTGTTAGTTTTAGATAGATTAATATGTGAAATAATTACGAAAAGAATTCGATATGAAACCATGAGTAGGTAATTTGAAAAAAAATATCCTTATTATTCCAGTTGATGTAGAATTATGTGATTATAAAAAAAAACACACACACCTTTAAATATTATAAGAAACATGTGGCTTTAGCACTTAAAAATACCAAATTAATGAGAAATATTGTGTTTAAAGAAGATATCAATGTTTTTTAATAATATGATTGGTTAAGGAAACCATTTTAAATTTTTAATAAGGAATTTTATTAATAAACATATTCAAATTATTAAGTTAAAATAATTGCTAACGTCAATGAAATTATAAACACGGACCACCAATAAAGTTATAAATTTACAAATCAAACCAATGTTTTATAATTGAAGTATCATTAGAGTATTATTCAGTTTTTACCCTATATTGAAAAACCTAAATTAGCAGTGTTTTCTTAAGTCTAATTCCTAAAAAATACGCGCTAAGGCGATATATTGTTGATTTAATTTACTCTAGTCCTTCTAATTGTTATTATTTTGGTATTATTTATTTTCTATCGATCCAGCACAGCACTCACAGATATATACATGCTTTTTTCATTTTTTTTAAATTGCAGAAATCTAGATAATAAATAATGTGAAAATAAATAAAGAAATGATAGGGGGGGGAGAATCTAAGAATTTTGGTTTATCAAGCTCTGCGAAAAATTCTAAATGAGAAAACTTCACTCAATGTTACGTTTAATGGTCAAAATTAACTTTAATATTTCTATCGATTAGCTTAGAAACATTCCGAGAATTTTATTTTTAAATAAACATTTTCTGGCATTAAACAGTACGCTTTATCCCTATAAATATTTTTACAAATCTTGGAGAAAGCAAATTATATTTCTAATTAAGAAAAGATGAGCAGTGGGAAACAACAGCGATATGTATTGCAAATAATTAACAAACCTCTTTTTACCTTTTTTTTCTTTTTTTGAGGGATCATAGCCTGTGTAACCTATATCGCCTTCAATCTTTCAATCAACAAATGCATTAGTTCCTTCAATTAATAAATTTAGTTATAATATATTTTGAATCCTTTCCAAAAGTACTGTTTTTTAATTTCTTCACAGTATCTGTTCTGCATAAAGAAAACAGTAAACCTAAATAACTCTTAGGGAGAGACTTATTCGCTTTATAGTTACTACCAACACTCATGAAAAAGGATCAGAGGATAAAGATGAAGAGACAAGATTAATTTCCTGAAACATCGGGGAAGAATTAATTAGTAAATAACGACTAATATTCCTAAAATTCGTAATCATAAAATCATAATCTTAAAGCTGTATTAGAAATCATGTGTCGTACTGAAGTTCAATAAGTGGTTTCAAAAAAATTGTTAATTTTCATATGTAATTCTTAAGAAAAATATTTAAAAAAATTATCTTTAGAAATAATTTGTTTTTAATTATTGAAGTTGATTTGCTTTATTTTTAAAGTAAACTTAAATTAATTCTAAATTCAGTAATCATAAAATTCATCGGAATCTTAACATAATGCCAAAATAAGAAAAGGAACTTAAGACTGTCTTCGGTAAAAGTACGAGAGCTTGAACTAAACGTGAAGCACATTTTTTCATACAGAAAAAAAGGCCTCAATTTCTATGGATATTTGCAATATTATAACTCATTCCTCTATTAACAATATAGTGTTTTTAAAAATGTCAAAGTATTCCATAAATACTTTCTTTTTTGTTATAATACGTGAAGGTATAGCTCATTTAACATTACGGTATAGGAGAAAAAGCGCGAAACACATTTTACACCAGAAAAAATGAATCAACTCGGTTAAAAACGGGAAGTATGATAAAAAAAAATGCTGCTCTCTAAAGGATAGTGAAAACAGAATATCCTATTAATTTTTCATTTCTTTTATATCTGAAAAAATATTCCAAATTCGGGTCCCACTCGTTAGCATTAACCGAAGAGAGCCTTAAGCAAAAACAGGTTTATAAAAGCCAATCTCTTACAGAGGCTGCAGATTTTGCTGACTTCCTGAACCTCGCCAAGCAAGCCCGAGATGTCGTTAACGAGGGACTCTTCGTTTATGCTCTGTCTGTAGCAGTAGTGCATCGGGATGACTGCCGAGGAGTCACCCTGCCCCCCATCCAGGAAGTCTTCCCAGACAGGTTCATCCCAGCTGAGACCATCAATCTTGCATCCAAGGAAGCTAGGAACAAGCCAACTGAAGTAAGTAAATTCAAGTCGTGCATTTTACAAACAACAAAAAGTACGCTACATCATTTTTTTCGGGAAATTGCTTAAACCTCCTGGAATGTGTGTGTTTAACACTTTTCCTCTCTTTTTCAATTCCTACTATTAGTTCACTCTCTCCCTATAAATATATTTATAGTCTAATTCTCTACAAACGAGAGATAAATATCCATCAATCACATTAAAAAAAACATAGACAGTACGAAAATCACACAATGAAGAACACATGGGCAACCGAGATTAAAAATAATAAAATGGATGCTGCAGTATTACAAACATTGCTGACTAGGACCACTAATATAAAATAATTTATATAAAAGTGAGGTTGAACATGTTTTTCGGCCCCAGCCAACCTTTCCCCTCTATCTAAATGATACTGAGCAAAGACCTATTGAAAGTAATGGATATGAATATCTAAATCCATTAGAAGATAGAGGTAACTTATATATATATATATATATATACCTAAAAATTGCACTTAAAAATGTAGAGCCCTCGCTTAATCTGAGTGCAATAAATAAGTTATTGCCAGATTCTGGACCCTAATGAAGATTCAAAGCATGTGAATGGCTGAAATGTAGCACTTAACAAAAGTATAAAAAGAATAGAAATAAAAATTAAAAAGAGAGTTACTAATTATATATATACTATACATATATATATCTTGTTTAAATTTTCAATCGTTTTAATAAAATACTTTCTATTCATGCATTCAAGTTCAAATAATTTTTTTAAACTTGTATTGGAGGACACTTGATGTTAATACAATTTTTTCTAATATTAATTATTTATAATTTAATTTGATTAATTAATTATAGTTTAAGGTATATATTTCAGTCTATGTTATCCCTCTAAAGGGCAACACCATTCGATAAAACAGCTTTTGTTAAATTTGTGATGAAGATTTAACTTAGCCTGAATAACATCATATGCTAGATAGACGTCAGCATTCTTTTTACCCTGGATTTTTGATAAATTCTTAACTTTTTTTTCAACTTTTATTGAAAAATGTAACTACAAATTTAATGTGGTTATACAGCTTCTAATGTTAATTTAAAAGGTGTTTTGCCAGTGTTGTGATTCTGTCATATTTATGTACATATGTATATTAACCGTATTTATTTAAGAAAAAGTATCCAATATTAAAATTTTCTTTGTTGACCTAAGTAGGAGATAACTCTTAAAAATATAAAATTTTTATATTACTTGTTTCCAAACATTTTAAAAAATTGAGTATATTTTTCATTAATTCAACAATGAATGATACAACTATTATTGTATAATAAGGTGGATAATGGTTACATGAAGAAGAGAATTCATATTAATCAGAACCAACCTATGAGAAAAAGACGTTTCGTAGTATGTAGATTAAGAGAAAAATTATTTCAAAATATAATGTTATCTCAAACAAGCTGAATTTTCAAAATAATGGGAAAAGACTTAATTTTTGTTAGAGAATTTTAGAATCAAAATGAAATTATTTTTCTTGAATATAAATAACCGAAAGAGATGATAATTGATAAGTAAGTATTGAGTAGAGTGAATATTACAATGTGCATTGCAACACATTTCATAACCTCAGCTATCTCTCAACACACCGTCGAGTCAGACCAAACCAAGCTATTTCCCATCTTCTGCTTTTTTGTGCATCGTCATTTCGACACTAGATTTTTTCAAAAAAATTATTTAATACTAAAAAAGTTGTTAAATGTATCTGCTGTTCTCTTGTAACTATTTAGTAGTTGTCCTCTCATCAGATGTTTAAAAGTACTGAAATACCCGTTTTTCTTTGACAGAAATTACTTTCATTTTTTACCGTAAAAAAGCTCAAATACCGAAACTTTACTCCCTCTGTGGCAGTGCTTAGCATAAAAATAACTTTTTCCCTGTCATCTGAAAAACAGGGAACATCTTTTCCGCATAGGTTTTGAAATTTGGGGGGGATTTGATCCACCCTATTGTATAATTTATCTGTTAATTAGAAAAATGAATGAAATATTAATTAGGTGTTGTAAGACGAATAAGTTTTGATAAACCAGTCAAATACATAAAACAAAACAAAAAATGTTCTGTTAAGGTTGGCATCTTTATTGGCTAACTTTTTTAACTGTGTTTATTTAGGATGTTGTGGTTGAAATTGAAGATACTGGTAACATTTTGGAGCCTGAATACAAATTGGCATATTTCCGTGAAGACATCGGAATCAATGCTCACCATTGGTACTGGCACGTTGTATATCCTGCCAACTGGAGCGTCGAACTTACAGGCAAAGTCAAGGACAGGAAAGGAGAACTCTTCTATTATATGCACCAACAGATGTGTGCCAGGTAATAAGATAAAATTCTTTCGCATTACCTGACTTACTAATATTATTTTAGTACAATAAGTTTATTAGTAAGTTTTAGTACACGAGTAACAGTATCACAGTAAGTAAAAAAAAAGAAAGTGTTACCTCGACTATTTCAATTATTAGGATTAAAAACAATTTTGAAAAATTATTTATGATTTTAATTATAGCAAAGAGTTAATTTTTTAGCAATAATTTGTTTTAAAAATTTATAAATAGTCCCTTTTTTTTCAAAACTCAATCATATTTCCGAATAAAAAAAAAATTTCAATTGGTTGCTTAATTTCAGCATGAGTTATTTAAATAATGCATTCCAAACTTTTATTTCTGTAGCCAGTGACTTAAGGGATAAAAACAATCATACAAAGAAAACAAAAGAAAACCAAAAGAAAACAAAATTATACTTCAATAGTTTTATAAAATTCAATCGTAGCATAAAGATTCAAAAACTTGCCATATCAGCATTTGAAATAATACTTGAAGATCACGGTAGCTTTGTGACCAAGATCATGGACTCGTGCCGGCACTAAAGACCCACAGTGAAAGTTGCTGATACACGTAAAATTTGTCGAGGCTCAAAGTTCTCCCTTTGAGATGGTCTGAAAGTTCTGAGAGGGTGCTACCAGCTCAGGTCGTCACGTGGTCATGATCCAAAGTCCATCGGCAATAGCCTTCGTGTTGCTGTAAAGTACGATGTTAATAAACTCTCACTCAATAACACCTTTTTTCTTTTCCCTTGCGTATAAAGGTATGATAGTGAAAGATTGTCGAACGGCCTCAACCGTATGGTGGCTTTCCACAATTTCGAGGAAAAACTAGAAGGTTACGCACCTCACTTGACATCCCTTGTCAGTGGATTGCATTACGCCTCCAGGCCTCAGGGATTCAGTCTCAGGGATCTTACCGAGGTCGACGTACAGGACATGGAAAGATGGAGAGAACGTATCCTGGAAGCCATCGATTTGAAACACGTGCACGATGCCAAAGGTAACGAAGTCCCTCTGGATGAGGTCAATGGAGCTAACATTTTGGGAACCATCATCGAAGCCAGCTCAGACTCTCCCAACAAAGGATTTTACGGATCTCTCCATAACTGGGGACACGTTATGATGGCCAGAATGCACGATCCCGATGGTCGATTCCAGGTAAGACCAAAAGAAAATCAAAAAGTTATTGCATAATTTCAGGTTTCAAATAGCTAATTTTTAATTAATTAATTAAAAACACAATTAATCATTACAATCTTGCTTTTTTATTATTTTACAGGAAAACCCCGGTGTCATGAGTGACACATCAACCTCTCTTCGAGATCCTATTTTCTACAGATGGCACAGATTCGTTGACAACATCTTCCAGCAATACAAGTCAACTCTCCAGCCATACTCTTGGGAGCAGGTAAATTGAAATTTCATTGGTTCTAGGATATCCGGAAAAAAGGGGACAAAAAAATCGCAATTTAGTTATAAAATCACAATAAATGGTAGTTATGTTTATTATCTTAAAATTTTTAATAACATTTTTACTAAAAGCTTTTGGTAACATAAGTAATGTATAACGGTATATTTTCAGATTACTATTCATGTAACTGAATTACATATCTTAATGGCTGATGAAGAGGGAATCAATGATAATAACATTTTTATTCTTCAATCCCTTCTATTAGTTCACTCTCTCCCTATATATATATATATATATACATATATCTTGTTCAAATTTTCAATCGTTATTAAAATACTTTCTATTCATCCATTCGAGTTCAAATAAATTTTTTAAAACTTGTAGTGAATGGCATTTGATGTCAATACATTTTTTTTTTCAAATATGAATTCATTAATTAAATTTATCTTTTAACTTTAAATTTATTCTATGTTATTTCTGTCGTAATTACAACTGTCTACAACAGATGGCGCCAGTACGTTTTTCTAGCAAAGTGGGGGATTAAGTTAAAAAAATTTTGTATTATACCTATTTACTTTGAAAAAAGTTTCATGACACAAGATATCTCACAAATAGATACGTTGAGAGACACATATCCTTTTCCTTCTTAAAATCTTCTTAATTTAAGCAATGTAACAGAGAATTTTTTAACATCGGAGGTAGAGACGCAGAAAAGGCCTTAAAATTATTTTGTTCTAAATTGTAATTTATTATAATTAATAATTAAAATTATTTCAGTGTTTATCCGTAGAAGAAATTGATGTCGTTTGTATATAACAGATTGTTCTATCTATTTTAGTTGTCCTTCCCAGACGTGAAAGTAGTGAGCTGTGAAGTGAAGGCCAAACAAAACAATGTCATCACAACCTTCATTAAAGACGATGAATTGACTCTCTCCCACGGAATTAACTTCGGTACTGACCGCAAAGTAAAGGTAAGAATATTACTTAGCTCTTCTTATATTTATTTCTCTAGCATTCAAAAACTTTAAATCATGTTGTTTGTTTTGTTACTTGATTCTGATTTCATTAATGTTTTATTTTTGAATGAGTTTGAAAGTCTGCAGTATAGATGTAATTCTCTGTCTCAAATGATTTATATTATATAAACATTCATTCTATACGAACTATCTTAATGAAATATAAGTTACTAATTAAAACTCAACATTAGCTTAATATTGATTAATTGCATTGTAAAATTATCTGATAACTATTGATTAATTATATAATAATTATATGAATATGAATTTTAAAATTTACCATGGTTAAATTAAAAATTCAACTAAGGTTATGATAACCACATTATACAGACATAAGACTAGTACTATAATGGAAAGGCTCTTAACCCTTTTACAAATTCATAAATATTTCTTGAATTTAAAAATAAGTGCTGAATGTGATGTGCTTGCCCGTCTTTTTTAAGTGTAATATGTGCTGCAAATTTCAATTATTACAATTCCTTTATATATGAATGTCAATGAGAGAGGAATCCAAAGTTGTCAAATTTTTAGAGTAACTAGAATTGAGCAACTTCTTAATAAATTAAACTTGTTACTTGGAAAAATATAACAAACATTGATTAACATTGATGAAAAATATTAAAAATAAATTGTAATTCATCGGTGGCGTCTGTTTGTTCTTCAGGTGAAATACCATCATTTGGACCACGAACCTTTCTCCATCACCGTCAATGCTCAGAACTCAAGTGGAGCACCCAAACATGCTACAGTCCGAGTATTTTTGGCCCCCAAATTCGATGAACTTGGAAACCGATTGAGTCCTGATGAGCAGAGACCTCTCTTCATCGAATTGGACAAGTTCCACAAACAATGTAAGTAATATCAATCATTTTTGGGAAACAGAAATCCACTCCCAATGAAGTACATTCGATTTTTAAAATGTTCTAAATACTTCTTAGAAAAAAAGACGAGTTTTCTTTTTGTTGTAACATAAAAGTACTTTTAAATTTCCTAAAATTCAGAACAGACTCTCAGAATTCGAGATTTACAGAAAAATTGTAAATTATTAGTAAACACTATTGTGCACTTCTGGAAATACGGAAAAGATTAAGGTAGCTTACATCTGTTTACAAATAAAACTGTCAGTTAAGAACAATGAGGTGTAAGATTTATCTGATTTTTTTAATTCAGTTTTAAAATTCAATACAGCAAACAAGATACAAGATTTCTTATATTTTTTTTTAATAAGCATAGTACATTACTTACTACTTGCTGTTAAAATTGTTTTACCTAGAATGAAAACAAAAGGCACAAAAATCTTATTCATTGTACACATATAGTGTAACGAACGAAGGTGTGATTAAATTTATTGGTGCTTTGGGTTACACAAAGTGCAGGTTTCGGTTCCCAAAGTTGCCTCTTCTGGCTACATCAACAGCATGGAGTTTGGCTTTTAATGGGAAATGGAGTCAAATTATATTAGGACGCCAAAAACTGCAGGTCATACAAGTCAAAGTCATTTTTATCAATAAATCATCTTTATTAATTCCTCTGTTTTAAATACGAGTAGTATTTGCAGTGTTGAATTTTAATCCGAATGTTGTAAATATTAACCACAGAACAGGTTCTATTTTGGCATTCTGTATTAAAAAATGTAGATAAAGCTATAATTAAATACGGCAATCATCAATTCTAAATAGGAGAGAAATTTTTCCCTTAGTCGCAAAGGGGTTCAAGAAAATCTGCATTCAAAATATAGTTTTCAATTTTCTATAAAAAAAATTTTAAGTATTTACATACTTCTAAATTAATATTTCATTTTGAAATTTTCTCCCAGTGGCCCCAGGAAACAATGTCATCAGCCGCAACGCTATTGATTCCAATGTGACCTTGTCTCACACCTACACTTTCGAAGAGCTCCGCGCCGGACAGAGCGCTTCAGCCGATGCCAGTGAATACTGCAGCTGTGGATGGCCAGAGCACATGCTCATCCCCAAAGGAACTCACAAAGGAATGGACTTCCAACTCTTCGTGATGCTCACTGACTACACAGAGGATAACGTAAGTGGATGAAAAATGCATGATTACTCATTTTATAACTAGCATTTAACATTTTTTAAGATTAACCCCATTTTTGGCATTTTATACTGAAAATTAAATTTAATATTAGTCCCTTTTTTTGCAATTACCCTTACATAATCATATTGTTTTGAACTCTCGCTTGCTGAAGTGTTGAGTTCCACCAAAGAATGAGACATTTTCTTAAGGCTGTCTTCGGTTACTGTTAAAGAGGACCCGAATTTGGAACATTTCAGATATAAGAGAAATGAAATATTAATATGATATTCTGGATTCACTATCCTTTAGAGAGCAGCATTTTTTATCATACTTCCAATTTTTAACCGAGTTGATTCATTTTTTCTGGTATAAAATGTGTTTCGAGTTTTTTTTCCCTATATCGTAATGTTACATGGGCTATGCCTTCACGTATTAAAACAAAAAATGAAGTATTCATTTAATATTTTGACATTTTAAAAAGCACTATATTATTAACAGAGGTATGAGTTATAATATTGCAAATTTCCATTGAAATTGTGGCATTTTTTTCTGTCTGAAAATGTGCTTCGCGTTTAGTTCAAGCTCTTGTACTTCTACCGAAGACAACCTTAAAACATGCACCTTATTATGACTATCTAATCACTATCTAAATTTGACTTAAGCTATGGTAGCGTATCATCTTAAATAGTAATATATCTAGAAACAAAAGTTACTTATAAGCGAATCCTGTCAACTTGAGAACCACGGTAATTCGTCATATTAATTTCTCTAACTTTTTAGGCTAAGTATGACAACAATTTTGGCGCAATTTAGCCAAAATTGGCTTTTGTGCCACTCACCCGTCACCGTTAACTCTTCGAGTTGCTTTTCAGCGCGACGTTAATAAACACTAATTCATTGTTTTTGAAAAAAAGGGGTATAATTTCTTCTAATGCATTCCGAATCGATATAAGATGATACTCCATTATAAATAAATCAATTCAAAGAAACTATTACATTCTTTTTGGTAAATCTTTGTTTTTTCCTCTTAGCCTGAAGGAGCTAACGTGAAGACCATCTGCAACGACGCCGTGAGCTATTGTGGAGCCAAGGATCAGAAATACCCTGACAAGAAACCCATGGGATTCCCCTTCGATCGACCTCTGCTTCCAAGTGTCGCTGCCAAACTGCCCACTGAAAACACATGCGTCACCGACATTAAAATCAAGTTCCTTGGTTGAATTACAGAGTATATATATATATATATACTTCTGCTTCTAATCATAGCAGACAAAATTTATGAAATGACTTAGTGTATCAATAATTACAATACTTTCCTCCGGAATTATCCCCGCACGTCTATAAAAGTTCTAAATAAATCAGCAATAATTTCGAAATTAGTTGTATTTTGTCTTATTTGCTCAAATTCACTTTGTCATTCATTCATAAAGATTCTATATCTATATTTTTTTTCAATTATACCATACGCTCACCTGAATTTTCAAAATAAAGACAAATCTCGTGATCCTCCACAAATTAAATCATCAGCTCAAAATTCGAAGGCAAGGGGATATGTTTAAGTTACAAAAAATGGGGATGAATCCATAGTTTCAACTTAAATATAAAAGGTAATGGGTTTTGTGTTCATTTCTCAATTCATGGATGAATATAATTTATTTTAAATATAGCATTTTTCACAATTTTAATAAAAATGTTAATGTAATCAAGTTGCAGTAATTACTTCTAGCACAAGAATTGGCAACCTTGTAGGTGTGGTGTACCAAACCAATAGAACGATATGATTCACAACTCCACGCAGTAAAAAATATTTAAATCAATTCCATTCCCAAGGCAATGCATGCAGATTTAAAAAATACTGAACTCACAGTGGCGCAACAGCCCATGAGAGCCAAGACATACTGTACATATCTTAGATTGCGTGACCTAAGGCGCTGAGGTATATGTGCAGATGTTTCGGTCAAGTGGTCAGTCTGACGCAAAAAAACCAGTGTTCAGTTCCCAAGCAAGCTTGGTTCTCATTTAACGAGCCACTGAAGGGAATTAAGGCTGTGAGTGAGTCGACCTTGCCCAGCCCAAACCAATAGCGTGTGGAAGCACGATACACTACCATTCAACCACTGAGCTTCAAAGTTAAGAAAAAGAGGTAAAAAATACAGACACTTAGAGTTTTATTATAAATTAATTATGCATCATTTAAAGATCTTTACGTAAACATAAAAATGTGAATCATAAATATAACTATTCCTACAGCATTAACAATTAAAATTATGCATGTATTATTTATCTTTTAAACATATTTATTAAAGTAATAGAAATAAATAACATAAAATACAAGTATGCCTACCATATAGTTAAATAAAAAATTAGCATCTTAATGTGAACCTTGTCCTTGCAAAGCTCTACTTAATATCGCATTATCAGGGGTATAATTTTTGTGGCTTTCAATTTGTCACATGATTCTGAATGTTCAGTTGTTAAACAACTTTTTTGTAGACTCAAAATACATTTCATATAGCGGCAAGGCAGATCACATGCAATTTTCTTCAAACAATTAAATCACTCCTGCATATAGCATTTTAAAATAGCTATCTTCCAGATCTTTTCATAATTCCGTTAGTTTTGCCTTCAATAATTCTGAAATTTTTGTTCTAGACTCAGCAATGAGTAATATTTCGTTTTACAAATATTACATGATCGTTTTGTTTTCAATTGATTATTTAACGCTAGGAATGTGCACAATTAAACAGAGGGTATTTTTTTACATAAACTACACAAACTATACGTAAGCAAATTGACAAAATCGTCTTATCACAAAGAATTGAAAGTAAGAAATATATAGCCATTAAATAAAAATGCGTGAGGCGTAGAGAGGACAGGCAGAGCGATTGAACTTTTAGCACAACTTTGTACAACATAGTAGATTGAGTGCTACTGAGAATTGATTCGTTTGAAAAATGCTATGCGAAATTGAATAATATTTAAGATACAAAATATGTTTTAATTATGTTTAAATATAGCTGTACATGGCCATTTTTATTGTAAGGGCAGAGAAAAGTGCATTAAAGCCACAATCTTTTTTCTGATAACTACGTCTACAGAAATTAGTTTATAATTGATAAATAAGTTTTAAGCAGAGTTTAAGTTTTTTTAGAAATTACAGGAAGTAAAATCAGGCCAAATTTTTAATGGATTGATGGCCTAGAAAAAGATCTCCTAGTTTTGAGAACTAAAAATTGCAGATCACTAGCAGGCAGATGGTTCCTGCCTGGAAAAAGGCCTTGATGAAAAAAGGTTCTTGAGAAGGCTAAGGCCCTCCCTAGGCTGTCCAGTCTTTGAGGAAGGAAGGAATAATTATAAATATAAAAATTATTCTAATTGATTAAATATTTACAATATTTTTTCTCAATTCAGAGAAAATTAACTTTATAAACCAAAATTAAAACTTGTTTCTTAGGTAAATTCTTTTATGAAATAAAATACTTACCCTTTACATATTTTTTAAACTTGGCTTTTTTGAAAAACTATGAGTGAAAATAATAAGAAAAACTATGTCAATATTTGTCAATATATTATATATATATATATATATATATATATATATATATATATATATATATATATATATATATATATATATATATATATATAATCATTTTAATAATATCATATACTATATTCAAAAAAAGCTGGATAAGTTAAACTTCTGAAAAAAAAAAATTAACATTTTTCTATCGAAATGCAACTTTTTTAACCCGGAGGTCGAAACTTGAAAGATTCAGATGTCTGCTCGAATGTAGTTAGTCATTAAGAACTAATTAAAGCAGCTTTAGCTTTACAAATATTTTTATTATTGTATATCTATAAATATAAATTACAATATTTAATAAAAAATTACATACAGTACTATAATTTATCATTTCTTAATAAAAATTGTCTATGGAATGGATACAACAAAATAGAGACGAAAGCGTAGTAGTACTTTTTTCATTGCAACATGGACAAAATATTCTTGCATAACTTTTTCAATTCTTACTATTAGCTCACTGTCTCAGATGATAACATGAAAGTAAATCTGGATAAGACTTTCTCTCTCACCCATCAACCTTTGCAATTGAATCTCTCATACCAAGGAAGAAATGTTCTCCAAACAAATTGTTTCTCATATTTGGGCATCGACTTCCAATCCAAGTCCTTGTGCTATCAGTTGTAGCAGTTAGCAGTGTGATCGCTCTCAAAGGGTTTGATGATGATTTCATCAGTTCATCGATAAAATTCCCGCACCGAAAGACACAACAACAGCAACATGTGTTTTAGGCCGTTGGCTTGCGAAAATCTCATAAAAAATTACTTGAATTGTGGCGAAATAACTCACAGGGGGTTTTCCCCACAATAATGTGCCTTCTCACAACACCATTAATAATAATGTGATCCTATCATAAAATGTTTTAAAAGATGTTTTAAAAAAAACTCCGTATTCACCTGAAATGGTACAGGATAATTTTTTTCTTATTTCAAAGGGGTTTTTTTCTTGCTTTGCTTTACTTTGCCTCTTTATAGTCCCAGTTTTGATGCAATAAATTAAAAATGCATGCAAACTGAAGAGATTTCATAAAAACAACTTGAAGGCAAGTTTTCAGAATTGAGTAAAACGTTGACAGATGAGCATTTATGTCGGAGGAGATTACTTTAAGAACATGCAATAATTTTTTTTATCATACTTCATGTATTTTTATCAGCTTCATGTCTCATTTAACTACTTAATAAAACTATTTATATCCTCTTTGAAAATTTATTAAAATAGCCGTCGTGTAGCTTCTGGCGTGTGACGGTAATAAATAATCAAATCAATTAATTAATTTATTAAAAGGAATCAACTTTGATGAAAGTGTAAAAGTTTGCTTATATACATTCATCACAGTATAAACTTGAATTCCACAACATAACTATGGATTGATGGCCACTTTTTAAATAGTGGGCACTTTTTTAATTTGTTATGTTTAAGTTTGTATGCTTATAGGAAATTTTACGTTGCACAAAATGCAAAGTATTTTACATCATTTTAAAGAGAATTTAATACTGAATTCAATGCAAAAAAGGAAATTCAAATATCTGAAAAGCAAATAAAGTTATGGTGCAATATCCATCGATATGCAGTAGATACTGATGATAGCAATGAGTTATCAGAGCTTAGTGAGGTTGACTTTATTCTTTATTACAGCTTCACATTGATGTTTCATTGAACTGAAAATAGTTTCATAATTACATGATGCCAGGAAACAATTATATCCTCAATTAGTTCCTTTTTATTTCATGGGTACCTCATTCGGACAAGAGTTTTCAAACGGTGCCACAAGTTTTCCATAGGATTGAGATCAGGACTGCTTACTAGCCAGAGCAACAACTCAATGATCTAGGAACGGTACTAGTCTTTCAATTACTTTACTGTGTGGTAAGAAGCAGACTCTTGCTGAAAAATAAATGAAGCATTGTTTGTAAATAGATCCCTGATGGAAGGCAGAAGTTTGGGTTCTAGAATGGTGTCAATGCATTTTATGACATTCAGTGTCCCATCGATGATATAAAGGCAACCGATACCATTTGCTGATATGAATTACTAATTTATAAAGCTATGTGGGTACTTCACAGCTGCCTAGATGAAGTCAGGATGTATCATTTTCGCTCAGAACGTCTTACATATTTTAGGCTATCAATACCGAATAACGATATTTTAGATTCGTCTATCTATATAACTTGTGACCAATAATCATTTGTCCAATTAATGTATTCCATTGCCATCTGTAGTCCTTTTAGAGCTGCTGTAAATGGAGATATGGCTTTTTTTCGGGGAACTCTACCTTTTTAGTCTTATATCTGCTAATCGACTCCTGATTGTTTTTGAACTGGCAGAAAAACCAGAGAGCATCACTCAGATCACTTCTGATGGATGTCCATGAAATTCTTTGATCTCTGTAAAATAGCATTTTTGTTCTTCCGTCATCAACAGATGTGGTGCATCTTTTTTCACCCTTTCCTGGTTTTTTTATTAAATTTGTCTTCTGACATCTTAAAGAAAACTTTCAGTCTCCAGATGTAGTCACTGAACTACCCACCCGTTATGTAATTTTAACCACTTTCTCGTCACACATGTGTCCTCTCTACTCTTCTATTTGATGTCATTGCCTTTTGATTAAATATCATCGTTATTCTGGTGAGGAAACAGTCCTGAATTCAACCCTGTCGAAAACTTATGGCACAGTTTGAAAACTCTTGTCTGAATGAGGTACCCAAAAAATAAAAAGGAACTAATTTTGGCTATAATTGTTTTTCTGGCATAATGTAATAAAGATGGAAGATCTTAAAACTATTTTTAGCTCAATAAAACATCGAGGTGAAGCTGTAATAAAGAATAAAGACACCCTCACTAAGCTCTGATAACTCACTGCTATCATCAGTATCTAATATATATCGACAGTTATTACACCATAACTTTTTTCGCGTTGTAAATATTTGAATGTTCTTCTTTTAATCGAATTTAGTGTTAAATTCTCTTTAAAATGATATAAAATACTAAGCATTTTGTGCAACGTAAAATTTTCTATAAGCATACAACCTTAAAAAACATAACAAATTAAAAAAGTGTCCACAATTTTGGTTACCACTGTATATTTCTACCTAAAGGACGATATTTTTCTTTTAAAAAATGCTTAGAAAATTGTGCACTCTGGGGTAGATCCCGGCTATATATATATACGGAGAAATAATTCTTATTAATCAGAACCTATTAATGTGGAAAAGATATCCTATAAAATGGACATTAGAAACAAATAATTTTTAAAAAGAATTCAAAATTTAATATTGACGCAAAAAGAATTCAATTTTAGAAAAAAAAGACTTAATTTTGGTTAGATGACTTTAAACTCAAAATAAAATTATTCTTTTACAATTTAATTAACCAAAAGCGATGATTTTTTTATTAGTGAGTTCTGAGTACTACAACGGATATGGCCAACACATTTCATATAACCCTCTCTCTGTCTCTCTCAACACACCGTCGAATCAGTTCTTTCCAAGCTTGTTTCTGCGTTTCACTTTGTAGTGCATTGCAATTCCACAAAAATAGCTTTATTTAAAAATTTAATTCTAAAAAGAGAGGATTTTTATGTTGTAAAATAAAAATAATTTTAAAAAAAAAGAATTAAAGGGTAACTCAATCACCCCGCGTGACCACTAACATTACTATCGAGTTTGTGATTTCTTCCGGGATAACAAAAATTACTTAGATATTTTAACATAAAAAAGCTCAAATACCTAACTTTCATTCCCTTTGTGAATAAAAGTTAGTCTTTTATTTTACTTTTCCATTCATGTGTATACTAGAGAATATCTTTTCTACATAGGTAGGTTTTGAAATTTTGAGGGGAAAAATCCCTATTGTACATATTTGGTTGGATCTTCTGCAAATTTACGATTCGATCTCTCTGAAAGTTTTTAATACGGCCTTCTCTCTCCTTTTATGATAGCATTAAATTTATACCTTATGATAAAATCAGATTTATTATAGAAAGTTAGAATAACATAATTGGCTGATGTAATGTAAAAAGTTTTTTTTTTAAAATTCTATTAGACCTGGCGCAAAATAAACATTTACAACGGCAAACCATGACGAGGACTATGAAGCTTTTGAATCCAGTGAACGATTTCAGTTCCTCCCCTCTTAAAAGTCAATCATCGCACACATTTCGTTCCAGAAGCAGCAGAGTGTCTACTAGAAAAAGGTAAGAAATCAATTCATTTCTTAAGTATCCTCAAAAGGGGGGGCTAATTTGTGGAATATATCAATATTTGTTAAAAATTATATTTCGTCACAAATTGCTTCAAAATTGAAGTTTCTTTCGTGAGATTGATTTAAAAACATGAATACTTGTCCACAGGATTCTTAAGAGGGTTCCTCCATGTAATGGGTTCAAAAAGTAAAAATTAAAAAAAAAATTTCATGAATTACTTCCTAAACATGTCTAGAATACGGTGGTAAAGTGATTTTTTTTTAATTCGAAGTCGTCATAAACATACAGCAGTTAGAAGCAGCAGCTGTTCGGAGCGCTGAGTTGGCAATCGAATGCTGGGTCTATTGTGTACAGTCGGCTTGATTCCTGAGATACCCTACTATAAAAATATGCGTTCATACAAGTATAGACAAGTTTGTAGAGGTTTAAAAGGAAATATCTATAGTTTATATTGAATATTTCGTCGAACTTGTCTTAGTCCTAGTTTAACTTCGAAGAGCATCGCCGATTGTGGGTAAGTTAAGATTTTCGTTGTTTTAATCGGACTTGAGCTTTAAACGCGTTTTTCTCAGAACTGTGTGTTGGTGTGCTGTGGTAGTTAGAAGAAGGGGTGCCAGCTCAGGTGTCGTCTACGTCACTTGACCATGGTTCAAAATTAGGTGGTCCGTCGCCAAAAGCCCTCGTGTAGCTAATCAGTGCGACGATAATATTCACTCGCTCACTCATTCAAAACTGTTTGCCGTGTAGGGCAGAGATGCACGTTAAATCTGTCGAGAGCTCAAACATCCTCCAGTTAGTGTGGTGTGGTAGTTAGGAGAAGGCGTTGTCAGCTCAGGTTTCGTCCTCGTTACTTGACCATGGTTCAAAATTACGAGGGCCGTCGCCAAAAACCCTCGTGAAGCTAATATTCACTCACTCAAAACTGTCTTTTTACATTTTCTTCCACCATATCTCAAGAACGGTTTGACCGAATGACTTCAAATTTATAGGGTGGACTCAGCACGTATGTACACACCAAATGTGTGTGAACTACAATCTTTCCAAAATTCAAAATATTTCTATTTTTTTATAACAAAAACATAACAAAAAATTCATGAAATTCGAAACTCTTTCTTTAGAGTTCTACCAAAATTCCAATTTTTGATATTTTCAGTTGAGTATAGTTAATTCTGTGGATTTAAGCCTATAGATTGAAACGCCGTTAATTTTTTTTTATTTCAGGTAAGCCAATCAGCCGAAATCGTGGAGAAAGTGAGCGTCCATTTTTTCAAGGCGGGTGTGTTCAGAGCGCTATAACTCACGTTCTATTTGATATTTTTGGCTAAACATTTACATACATACTCTTAAAATACATATAAATAAATGATAAAAAGAACTTAAAGTTCTGTCTTTTTACAGGTCGCCAAAACAAATTCTCTAAAAATGCTTAAAAAACAGGCCGTCGCATGGGTGATTTCCCTTAAATTAGAAACTGAAAATACGCTGAGCTGATATGTTAAGGCTGTTATGAAACCGACATTTCTTACCACAATCAAAATAATCATAGATCGAAGGAACACGAAAAAAAATTAATGCCATGATACGATAATAAAAAGAAAAAAATACAGTCGGACCTCCAATTTACGAACCTCTATTTTGCGAATCTCTCTATTTTACGAACTTTTTCCTGGAACCAAGCACATGAATCACATTGAAAATGAATCTCTATTTAATGAATTTTTCCCATAACGAACTTTTTTTCAGGAGTTAGCAACATCGTTAAATTGAGGTTCAACTGTGGAATACATTTAGATACTTTAATGCATTGAATACGTAATGATTAAATTTATATAAAGATAAACACACACACAAATGGAACGGTTTGGGAGAATCAGTGTAGCTACTGTAAGCTAGTGGTTACCCTCGTAATTTTGAACAACGGTAAGGTGATGAAGAGGATACTAGAGCTGACACCTCCTCTCCAAAATACTACCACGCCAAAGGGAGGACATTGAACCGTGACAGGTTTAACGTGCATTAGAAGGGACGTCTTAAGAATCTTTGAGGCCCAGGGCCTCTTTGAAAAAGTAGGTCCTAGCTGAGATCTTTAAAAGTAGATAGTATATATGTCGCAGGAAAATGATGAAATTAGGACTTTCATCAAATCCCTAAGGGAGAGGATTAATTCTAGCAAGATGTTAAAATAACGTCTCTTTGAGATCATTTCCCTGATTTAAGTAAGTGATTTGATCAAACCTGTGACAAATCTATACGGAACTTTATCACTAACCTTCTGAGACGTCTTTTTTAGGGAAAAATTTAATTCCCCTACCTATTTCCAATCAGCTCCAAAAAGAGGACAGGGATTCCTTATTATATGCAGATTAGATAAAGTATTTAAGTCAAACGGAATAGTAAAGTAAAAAGCAGTAGGAGAGAGAGATTGAAGCAGGAAAGTATAATATAGTGAAGTTAGAGATTTATTATTGAAGATTTCTAGATGGATAAATTAATCTCAGGAAGAGCTGAGCTGCAGTGTGGTAAATATTGATTTATAATTAAAGTCTCATTAAAGTTTTATATTAGGAGTGAGATTAAAGTTACATGTTCAATAGGAACATTATTGAATATAATTCTGGGATCTCTTATTGCAGTGATCTCTGCGTGATCAATATTCTAATTGTTAATTAATTGGATCATTAAATATTTAAGCTAATATAAAGGAAAGTCCCTTTTAAACCTCATATATCTATTTTAAATTATTTGTTATTAAAAGTCTTTGATTCTATTTGGGAAAGATAACCAAATAAAGAAAGCTATTCATTAAAATGGCTACTGGTTCTTCTTTGACTCAAAATCATTCTCGTTCTCAAAGTGAGATCCAAGGGGATCTTCACAAACCTCCGAACTGTTTTTGTGAAATGATGAAATGAACAAGTCAGCATTTGCAGAGCTTTTTTTTTTTTTTTTTGCTTGTTACCACTTCCTTTTACCTCCCCCCTCTCCTCATCTGTGCCAGGCAGCGCCGGGCTTCTGACGTGACACACCAAAACGAAATTACATAATTATCATTTTTTTTAGTTTTACTTACTTAAGTTCTTTGTATTATTATCTTAAGATTAATATATCACTTTTGTATACCTGAAAATTAGAAACTAGATAAAACTTCAATTAAAAAATGTTGATGTGACTAATGTCAGCTCGAGGCCTGTGAAATTCATCGCGACATCATGCAGGTGACAATACGACTTTGCTCGGTTCCACCCCAATTTAGAGGGAGAAAACTCTGGAGGTGGCCAGGAACCTCCCACCTCTCTTTCCCTTCCACCAACCTCTCGAGAGGAATTAGGGCTCGACGGATATTTAGAGTACCCCCATGCCACAAAGGCACTATACATTTATAAACATCCATATCTTCTCCGAGATTCGAACCCAGTCGAAGTCGCTAACCAGTATGCCTGTTGGACGACTATAATATAAACAAATTAGGGAATTCGAACACGCCCTCGTTATAGATAAAAAAAGCTTTTTGATAATAAAACAAACTATTTTAAAAAGGGAAATAATAACTAAAAAAAGGTGATACAAATAAAGAAGGATATTTCTAAAGTACTATATTAATGTATAATTTTTTTAAATAAATGTTTGAAATTCTACTACAAATATCCTTTTTTTAAACAAATACCAACTTTATTATCTAATTAATCTGTCAATTAATTTCGGATAGATAATTTGTAATTAAATGATTATTGTTGCATTAATTACTATACTTTTAATAATGTCACTCATCCAGTATAGTGATTAGCGACGCTGACTGCTGTGCCGTTGGGCCTGGGTTCGAATCCCGGTGAAGACATCGATGATTGTAAATGTATAGTACCTTCGCGGCATGGGGGTACTTTAAATAGCCATCGAGCCGCAAGTTCTCTCGAGAGGTTGGTGAAAGGGGAAGAGAAGTGGGAGGCCCCTGACCACCTCCAAGGGTGGGATCTCTCAAAATTGGGGTGAAGCAGAGCTTAATCATTCTGTCACCTGTATGGTGCTCAAAGCTACGATTAACGACAATCGTCACTTAGCCCTTTGGCCATGATGAATTTCGTGGGCCTTGATCTGGCTTTTGCCGATCAGGTGGCATTAGAAACAACAACTTTAAATAATGCACCATGTTTGTTTGCCAAATAAACACCTTTAAACTCGTGACAATATTATTTCATCATTTTAGAAACAGGTTAGGTATTTTATCAGATCACTTACTTTCCTTGGAAAATCACCTTATAGAGTTCTTATTGTAACATCTTGCGTGAATTGATCATCTCAATTCGGAATTTGATGAAATTCCTAATTTAATCATTTCCCTGCGACATATACATTGTCAAATGCTCGCTCAAACGGTAATTTGAAACAAATGTACACGACTCACCACCTAGGCACAAACCAGCTCAACCGATGGCCACATTCTGACTAAAGGAGCTGAACGTTTGCTTATGGTACTAAGCCTAGGCCTAGACATGGACAAAGGTCATCTCATAATAAGGTAGTCCTCCCTTTTGCCAGTTGACGTTCAGTTTGAAATTCCCTGTTTTTCGGAGAATATGTACGGGGGAATAATATTTGACCATTTATATTATGCAGATCCTGATCTTATTAAGAAGGAGTCGAGAACAAAACGAGGTCCCCATCGAGGGCAAGGCCCAGGGCCCGGGTCCAATTGGTCAATGCCTTAAGTAGTCCTTGTGCATTAGTCCTTCTACATGGGGGAATTTTCAAGAGACTAGAGCTCGACCTCACATGACAAGTCGGCCACAAGCTCGTGACCTTGACCACCAAGCTATAGAGGGCACTATGATTATAGTGAAAAAATAATAAATATACAGTCAAACCTCTATATAATGAACCTCTACATTGTGAATTTTTCTATATAGCGAATTTTTTCCTGGAACGAAGAACATTTCACGATTTTCTTCGTAAAATAACCTCTCTATAGCGAAGTGCATTTTCTATAAAACGAACTTTTTCTTTTGTGATTCAATTTTTTCTCTTTGTTTAAAGTATAGGGTGTTTTTTTGAGAGGTATAGAACTTTAAATTGCAATAAAACAACGATGTATTATTCGATTGACATCAATTTTTTTTATTCGGAAGATAATCTTGTGGCATTACATTTTAAATATGATTTCTGGCATAGAACTGCCACGGCTGGTTCGGATGTAGTCCAATCTGGACGTCCAATTTTCGATGACTTTTTCCAACATTTGTGGCTGTATATCGGCAATAACACGGCGAATGTTGTCTTCCAAATGGTCAAGCGTTTGTGGCTTATCCGCATAGACCAATGACTTTACATAGCCCCACAGAAAATAGTCTAGCGGTGTTAAATCACAAGATCTTGGAGGCCAATTCACAGGTCCAAAACGTGAAATTAGGCGGTCACCGAACGTGTCTTTCAATAAATCGATTGTGGCACGAGCTGTGTGACATGTTGCGTCGTCTTGTTGGAACCACAGTTCCTGGACATCATGATTGTTCAATTCAGGAATGAAAAAGTTAGTAATCATGGCTCTATACCGATCACTATTGACTGTAACGTTGTGGCCTTCATCGTTTTTGAAGAAGTACGGACCAATGATTCCACCAGCCCATAACGCGCACCAAACAGTCAGTTTTTCTGGATGTAACGGTGTTTCGACATACACTTGTGGATTAGCTTCACTCCAAATGCGGCAGTTTTGTTTGTTGACGTAGTCATTCAACCAGAAGTGCGCTTCATTGCTAAACAAAATTCGCTTATGAAAATCGACCATTATTTTCGAAATAAAATTGCACAATTTGAAAGCGTTGTTCAGGCGTGAGTCTATTCATGATGAATTGCCAAACCAAACTGAGAATAAATCACTTGACAGCTGTTAAATCGGTCGCCAGCTTGGAAAGTAATGCCAACTTAAACTTCTATACCTGGAAAAAAACACTCTGTATTTCTGAACATTTCAAGTTATTCTCTCTTTAACACATTTTATGGTGGACATAAATCTTGAACTGGCTTTATTAGATCCTAACTCGCCGAGAGCAATAGAGATCTAGACGTTTTATCCAAGAAAAGGAACTTTTAACCCCCATTTCCCAGTTCACTAGAAACATCTTCGATATCCCCTTTCATACTCAGTGGAGTTGTCCCGTGTTCTAATTATAAAATAATGTATATTTAATATTATTCGCATGCTTTAAATTATAAAATATCCTTAAAATTTATTAATTTGAGTATAAAATTATTTTCTTAATATTGAAAATGCATTGAATTCTTTTTTCGACATACTTTTTTCTTGTTTTCCTTGCAGTCTCTCTTTTTTTGATTTTTTCTTTTTTTGATCGGTAAGATACATAAAATAAACGTATATTAATTTTAAAAAAGGTGTGAATAATTATTTTTTTAATGTATATTGTTTATGAATTTAACATATTTGTTACATGTGGTTTATAAAGTATATTAAAAGATGAACCTCTACGTAACGAACTTTTTTCGGGAATTAGAGACTTCGTTATATAGAGGTCCAACTGTATTTTCATCTATGTCTAATTTTTCCTCCTTGAATATTTTTGCCTTGTAGTTAGAGTGAAAAACTATCATTTTCAGTCTATCTGTAAAAATTATCTCAATATATTTAAAAGCTGATTCGTATCTTTCAGTACATCAGTTGCGAGATCTGAACAGAAGCAATGATTCGACTTCCAATCCAAGTCCTTGTGCTATCAGTTGTAGCAGTTAGCAGTGTGATCGCTCTCAAAGGGTTTGATGATGATTTCATCAGTTTTAATAAAAAGACAGACATGTGTATCTCTCAATGTAAGCTGTGTGTGTTAGAGACTTTTTATTATTAAAAAATACCTATCGCTCACACACACATGATTTTAAAAGTTTGAAGGGAAATTTAAAAATAACCCTTATATACTTGCAATGGTAACACAACACAAAGAGGTGAAGAAATACAAGTGTACTTATTTAAGAATATTTTGTAAATTGATTGTAGATTGTGGGAGAGAGAGATATATATTTATTGATATATTGAAAAATCTTCTTATATCTAAACGTTTTCAATATATATGTTTCGGAAACAGCAGTTATGTAGTAGGAAAGTTGTATTACCATTGTATTTTTTTCATCAGTTATAATTGTTACAATATAGTCAACTGAGTATAAGTTTTTAAACTTATAATTTATGTAAACGTATGTGAAATGAGTAACTTAAAACGGGATGAATGGCATGAGCCCCAATGTTGTACAGAATCACGTTGTTTAAAATAAATCGATGAATGGGTAAAAGTAATTGTTCGAATCATTGCATTTTAATTTGAAACCAATAAAAAAAAAAGAATTATTGAGTTAACACTCTAAAGGCATTTACTCCATTCTAGTATTAGTCCTAAATTAGGAAGATGTTATTTATTTTATACTCCCTTCCTACTCTATGTCCTATACAACTTTATAGTGAGATGTTGTTCTTATTATTCTTTTAGATTTAAATACGTAGTCCCACTAAAGTTGTCCTATTTTATTGATAACACTTTTTTATCTCATTTCCAAGAAAATGCATTGGCTGTCAATTTGAATATGTAAATCACCTTTTAAGAAATATCAATCGATTTACAAACACTCTAAAGCTCATTTTGCATTAGAATGTTACGAATATATTTTCGATTCATATTCGATATTCATTTATCTTACAATTAAAATTTTTTGCTTCAGAAAAGTGATTAGTCTATTTGAGGACGATAGAATAGTTTTTTTCAGACTTTAGAAAAATAGTTTCTTTAACTTAGTTAAATTATTTTTCAAACTTCCTATAGGTTTAACAGCTATGTAACCTATATAAGGTATCCCGAAACTAATTGTCAGGTGGGAATGGGGTCGGTCAAGTAACTTTGCTGGTTTAGTTAAAATTAATGTAGTTTGAGTCAGGGTTTGGGGAAATGACAACTAACTTTGACTATCCATGAAAAGAAAAGTATTGTATACTATCCTAAGCAAGCTCATCAAAAGATGGGTCATTTAATTAAGTTTCCAAAATATGGTACAAAACTTGTTCTTTTCTTACCCTAACAATTTTTTATTGCGATTTTTTTTAACAAAATTATTTTATTTTAAAAAACTCAATGAAGTGAGTAACTCAAATCAAGCAATAAATTTTTAAATAATACAAAAAACATTTTTGAAATACTTTAATTTTTTGTCCGAATTGTTTGCCTTATAATTCTTTTAAACCAGTCTGCAACCGAACTGTTTCAAGGGATTGCTGGATAAATGGAAAAAATAAATTTAGCTAAATACTCATGACTCATCAAGAGATCACTTTTAAAAATTTCTAGAGTCTGCATTAGCGTAGAAGGTAACAAAATGTATTAACCCTTTATTGTACCGACGGTACTTGTAAATACCACTCACTTTAAAGTTACATAGAATAGCCACTTTTACGAATACTCTGAAGAAACTTAGCAGGAATACTTTTTGCAATCCACTCTTCCCAGATATATGGCAGCACGGGTTCTATGATGAGGATTTTAGCGGGTAAGGTGAATAGTTTTATCGCAGAAATTGCGTTTTCAGTGGATTTCGAAGATTGTCATTTCTGTTCCGAAAAAATAGTTAATGTCAAAATGTAAGTGTCTTAATTTTATTGCATGTTAATGAAGACCTTAGAAAACGATTTGACTGTGTGTGTTTATTTTAAGTGAACAGACTTTATAATTAATTTTACAGTTGAATATCTTTAATTAATTAATTAGCCCTAACTAATTAAATTTCCGAAAGTTGAGTATTTCGTTTATGTCCATCCCTTAATTTTCAATGTAGTGATTCAAAAAAAAAATATTACATGAAAAAAACTGCAGTAAACCATAATGTGGTAGATAAAGGGTTAAAGTGTTTCAAAAATGTATTCTATTTTATTTTTAATTTATAGCTTAGTTTGAGTTGCACACTTAAGATTGAGTTTTTAAATGAAGACATTTCATAAAAAAGCATTGACAATAATTGTTATTGATAGAAAAAACAAGTGATATATTACTGTGGAATCTTAGTTAAACGGGCAATCGTTTGAAAAGCTTTTCTAGGGTTGCAAGTACATTTTTCTTTTTAAAGCCAAAGTTAGGTGACATTTTCTTAAACCCCGACTCAAATAACCTACGTCAATTTTAACTAAATCAGAAAAAGTATTCGATTTATTTGTGATTGTGACCAATAGCACAGCTATGTAAGGTGACGCTAGTGAAAAATTCACTAAAAAAAAGTGAAATGTGTGGTCACAGTACCTAATAATTTGATGGATGATGTCAATTTTCTACATTTTTAAAAATATGCTAGCCACCACTTATCCAAGTGAAACGGAATTTGTTTTAAATTTCCCAGAACTGATACAACCTTTTCTCCTTTCACTCCGTGCCCGCTTAACGTTGAATTTGGGGGGCTGTATAAATAAAGATTGGATAAAACAGCTTTTTTTGCAATTTGAGATTAATTTTTAAAAGTTTCGGATGCAACAAACTGCTGCAAATAAAAGTATTCAATTATCGAAATGTAATGCCTTGCATGATATTTATTGATTCGCTATTTCGAAATGTTACACTTCAGTACTTCCCAGAGCGAAAATTAAACTCTAAAAAAATAACTTGCATAATTTTGTATCGCTGTTTCTTGGAATTTGGAATTGTTATCACATGAAATATAATTCTAATTCCAAGATTTTTGTGCGTGAGAGTAGACATGTTTCGTACTCCTATTATCATATGTGTATAGAAAGTCTCTTACTTTGAAGTTTTCTCAAATTATCTTTCTTAATTAACCAAGAATAATTTATAATGAAGCTGTTGATTATTTTTCAGCTGGAGATCAAAAACTGTGCGATGGTCTAGTTGCTTGTAATTATAAGGGTCCGAAAAAGGTATGTAAGCTGACGCTTTCGAATTTACTTCACATTTAAAAATTTCATGAATTTTCAGCACTTTGATTAAAATATTTTTTCTTCATTCTTGAAAACAGAGTATACGAGTACGCTATTAAAAATCATCATAGTTTGAAATATGAAGGGTTGTGTTTACTTTTAAAACTCATTCAGTAGCTTGGTATTAAGGAGTTTTTAGAAACCTCATTTAAATTGTGTATGTCTATTTTGAATTATATCCGCTTGAAAATATATCAGGATAAGTATATAC
This sequence comes from Trichonephila clavipes, assembly GCA_019973935.1. NCBI lineage: Eukaryota > Metazoa > Arthropoda > Arachnida > Araneae > Nephilidae > Trichonephila > Trichonephila clavipes. The sequence goes on along the minus strand of BMAU01019210.1, from coordinate 663,879 downwards.
AGTCCATGGCCAAATTATTAGACGCACTCCTGTTTTTTGATAATTCATTGATTTATATAAGTTTATATGCAACACTTTCGTATTTAAACATATATCCAATGGATTTTAAATGAGTAAATTTATGATATATTTTGTATTTGTATTTATTTTTCACACATGGCAACACAAATTTAATAAATTGTCACACGAACGTAAACAAGTCAAAAACCTGCTCTAGTCGCGTTCGCGCATGCTTCAGTTGAGGACGTGTTTCTGTGGGTTAATGTGCTTTGTTTGTTAATTTAGCAGTTTTATTTTATGCAGTTATTTGTTTATTTCGTGTGCGGCGTTTAAATGATTAGTTTGTACACTTTCAGCATGGGTAAAAAAGGCAATTTTTTTTTCACTATGTAAGAAAGCAGAAGTAAATTCCCTTGTGAATGCAAAATTGTTTTCAAACCGCGAAATATCACGAAAGCTGAAAGTTTCTGAAGCTAGTGTACGACGCATAAAGAAGAAAATTGAGTCAGGGGAAGAATTGAGCCCAAAAAGAAAGAAAAATGCGGCAGAAAGCCTATTCTCCCCCCCCCCCAAGGTCAGAAAGATCTTTTAAGAAAATTTGCCTTGAAAACAGATTTGCTACCACAAAAGTGATAAAATCGCAACTCCAAGATATTAATGTGAATGCTTCTGAACGCACTGTTCGAAGAAAATTAAAAGATTTAAATTTTAAGACCTGCCGCCCCACCAGGAAGTTCAAGTTAACCTCTGCAACAAAAGCAAAGCGTCTGAATTGGGCCAAACACTGGCGTGATAAAAATGTGTACTTTTGGAGATCGGTATGTTGTTATAATTTATTCACAAAGTGTTTAACCATTTTCTATTACAGAAGAAACAGCAAAAATGTTTATTTATTATTTATTTTTATTTTTGACACGTCTGCTTCAGTGATGAAAAAACATTTGAAATTTTGCAGAACAAAACTCAGTTTGTGCGTCGTCGTGATGGAGAAAAGTTTTATTCTGACTGTGTTGTTCGGACTGTGAAACACCCTACAAAAATAATTATTTGGTCAGTCATCAGTGGCAAGGGTACTGGACTTGGTTAAAGGTATGATGTGGCAAGACCAGTACAAGATGTCTTGCAAAATCGCTTGATTCTGCAGCTGGAAGAATGGTTTCTAAATGGAATACCATACATTTTTATACAAGATGGAGCTCCCTCACATACAGCTCGGTCTATCAAAGCTTTTTTGGCAGAACAAAATATCCCTCTGTTGGATTGGCCGGGTAATATCCCTGATATGAACCCAATCGAAAACATTTGGGAGTTAATGAAAAGAGAAGTGTCTAAAGATGTGATTACAAATAAAACATAGCTCTTAGAAAGAATAATTCACGTGTGCAATCATCATCCTCAAATGCAGGAGACAGTACAGTCTTGTATTGATAGCATGCTGCGCAGAATTGAAGCTCTCACAGCGGCTAAAGGTGGCTCAACAAAATATTAATATTTAATTATAATTGTTCCTGTTTTTTCTTTCAAGAGCCAATAAATACATATTTTTTTCTTTAATGATGTTTTATTTGAGATAATAATAGATTATTAAATGGACAACCAAAAAACACACACTGTATCTGATGAATACAAAAAACCTGTATAGTATCACCCGATAATTAACATTTTTCATAAAATCTTATAGTGCGTCTAATAATTTTTGGCCAGGGACTGTATATTTGTGAACTGAAAATGCAAAATAACGGAGTTATTTTAATTCTATAATTATTCTATATCTTTTCATTTGAAGTAATGCTTTTACGAAACTTGTGTTTATGAGTAACATTTAAAAATTTCATATTCGTTAAACCATGTAAGGTAATGTTGCAAAACTTTCCAAATTTTTTAACATTCAGACATTTATAAACTTCATTACACATACATTACAGCTATGCTCTTTCACACAGGATAATTTTATTTATTATTATTCGCAAAGAAAATAAAATTTATAAGAAAATGTGAGTCTGTATTCTGAGTAAAATTTGTCCTTGCAACTTTTCGTTCATTCCTTTTTGTCTTCTGTGAGAGCTGACTCCTCAACACCAACAACAAACATTGCGATCGCAGCAAGGAATGTACCTTGAACAAGTAAGTTACAGCGAGAAACTTACTTTATTTGGTATTTTGCGCTTTTTTACGCACGCATTCGAGACTGTCAAAAATTATAAAATGGTGTGATCTTCTGCCTGACGCGTTTCGGAAGTGTGTTGGAGATCAGTTACAAAAAAAAATGTAGCACGTGCTCTAATCATAGGATTCTTAATTAAGAAAAAATAACATTCGTTCTAATTCTGCTTTGTAAATTTATGTTTTATTTTTGAATACGTTAGAAAACTTTTTAATGTACTTAGAATCTTTTATCTTGATTTTTTGCGTCTAGGAGTCACTTTAAGTAGCATTATCATGTATTATGTACAAGTTTTCCCTGTAGGAGATTTATCTTTAGATGAGTACGAGGGTCATAATCACCACATGTCCAAGCAGTGGTGTGCAGAAGGGGAAGGGAGGTCAACCTACCTCATAGACCAACAAATCTTAATTTATTGCCATAGATTTTCACCCTCAATTCTTTAGTTTATGTATTTTTTTTTTAGATGTCATCTCCTTATAAGTCCGTCATTGTACCCTAGTGTTCTTTTCCTTTTTCCAAGTAGTTTACGGTAAATAGGGTGCTATATTCCCGGGATACCCTAGTGATCCTTCTCTTTTCTATACCTTCATTTTTGTTATCTAATTCCATCCCCCTCCACACACTTCCTTTCCCTTTTCTCGTCCAGATAACAAATACAAGCTAAATTATTTGCACAATATACAATAGTTATTTTTTTTATTGTTACCAATATATTGAATAACATATAGCTCGGTTTTTCATTTTTCTATGCGTTAATATGTTTTTCTATAATTTATTTTTTTCAATTCATATGTTTGCCATATCATCAACACCCACTGTCCAACTAGTTTTGTCTCTTTTACTGTATTGTACAGTAGTCCAGCGTAGCCAATTCTGGTGCTTGCACCAATTTAAAATGAAACACTTTCTCACTCAAATGTTTCATAGCCACATTGTTACGCCCCTTTCGTGATTATATCTATCACTTCAAAATGAGGAATTATGTAACAATGCTTTAAATGCTTCATTATTTTCCTAGCTTTTTGTATAGCTTAACTATTGACTTTACATACCCATAATTTCAATAATAAAATAGAATGCAATATTTTCGTCCAACTAATCATACGGTAATCAAGCATAATTAACTGTGCAAATTAATCGTATTAATCGACATAAGTGCTACACTTAAGAACTTGCAAAGGATTGCACTTACTAAGGGACATGCCTTTGATATCTAAAGTCGAAAATTGCATTTTTCATGATCTCCTGTTACTCATCCACATTGTCCAATCAATTATTGATTTTTAAACACGGCGTCAAATAAATTAGTGAATTTCACTGAAAACAAAAAATAAGCAACCTGACCATAAAAACAGGAGATAGTATGTGTGCTTATGACCACACGATAGAAGTGATAACTTCAAATTTTGTAATGTTATTTCGGGGATTAGTTAGGTGAATAAAAAAAAAAAAAAAAAAAAAAAAGCAGGATATTAGTATTGTCGCATAAAATTATTTATTCATATGTCTGTACTCATAAAGTAATATTTTTTTGCGAAATATGCAATCTTATTTGTGAATTATATTCTAAAAGGAAACCATAGGTTTATGGTCGCTGAAATAGGTTATAAATACTTTAGATTCAAAATTATTTAAATATCTAAAAGAAACTCTTATCAAACATTGTTCCGTACTTTGTCGTGCTTTCATTTGGATCATTTGATATAATTAAATTGAATTTTGATTTTAAAAATCTACTAAAGGCTTTGATTTGAGTTTTGAAAAATCGGCATTTAAAACCCCACTTAAAATGATAGGTAATTTGTTCAGAAAAGTTGATCTGGCTTCAGTGTATGCAACTAAATTTTTGTCAATGAATTCAATAACTTTCCCTACACTTTGATTTGGTGAAATATAAATAGTAACCATTAGAATTATTTGTCCATTTTCTGCCCTACATTTATTTCGCTGGCCAAATTTCTCCGATATATGACGCATTAAACCCAAATGATTCAGTAGTATTGTTACCATTGTTACGAAAATTACGAACCCGGGCGTAACAATGTTTGGCTTTTTAAAACGCATCATTCAAGTTCACTCTCCAGCAAAACATGCCTAAAGAAGTTATCACTTCAAAAAGACTGATATGTCTAAATCATAGAATCCCCAATGGTTCCTAAGGATCTCTGGGAATCCTTATATCTACTGAGGAGGCCCGTGGCAATTTAAAGTTAATTTGAGAATAATGGACAATGTTAGAGAATCTGTGAAAGGTTTAATATACAGTAAAATATTTGTGACTTATTTCCACCATTATGAAAGCTAAAAAACACTTATCTTTTTTATATGTTAAAAATTCCAGATTAAAAATTACATATAGATGTATAAAATAAAAGTAACGACAAGCATTGTACGGTGTAAGTGTGGTGCCGATTGTGAGTGTGGCTATCTATACAGGTTTTAATGAAAACGGTATCTCACCACTAAATGCAATAGCTTGTCTAAAATGCAGCAGTATAAAAGATTTGTGCATCTAGTCAATAATTTAGTTTTGTTTTGGGAATGATCCGGTGTTTAAAATGAAAACAACGAATTTCCTACAATCTTAAACTCAGAAAAGCAGTAATATTCTTTATATTGTTAAGAAAATTAAAATAGGTTATGCAAGGATTTTTTAACGTAATTGATATCTTCTTGTACATAAATTTATTAACCAAAGTTATACTTTTATTAAAGTAATTTTATAAAAAAGTTTTATTATATAATATTTATCAATTTCATTCATCATTTTCGGGATATCAAAGTCAAATTTGTAATTTTTCTATTATGCATTAAAAAAGAGTTATTTCACTCGGGGGGTACGTGACCAAATTTTTGGAGTAAAAAGGGGTCCATAAGCACAGAAGTTTGGAATCCACTGGTCTAAATGAAAAATTAACTGGACTGAACTCAATGGCACAACAGCCCATGAGGGCCAAGGCCTACTATGACTACCTCAGTTTACGTGATCTTGGGCACTGGGGTACATGTGCAGATATTTCGGTCAAGGGGTCAGCCTGAAGCAAAAAACCCAGTGTTCAGTTTTCAAGCAAGCTTGGTTCTCATTTGTCGACCCACTGAAGGGCTATAAGGCTCATTTGTCGACCCACTATAAGGCTGAGTCGACCTTGCCCAGGATGGAATTAAAACCCCTCAAATGTGGCGTGGAAGCGCGATACACTACCACTCAGCCACTTAGAAGAGCCACTTGAAGAGTTCGGCCACTTGAAGAGGTCGGCCACTTGAAGAATCAATAGAAATAAATTGTAGGATTTTTGTATTGTTACTTATGTAAAATGAACAAGAGACAGATTTTTCAGCACAATAAAAAAAAACTCGGTAATAACATTCCAGAAACACCTTTGAGTTTTAAGTAAATTTCCACATTACCATTCCTTTCATTTGTATTATTAATCACTCATTGCTGCTACGGATAAATATATTATCAAATATTCACTAATTGCTGTAAAGGATAAATAGAATATCAAAGTATATCATGGCATTATGCTTCTTTATTTTAGTAGGAAAAAAAACATTTCGTTGCTTCTTACACTAATTCCTCATAACATTTCAGATCGCTACTATTTTCGAGAAGTGCGTAAGTGAAAACCTTCCTGGTGGCACTTTAGGAAAATGCAATGACAAAGATACATTGTTCGGAAAATCAGATGTGTTTAATAAAGTAAGAAACATTTTTATTTCATTCTATGTATTTAAATCTCTTTACATCTCCCCAGTGGCGTAACAGAAAATAATTGGACCCCCCCCGCAAGGTCAGATCTTGGGCCCCAAGCCGGATATATATATACAAAGAATTGCAAAACCATAACATAATGTACCTTTACACATCACGTAAAAATATTTAAATATTAAACTTATAACTGAATATAAAATCAACCTGTGTCTGAGTAAACAAAGTAAATAATGTTTAACATTAGAGAGTATTTAAAGTATTTAAAAAATGGAAAATCTTACAACAGTCGACTGATAACCTGGTAACTTAAATAAAAACGATACACTAAGAAAACACAAGCATTGTAAAATAATATTTTCGATTTCAGATCCCTATGATAGAAAAAAGGTATCACTTACCAAATTCTTCGTTTATGAATCCCGGGATGAGCTTGACTTTGTTCATCAAGTTCCCTGGCATTACTACTACTAGCACTTGCACAAGATGAACTTGCGGATATTAAAAAGTTATCCAATTTTGCATATTTGCTATTAATATTATACTCCTTTACCTTTCAAATTTTTCGTTTTTGAGAACCACTCAGTTTTTTTTTAACTCCACTCATTTTAGGGCCGCGTTTCTTCTTATCTTATTAACAAAATAACAATATAAGAACCAGAATAATTAATTCCGTTTACAAAAAACAGTTCTAATATTACAAGAGAGAAAAGTGAGATCGAAATGTTTTAACAGCGAAGGAACACTCCCTATATTGAAGTGCATTGAATATAAAAAAATATATATGTTCTAAAAACACACACAATTTTGTGAAACATTTCTCATTATGCTTTATTTGATTGCATACTCATAAATCTACGGAAATTTCTGTGGGCATATGGGTTTCTAAATCATAAATCTAGACCATGTAATCATTTAAAATGCTCTCTATGTGTTTTCAAGTATCGCAATACAATTTTTCATGAAAAAAGCATAACAGATGTACGTTATTTACGAGTTCGCTAAATGAAAATGAAATATATGGGAGGGGGGTAATAAGTTACTTTGCAACTTCAGTAAAAAGTAACATGTCTTTTTTTCTCCCTACCGCTAACATGAAGTATACTAAAAAAACAGTGATGCATATTTTTTACATTTTATCTTTCTAGCATTTTATCCAATTTTCCTTCTGACTTTCTTTTTATCTGTTAGTAATTTAGGTTTGGAAAGAAAACCCATTAAAGAAAAGTATCTCTTTCGTCGCGGGGATTACAGCAAATTAAAATGTTTTTTTATTTGGTTATTGGATCTAAGATCTCTAATAAGCGATCAAAGTTTTGATTTTGAATGATGTTAGATCGTCAATTTGAAAATCGCTTAAAAATTAGATTAAAAAAATGTAAAGCTAATTTTGTGAAATTCTACGTTATTGGCGTCAGTCTAGCTTTGGGCCCCCCGCAGTGCGGGGGTTGCTTGATTGATTGATTGATTGATTGAATATTAACGTCGCACTGTTCAGCTACACGAGGGCTTTTGGCGACGGACCACGTAATTTTGAACCATGGTCAAGTGACGTGGACGACACCTGAGCTGGCACCCCCTCTCCTAACTACCACACCACACCAACGGGAGGACGTTTCAGCTCTCGACAGATTTAGCGTGCATCGCTGCCCTACACGGCGGGTCTTTAGTGGTACTGGGCTCGAACTCGTGACAAAGCCAGCCACGATCCGATGCCTATACCACTCGGCTACCGCGGCCACTCATCCTTCTTCGAAATAAGACCCTTGAGTAATAACACACTTTTGCCATGGCTTGTAAACGTCATCGAAACATTTCTGGAATCCATTTTTTAGTCATGTCCTTTAATTTAGTCTACGATACACTTTTAACTTCATCTGCAAATTGGTCTTCATTTAACATACGGTGATCGATATGTTGACACACCAATGCATGTTAAGATCCTTAGTCAGTATCCATTGACATGTGGTCAATGACATCCCAACTGATTCTGCTATAGTTTGTTCTACGTACAGCCGCAGAAAACGTTCCGATATTTTCAGTGGTGTGGGAAGTCTGCGGACGTCTAGAATGTTTATCGTATTCATCACTTTCCCTGCTTTGCCTGAAACGTCGATGACACTCAAAATCTTGCGTTTGCAAGAATGTGTCACAGCCTTACACCTGCTTCAAAATTCCGTTCGTCTCCGTAGCACTTTTTCCCAAACGAACACAAAAATTAATATCCATTATCCGCTCAACACAAACGCGATTTCTTTCAATCACCGACGACTAAATACATTCGCCTACAAAATACAACTCTGTGGCGACGCATCGACCAAGTGATTTGGAACAAACTTTTTTAAAAAAAAAAGGGGGAAGATTACAATAACACAGAAATGTTACTGTAGTCACTCTACTGAAAAAAATTTTCACGTTATAGGCTCAGACCGGGAACTTTTGAATACTACTAGTAAAATGAATTCATTTGCAATGAGATTTATAAATTTCAGATTTAAGCCCGATCTTAAGAAAAACATATCGGTTTGTAAATGAATTATAATAAATAAATTTCTTGTCTTGCTAAATTTTTTTTAATATTTTAATTCGAAGGCGCCGCTTTCTTTTACAAGTGTATTTATTCTAACAAAGAAAAATTAACTTAACAAAAAATATAAGAAGCATCCAAGTGTTTTAATAAAGAAAAATTCGCACGCCAAAGCTCTCAAATACACATATACATACCCTGAGTATTTAAATTATTACGACCACCCCTTCATTACTCTAATGGACTTCGTTTTGTTTTTAATACTGCATGGATTCTACTTGGCAGCAACTCTATTTGTTGTTGGTAGGTGGTATGGGGAATTTGAGACCATATCCGATGAACCGCACTCTCCAATGCCTTCAGATTGACCAATGATGGCCGCAAGTCGGGTGTTGAGACCTGGTTTTCTGTTCGGAAATCCATTCTCTGTAAGCATTAATAACTGCTGCTCTCGAACACTTCACAAGAGTAACCTTTTTCTGATACTGGTTTCATCCCTTCGAGCACCTACAATCACAGATACAGCTAAAACCACGTTTTTCACCAATTTCTTTACAAGAAGTACAACACGTAATTGATTCTTCACTATTCCTTCATCCCTATAACAATTCCCGCCACACAGCTGTGAATCGGCTTCTTTGTGGAAATAATCATCACACGCGCATTTTTGCAGCTTCATCTCGAAAGTTATTGCGTGGTCCCACCTTGGACCTTCTCCTCAACCTTTTGACATCATGAGGGACCCTTTCTCGCCACTACCAGGATGTAACTGGATGCTAAAAGGGCACCTGCTCCTGACACGCGAAGCGAGAGAAGAGAGACAATGAGAATCAGAGATGCTTTGAAACCTTGGAAGTGAGCGGAGCCCGAAAGAGAATTCCCCTCTCACAAACCACATCATTGGAACTCTAATACTCTGTAATAACTTCAACGTATGATCTGTAAATAATAGCTTGTGACGTAAATAAACTAAATTTTTAAACTGATCAATATCACGCTAGCGTTATTTATCTCAAACGTCACATCCCCTATTATCCCTCTTGCCCTCTAGCAGCAACTGCGGGAAATTATATCTTATCTGCGTATAAGTGTCAAGTGATCATAAAAATTTGACCACTCAGTGTATATATCGACATATATACCACGGTTAATATACCAAAGGTAATAAATTCCCATTTTAATCGAAACCCATATTTTTTAATGTATCAATTTCTTTACACAAAAAATAAATATCTTATTTCTTCATCTCACATTAGGAAACTCAATTAATTACATAGTCAGCATTGCATTGTTAAAGCAGAAAAATCAGACTTTTACAAACATTTTCTTATGTTTGATCAAAATTTAAGAATGCTTCCAATGGGACGCGATATCCAAATGATCATGGTCGTGAACTCGTGACAAGCTTTGCTGAATAGCAGGTTCGAGTCCTGGTGCCGCTAAAGACTCAGCGTGTACAGAAACTGACGTGCATGTTAAATCTATCTAGTTCTTCACGTTGGCGGGGAGTGGAAGTTTGTAAAGTGGGGTGCTATCTCAGGCATCTTCGTCACTTGACAGAAGGTTTAAAATAACGAAAAGATGTCACCAAAAGCTTTAATGCAACTTTACATAACAAAAAAAATTAAATTAAAAATACTTCCAAGTTTATTATTTACTTGAGCAAAGCTAAGAAATAATGAAAACCAACTTTTTAAAACTTTTCTAGAAATTACTTTGCAATTCTCCACCCAAAATGTTCCTCTTCCAAACAATGGTTCTACTAACTCATAACATAAATAAATAATGTAAATAAATAATATTTTGGACCACTTTATTTCCTTTAATAATTTTTAAATTACTATTTTAGTATTTCCAATGCCTCTTGGATCATTTACCCCAGGTAAGTTGACAGATTTCTTAGTTAATTTTTTTTAAAAAAAATATACCTTAAGGTTTATATGTTTTAATTAATGATCAAGTTTCTGCACAGATCACTATTTTACTAAAATTTCTTATAAATCAAGAAAGAAAAGTATGAGTATTATTTATTTCGGCGTATAACGCGCTCTTTTAGCGTAAAAAATAAGATCGAAACGTACGAGAGCGTGTTATACACCTTGAATCAAAATAAAAAAAAGAGAAAAAAATTATACGTGTGTGTGAGAGAGAGTGAGAGACAGCATAAAAACAAATAGAGAGAGATTTCTACATTTATCTAAAATAAAGGACGTACCTTATGAAATTTCATTATTGAATAGCTTAAAAAGTTCATACTATATCGTTAGGTGGATGACCTGAGTACCTAGCTCTTCCGAGCTATAAACTCACATCGTTAGGATTTTGAATGACTGTAACCTATTGACTCTTGCTCTTTGTTAATTTAAAATACTTGAAAGTTAAAATATACTTGAAGAAGAATAAGAATTAATAAAAATTAAAAATAATAAAATGCATTAAGTACAAGAAAAATAGCTTCAGAAACGGAGCAAGCACCGAAAATGAAAGCAAAAATTTCAATCTTGGGTGGGCGGGATGAGGCCCGACCAATGGGAATACAGCTTAGATCTCGGTCGTTGAGAATGATATAAAAAATCAAACACAGCATTTTTAAAACCTAATAAAAAATAAAATACTTAAAGAAAAAAAGTAGAGAAGTGCATGAAAAATAAGAATGATCTGGTTAAATAATTTTCCGAGGAAAATTAAAGAGTGATAAAGCAAATGAGAAAAAGTGAGCTCCAGGGAATCGAACCCGGAGCAATACATTAGAGAGAAGCTATTTCGTCATATTAGATTTGTAACATCATAACTATGTGCAGTCAAAATATTGTCCACTTATAGTGATAAACTCAAAATACACCGTATGTGTGTGAAATTTTAGAATTGAGAACTTAATATTTATTTCTTTTTTATCTAGAAATCAAGCTTAAGTGATGAAGACAAAAAACTGTTTAACAACTACAAGGTGAGGTATTCATTTCTCTTTAGTATTAATTGGTATCAATTTCTTACAACAAGAAGTCAGATTATAAAATAAATAAAAATTTAAAACAAAAAGAAATTGTAAAGCAAAATTTGATATCGCAACTAATTTCTAAGATGTGATAAAATCAATTCATGTTTTCAGAGTTTTTTATATATATGGAAATAATAATAAATTTGCAACTTAAGTGACGTAGTATTTGTAAAATTTGAATCAAATACCCAATACCCTTTCCGAAAGTTTTTTCTCTGATTTTTTTTTTCTTAATTTTGCACTTTATTTTCATACTTAGTGAAACACACACATTTCACATTGCTTTTGTGAAAACTTGTGAGCCATAATTACGTGTAAACTGCTGTTTTGAAAATGATTCAACTTTTTTTATTTTTTTCAGCAATGCATATATAAACAAGGAGACAAATGCTTCAAGGATTCAGGAATGCAAAGTTAGGTTTACTTTATGAAATGAGGAAATAAAGAAATGCTTTTTCAGAGATAAAAAAAACTACTGATTAATTTAACAGCTACTACAGAACTGTAACTGGGGCTAATTTTTGTTCATTTTTTTCATTGATTATATAACAACTAACAGAAAAGTAATAAAATTATATTAAGACTTATGACTCTTCTATTACTGGATTGTTATATACTCAATAACGCAAACGAAAAAATATTTTTTCACAAAAAATATTAACTTCATATAGAAGCTTTATACTACTACATAATATTCGATGAAACTCAAAGGCACTCTCAAGACATCAGTGTCCTAGAAATGTATTTAAAAATACATATTTGTAGAATTTTTTTTAAAAAAATGCGGACACACACACATCACGGAAACAAAAAATTGAAAAGACGAGGCTGTAGACAACCAATGAATTAAGTAGTAGATAAATATTCAAAAATGATTAAAAGGATTAGGTAAGCAGAATAGATATCGGAATATTCATTATTCATTATTCCCTCCATGGTTTAGAAGGCTATAGTAAAAAACTATGATGAATACAACAAAAAAGAATACTTGATAGAATACAGAAACAATTAAAGTTTTATTTACGTACTTTAAAAGTATCTTAAATGTAAAACCTTGGTTACACAGCATACATGAAGGCGATAGTCTATTTCCTGCCTCACTCTAATCAGCATAATACTACCAACGTTATTGAAAACACATATTATCCTTTCCCTGCTATTCAAAAACTTGATCTTTTACATAAACTAAGTTTTCGTCCCCCCCCTTTCCAGCGTAATGTAACGCAATGGGCTCAATTCATGAAGTCACATGATAAAAACAAACACGTGTTTTCCATTGAATTCAAAACAAACATTAAACTAATTGTATTTGTTCTATTTTTTTGTAAAACCCAGATAAAATTTCAAATTTCATATTTGGGTAGATGTTTAAATGTTAGGGGGAATTCTTCAAAAAAGATTTTTTTAAATGAAAAAAAGTCAATTTTTTTATGTTTATACTTTTAAATAAAATGCATTTTGTATGCATATGTACTTTTTAAGAGAAAGTTTCTGCAAAGAGCAAAACTTGGCAACACCGGAGCGCGTGAACTGATTAGCTGGAAACACTAGATAGTTTTTATCGTGTGACTATGACGTCGCAATAGTTTTTAAACTTATTGTCTAGAATCACGTGGCTTTCACTATCATGTGATTGTGACGTCACATGAATTGAGCTTATTGCATGAAAACATTACACGTGCTGTCAATAACTTCTATAATACCTAGTTGAGTGGAGTGGAGCAGGAACTGGACTATCACATTGTTGTATGCCATGTAACTAAGTTTTCACTCATAGAATAGATATGTAATTAAAACTTGAATTTTTTTTCTATATTTTTTCAAATGTTCTTTTTTTCTACATTCTATTCGTTTTAGTTTTTGTACTATAGCGCTTCGAAACCCTGGAGAGAAGTATGAAAAACCTTGTATATGCTTTTTGGACGTAAAATTTCAAAGCCTGTTTAAAGAAAAAAAACTCTTGTATAACGTCCTTTGCGTCTTCCTTTCCAATTTTATAATTTATTTTTCAATTCCTACTATTAACTCACACTTTCTATATATTTATTTGTTTGTTTGTTTATTTATTTATTTATCTTGATGGAATTTTAAATCGTTAATAAAATACATTTTAAAGCGCTCAATTGAGCTAAAATTTTATATACATGATTATTTTGGATGACAATAAAGTAATTTAATTATAATCAATAAAAATTAATTGATTATGACTTATTATTCAAAGAAATACAAATACAGCCACGTTGGCATCAGTTTTGGCGACTTGTGTCAAAACTTGAAAAGGTTTTTCTTCACATTTTAAAGCATTCAGTTGAACTAAAATTTTATTAACACGATTATTTTGGATGACAATGTGATACTTTACTGACAATTAATAAAAAGTAATTACCACTTAATGTTGTGATTCTGTCATATGTATATACATATTTATATTCATTGTAACTATGTAGTAAAAAGTAGCTAAACTAAAAATTTTCTTTGTTGATCTAAGTAGGAATTGACTTAAAATTTTTTTTTGTATTACTTGTTTTATTATTCTTTTATAGTTCTTCGCACGGGTTAACTGAAAAATTAAACAATACAGATTGAAGATAAAGAAGTTTTTGATGATTTAATTTTACATGAATTGCAGATGAAACAAAATAAAAAAAGCTTTTTGCGTATCTCAGCTGAAAAAACTCATATTTGTTAAATTTTAAGTCTGGAGGTGTAATAGTTGATAATAAGGTTTTTTTTTTATTTATAACGGGTCGATTTTTGAAAATACCTTCCTAAGCTGATCTCTGCTCAGTAAAAATAACATATTGTTACAAATTTTGTGTAATGAATGCTTAAAATAGTGTAAATAATTTATATCTAGATGTGTAATACGTTAATATTACATTCTGTTGAATTTATTTTAGGTTAAAATTGGAATATTCTCAAGCAACGCCATTCCTTACATTATAATGGCGATTCAATCGAAACATAGCGAAATGTTGGCGATAGAGCCAAGTTGGCATCATTTTTGGCGGTTAATTGAACGGTACAAAAGTTGATAGCCGCGCCACTGAGATGGAGCAGCGCTACTGAGAGGCGCTAGTTGGTATGTAGTACCACCAGGGGGGAGCTGCACTAAAGAGGATAGCACAAAAACCTTCCCCACAAAAAAATACATATATATGCCAATTTTCATAGTGATCGGTTGAACGGAGTTGGAGTGAACCGAGGCCATATGTACAAACATCCATTTATATAGAGAGAGATTATAAATTTAGACATCTGGAATGTAAATGCGTGGCAGAACACCTAAGGAATATATCCTACAGACTGCAACAATTAGATTTTTCCCCCCAAAGCGGATAAGCAAAGTAAAATACATATTGTTTTGATTTTCAATATTTCCCCTGATGCCTTCCATTACACTACACGAGATTTCGTTTTTCCTATTTTACATTCTTTGAATCTTTAAAATACCTCATGGCTCTTTTTAATTTGCATCAAAATTGTCTTAGAGTTTTTTTTTTTCGCAATTGAAAGTAGTACTTTTCAATAGAAAAAGAAAACTTTCTGCTGAACTCGATACAAATTCATGCAGATCTCTTCGATTTTAAAATTCCGACAGTGGCGTATATTTTCAAGGAATAGAGGGGATATATTTTCAAAAAGGATGTAGACGAAAACATTTCGGAAGGTAATCTTTATGCTAAAAATTTTTTTTAAAAAAAACCGTTGATCTATGGGAGGAATTTGAACCCTCACCCTTGTGTACGTGATTGATTTCCGAAGTGAATTATCATACCTGATGTGTGTGAGCTTGATGTAATCTTTTAAATGACAATACATTTTTCAAATATATATGGCTAGTTAGTTGAAATATGAAAAAGACAAAAAAACAAAAAAAAATTAATGTCAACTACTAAATATGCAAAAATGGAATTATCAGATTCTGTGACTAAAAAAAGGAAACTAAAATCTTAGAGGAGAGGAAATTGTTGTTGTTTCTAATGCCACTCGTCTGACGTAGTCAGATCGAGGCCCACGAAATTCATCGTGGCAAGGGGCTAGAAGTACGCCGGTCGTTAGCCTTGAGCACCATACAGGTGACAGTACGATTTAGCTTAAGGAAATTCCCCGAAGGGACGATATAGATGGCGACACCACCTATCTCTACCTCCACAATTTCTGCATTGAACTGAAGGGGAGGGAAATATTCTCCAGTCCCTGCGCTCATGACTCAGCCCACAAGACTTCGGACCCACTGATTTAACGAGCACGTACCCGTGTGTACTCGGAGGGTGTATGGTGGCATCGGGCATCGAACCCAGGCCTTTTCGGTCTGGAGTCCGATGCTCTAACTACTAGGCTACCCACGGCCCACGGAAGTTATTTTATGGAGTACCCTTCACATTTTTTTTCTAATAATAATTTTACTGGTTTTTGATTAAAAAAATCCTCAAAACCATCCTGAGGATAAACTATTTGTAGAGAATTGTCAGTTGTCAAAACAATACTCTTTTTCTTGTTGCTATGAAGCCATATTTTCAGGATTACGTGCAAGTCATTTCTATTTCTATTTACAAAAGTCAGTAATATAATATATTTTCTGCTTCGGTACATTCAACGTGAACCCACAGAAAACAACTCTGAAGTATTGAACCCAAATTCCCCCTCGTTGCTATCCATTAGAGATGATACATCAGAATGGAAAGATTCATAGCTGCTAACCCTGAATCTATTTCTAGTAGGTTCAGGTATGGAAGAGGTCGGTCTCAATTTCGTTTCTCAACAGAGGGTCTTTAAATGCTCGGTTACCTTTGTTGCTTTAAAAAACTTCTGGTTCTTTCTTCTTAATTTTTTTCTTTCAGTTTGTTTTCAAAACCTATTCTTTACGGGGAGTATGTTATTATCCAGCTTTCTCTAGATCATGAAATACCTAATATTCCATAATACACGACATGCCATCTTGGAAAATGAGCCTTTGAGCTGGCAGGAAAAAACGCTGTCAGAGAAAACACGATCCCAGTTTAACACACAAACTACAATTCTTTTAGTGTACATTATGCTTAACATCAGAGTTCAAGTAATTTATCCACCAGTAGGTAAAAATGCTTGAAAATTTACCTGCAAAAGCTTTTGAAAATTACAAAATGCACTTTGTTCTGTAGCTAGTAATACGACAACAACAAGTGATCAATCCATCAAGATAGCTTTTTGAGTAGTGCATGGTTTTTCCTGGTGTTGACAACTACAAACAGAGCCAAAACCTTGATATTCCATGTTTTTCGACTATTCCCTGATACCCCCTTCTCTCCTCCATATGTAATTTCACAAAATATTAACTAGAGATATGTAACTCAGGAAAGCACCTCTATAAGTAAATGAACAAATAATCAAATACACAGAATTTAGAACATAAGTAATAGTTAAATTAGTTAATTCACGTACACACTATTATCAACATATATATAAATCTAGACCTAACATATAGAAATCCTCAGCAACCTAAACAGAAGGTATAAATAAAAAACTCATATCATTCCTATCCAGATGTTGTTTTAAATCTCTCTCTTCAACTGAATCTAATAAGAATCTTGTGGTTTTCTTACATCCATGATCGCTATTAATTTAGTGAGAGGCTTTCATGAACTTGACAGCAAAGAAGCTTATTTTTGCTAGACAACTAACGTTTATTTACAAGAATAATTTTTGAACTAAACAGACTAAAAAAAAAAGACGCAGATACCTTCTACTCTTAGCGGCGTCAAGAAACCAAAGTCATACTCGCTGGAATAAAAAGAATCATTTAAGTAATATAAAATCGTAATAAATAAGATAATAAAAATAAGAGCAAACCTTGCAATGCATTCGTTTTTGTCTCTTAATTTTATTAGCGCACCTGGATAACATTTTATTGGAAACTAGCTGGTATACCCGTTCTTCGCACGGGTGAATTTAAAAATTAAAAGATAGACTGTAGGATAAAGAGTTTTTAATTAGTTAATTTTACGTGAATTGTATAAATTAAACAAAAAAAATCTTTTTACATAACTCAGCTGAACGAAAAAACCATGTTTGCTAAATTTTAAGTCTTTAGATATAATTGCTTATTTTTTATTGCTTATTTACGATTTTTGAAAACACCTACCTGCTCAGCAAAAGTAACACACTGTTACAAATTTTGCGTAATAAACACTAAAAATAGTGTAAATAATTTTTATCTGGATGTGTAATACGTTAATATTACTTTCTGGTGCATTTATTTTATGTTAAATAGCTGTTACCCCCCGCGACTTCATCCACGTGGAATTTAACAAAAAAGTGTTTATTCACTTCGCAGAGTTTACGAAAACTTTTCTCCTACTTTGTGAATCTATGTTTCCTTTTTTTTTATTTTTTTATTTGCTTTTTGTTGAGCAAGGGGTGAAAGGGACGCATGACCTCTGACATTGTCGAGTGGGTGAGGACTAAAATCTTTTAAGATCAAAATAGGTCTAAGTAGCAAGTAGGGTGAAACGCGAACACAAACGAAGCCTCAAGGAAGGGGGTGAAAGGGACGCAAGGCCTTTGACAATGCAGTTAAGGACTGTAAAATCATTAGGATCAAGACATGAACGGAAAATGTCGCGAATGGCAGCAACCTAATCAAAGAAAAAAGCTTGATATAACTACTAGCAATCGTTGAAACAGAAGGCTCGCAAAATAAAATAATTCCTATTAAATAAAAATAATCCCCATTGAATAAAAACAGTTCATATTGAAATAAATAATCCCTATTTGAATCGGATATTGCTCACTATTTCATTAGTTTTAATTTATTTTCTCGGAATCCTAATTTTTTTTCTAAAATAAAATAATTCTAATAATGTTATTCCTTATAACATTAACTATCTGCCAGTGAAAGTTTCGTCAAAATTGGTCAAGCCGTTTCAGAGATTATCCGGAACAAACAGACAGAAAAAAATTTTAAAAATTGATTTTTTCATGTAAATACCGTATATACATTTGAATGCATTTAGTAAAAAGCTGTTAATTTCAAATTACAAACAGACACTTCATTTTTATTTATATGTATAGATGTCAAGTACTTTCTAAAAATAGCGGCTGGTTAATAGACAATTGGTTAATACTTCTTTTGTTTCTATGCTCTAGTAACGATTTTCGCTGCTTGCGTATTACCGATGCCGCGTTGAGTAAGTGAGTGCTTATTAACGTCACATTATAACGTAACACGAGGGCTATTAGTGGCGGACCTCGTAATTTTGAACCTCGGTCAAGTTCATCTGAACTGGCACCCCTTTCTCCTAACTACACATCACGCCAATGGGTAGACATTGAGCCACGACAGATAACGTACATCAGCCCCTCTACATTCCTGATCTTCAGTGGAATTAGGGCTCGAACTCGTAGCACACTGGTCACGAGTTCGAGACCATAACCAAATGCCATGTTGAAGAAAATCGTCAAATTTGCACCAGATTCTGACAACTTGATGGCATTACATCGCATAACTGTGTTTCGCCAAACGATTCTTATTTAGTCGATGCCTTCCAACATGCATATTTTTTCGTTCTGTCTATTTTACACGATACCATTCCACGATACCATGTGATGGTTGTGAGCTTACAGTCAAATGTCCTGATACCACTAAAAATACGCCTTGTAGAGGGACTGTTTCATATTTTATTTTTCGATGTTCGATGTCTTAAACTAGTGTGCTGTGAAATTTTGGAAGGCGGGTACCATCATGAAGTGTTCATTTTAACATGTTTCGGGATTCGTCACCAATAGCTCCAATTCTCCTTCGTAGTGCGTTACCAAAAAATCTATCCGCGTATTTTCATATTTATCTAAATTTCTAAAGAGGCGGTTGTTGGATTTTTTAACAACAGAAGAAAATGAAAATAAAATTGATTTAATACGTTTTTTCCCTTAGAAAAGGAAACATCCACTCGACACAAAACCAGATTTCAAAAAACAAGCATTTTAAAAATGTAACGTTATAAGCTGCAGATGTTACCTTATTTAATTAGAAATGGCAATTTCGTCGAGACGCCTGCTTTTTAACCTCAACCAATCAGTACGTCAAGTAAGGAAGATTAACATTTAGATTTTTTCGTTGCTTACCTCAATTCAGAGGTCAGCAAGAACACTGAATGCATTTTGGATGACTTTATACAGAAAACATTTGTAACTTCTTTAAAAAAATAAAGGTATTCCAGAAAAATCTAATTTTACTCGTTGTCAAATGCGCATTCAGTAAAGTTTTAATATAATTTCTCATTGCATGTTATTAAACTAGTTAAGATAGTACAGGGTGGGACGAGGAAACTTCTTATTTTGAGAATGTTCTAGTGATGTTCGTAGGGAGGATAGGGGCGTGTGAAGGGGTGCAGAGGAAGGTGTTGAGTGGGATATTTATGTTTTTCCCGTCTCAGTCTCAAATTAGTTGTGGTCAAGACAGCAGAGAGCTTTCGCTGTGGATGCATATATCTCTAAAGGTTGGTCGGTGATTGCAGTGCAACGTGCCTTTCGTCGTCACTACTTCGATATTTCTCCATGAGGTTATGTTCCTGATCGGAAATGTGTTTTAATGTGAATGGATGCCTTCAGATCAACGGGAAATGTCTCCAAAGAAAGGAAAGGACCTCCAAAGACCGTTAGAACACCAGAAAATGGGGAATGGATTCGAGTGTCAATTCAGGTCGGTATGTGACAATGATCCAATAAATCTTACACGCTCTCCAAGAAAGGGATCTTGACAACGTTTGGTACCAACAAGATGGGCCACAGCTCGCATCTCCAGGATTTTCGTGGGTATTTTAAGGGCAGCCTTCCCCGAATGACTATCTCCCTGCGAGGGGACCTAAACTGGCCTGCGGGCTCAATTGATTTATTCCCTCCTGATTACTTTCTGTGGGCTTATCTCAAGTCTTTGGTTTACAAAGATCGCTCCAAGATCCTGGAAGACCTAAGGAACCACATCCGAGCTGAAATTGACAATATCCCCAGTCTAAATGTCTGAAGGGGTGACTCGAAGTTTTCGAAATCGACTTCATCAGTGTATTGATAATGGAGGGTGACATTTAACAGACATTGTGTTTAAAACTGTGTAAATTCAAATTTCCAATGTTGTATGGTAGGCGGAAAATAGCAATAAAGTTAAATGAAACATGTAGTGTGTTTTGTTGCATTTTCAAAAAAAAAAGAAGTTCCCACACCCATCCTGTAGATTTGGATAAACAAGAAACTTCTCTTTTCTCTCGTTAACCATATTTAAGTTGAGAGACCCATACTTAATATGAATCATACATCTTCACTTCATAACATACTTCACTTGAATTAGAATACACATGTTGGTACCTTGTACACTTCCACTATTGTCGCTGATCACACCTCCTACAACTTATCACTTCGACTTCATTCATTCTGAGCGGACGTACCATACCAGTCGTACGAAAGTATCTCTTGTATTATTAAGTGCCTCTTTGTCTTAATATACTTTAATTCTGAAATTTATTGATAAATTGCTGATACTAATTACCTATGTTGATCATATTAAATCTTTGTTTTGGATTAAAGTTCTTTTTTCTCTCATTTGAATTCTATCGACGTTAATTTTACTGTCGGCATCCCGTCACATTTAGGCCTACCACCCCCTATTTTAAGTACAGCAGTGCTTCTCAAAGTTTCAATATTTGCTACCCAATATTGAATCATAATTTTCTTCGCCCCCAAACAATAACAATGTATTGAATTCAATAATAATGTACTTTGACGTTAAAGCTACAATTCGACTTTAACCTCTTAAATGTCACCAGCGTATATAAACGTATCGCTCAGTCGAAGCGTTAATTGCCTTGGACGTATATAAACGTCTGTCTTAAGTACGACTTTTTATGTGCACTATTATCCATAAAATCATTCTGAAGGCTTTGGGATGCAATAAAAGGACTTTGACAGTGTTTGCGAAGGATTTACTTATTTCAGAGGATTTGCTTATTTATTCCTTTTCTTTCCTCCTCTCTCTCTCTCGCTTAGGTAAACCTACGTTGAAAACGGTGGCATTGGGGAGAGAATCGCGTAAATTTTTATCGGCAGTTAAGGGATTAATTATAAACCGTACAAATTATCAAGAAAAGTGTTAGTTTTTATACATAATTTTATGTATGACAATGGGTATGGTAATCATTAATGTTGTTCCTAACTTAATATTGTTAAATTAATTATCAAATACATTACTGTGTACTGATTCCTTTATAAGTGTATTATATCAGTGTAAACGTGTATTTTTTTTATTATGTCAAAATGTATTTTGTTTGCTTTTACTTTCTGTAAATTAATAATTTTTTTTTAAATAATCTTTAGTTATCGGCTTTTCAATATGCCTCTTAGAGTTATCACGCCCCCTAGGGGGACGCCCCATAGTTTGAGAAACACTGCAGGACAGATTAAATTGCTTTGAGAATATATTATTCGATAAAGAATTATTTAAAAGGAATTTTTCGGCTAAAATTTAGGGAAAAAAATTATTATTTTCAAAACACACACACACATTCTCATTTAATGAAAAATATTTCTACAATAATAATATTTGCCTACATATATATATATATATATAGTTAGTTAGGACTTCTGTACAGAGCATGAGCTAGGATTTTTGAAGTATGTAATTTATAAGTGTAACCACTCTTGTCATTCATAAATGTAACTGACTGTTGTAAACAGCAGGAGCACCCTCTAACGACCACATATCTTTAGTAGAGACCGAGTGAAGGAAAATGGGGTCGCGTTATGAAAAACTTTCCATGTTCATTGCCTATTATTTTTCAATTCCTACTATTAGCTCACACTCTCTATATATTTATATATTTATCTTGGTGGAGTTTCCAATCGTTAATAAATTACATTTTAAAGCGCTCAATTGAGCTGAAATTTTATATACATGATTATTTTGGATGACAATGCAATAATTTTTTAATTATAATTAATAAAAATTAATTGATTAAAACTAATTATTTAAAAAATTACAAATACAGCCACGTTGGCATCATTTTTTGCGACTTAGCGACAGTTTTGGCGACTTGTGTCAAAACTTTAAAAGGTTTTTTTCTCTCGTTTTATGGCTATCTTCGGCTAATGTTAAAGAATAGGAGCCAAATTCGGAATATTTTTTCAGAGATAAAGTACTTAAACATTAATATTATATTCTGGCTACACTATCCTGTAGAGAATCACTTTTTTTATCATGATACTTAGTTTTATCCGAGTTGAGACATTTTTTATTTTATAAAATGTGCTTTGCATTTTTTTTTCAAATGCCGTAATGTTAAATGAGCTATCCCTTCACATGCTAAAAGAAAAAACTAATTATTTATGAAATATTTTGAAAATTGAGGCATTTTTTCTGTTCGAAAATGTGCTCCGCGTCAAGTTCGCGCTCTCGTACATATGGCGAAAACAGTCTTAAAGCATTCAGTTGAACCGAAATTTTATATAAACGATTTTTTGTTTTGAATGACAATACGATACTTAAATGATAATTAATAAAAATGAATTACCACTTAATGTTGTGATTCTGTCATATGTATGTACATATTTATAAAAATTGTAACTATTTAATAAAAAGTAGCTAAAATAATAAATTTTGTTGATCTAAGTAGGAATTTTGACTTAAAAAAAATTTATATTACTTGTTGTTGTTAATGATATGCGCTGTGTGTTTTTGTTCCGAAACAATTATTTATTAGTTTAAGTTAATTAATAAATAATTATGACACAAAAGAAGACTTTACATTGAACCCAACCCAGAATTTATCACATTTAGTTTAATCTTCCACGTCTATCGCTATACAGAAGTGGATTTATTCATATTTAAATACATCAGAGTAAAGAAGTTTTAACAAAAACAATTGTTATTATTTCGATTGACCATAGCTCTAAAAATAATTTGATTGTCTCAAAAATTTTAAGTTAGGATCTGTACAGAACAAATTTTCGTGTATATCTTAACTCATGATACTAAATGTAAAAGAAAAAATTCATTTATACGATTTTCAAAATCATGGTTCTGAATGCAGTCAGTCGCCTTAAACATTACGATAATGTTGGAAAAAGGATTGGGAGGTTTTTTTCCGAAGAAAAAATGGTTTGACATTATTTTTGTATTTTACACGTATAAAATCATTTTCTGACACATATTTTAACTAGTCAAGTACAGTGTATAATTTCCCAATGAAAATGGATGAGTTTTATTGAAAGTGTAAAAGCTTGATTTTTTTTATTATATATGTTTATAGTAATATATATATTAACTTATAACTTTCTTCTTATATTTATTTCTCAGACGCTCCTACTGAAGCAACACTATAAAAATTATTTCCATAGAAAACCAGACATCTTTTTTTTAGGTCTTTCTCGATTTCATTACTTTTTGTTTCTTTACAAGCTTTAATAATACCAGAATGATATGAGTTTTTTTTTTTTTTTTTCATTTTTATGGCGACAATAAAATTCACGTTTTCGGGCAAAAGCACATTTATTATTGAATGTCGAAATAACATTTTTGCCTGATAAAATATAAGGAATATTTTTAAATGAATCCATCATACCAGTGCTTCACAAACTTTCAATACTTGCGACCCAATATATTTAATCATAATTTTCATCGTGCCCCCTCTATTTAATATCATTCAATAATAATATCATTTGACACTAAAACTACATTACGAATTTAACCTCTTAAGTTCCACCGGCGTATATAAACCTCTCACTCAGCTAGTGCATTAATTGCTCCAGACGTATATATACGTCCTTTTAAAGTACGATCTATTATGTGCATTTCTATCAATAAAATTATTTGGAATTGAATAAAATGACCGTGAGACTGTTTACGAAGGATTTACTTATTTCAGAGAATTTGCTTATTTATTCCTTTTCACCTCCCCCCCCCATACACATACACGCGCTTACGTAGAAAACGGTGGCATTAAGAAACGAATCGCGTAACTTAGTGTATTATATGAGTGTAAATGTGTACTTTATTTTTTATTACGTCAGAATGCATTTTGTTTGTTTACTTTCAGTAAATTAATAATTCCTTTAAATAATCTTTTGTTTTCCACTTTTCAACATGCTCACGCGCCCCTCGCAGGGTCATCACGCGCCCCACAGTTTGAGAAACGCTGCATTATCCTCCCAATTTATTTATTTATTTATTTTATTTTATTTTATTTTATTTCTTTTTTTTTTTTTTGTAATTTACGTTGCACTACAAAGCAATACGAGGTCCATTCACGACCCATCTCTTAATTCTGATCCACGGTCAAGTAGCGTGGACGAACCTGAACTCACAACCCGTTTCCAAACTACCACACCTCGCCACTGGAGGACTTTGAACCCTGACAGATTTAATGAGCATCGACCCCACTACACGGTGGGTTTTCAGTGGTACCAAGACGCGTTTCCGTGGTACGCCACCACGAGTTCGTAATCGTAACCACTAGGGTATAGTGGCCACATTCTATCCAAGAATTTCAGATGAATTTGTTGGGGTTTTTTTTTCAATGTTATATTACATGGATAGAATGGAATAGGATGGCGAGATACAACTGTATTCCCAAGGATGCTTCAGACGTGCTTTGTTAGAATTAAGGTCAGGAGATCTGATTTGCCTCAAGTAGTCCTCCACCAACTGATCCTATGAGAGTAAGGGATGTCATTCATTACAAGAAAATTAAGATCAACTATCCTTCTGAAATTCGATCTGATTTGATTTGAATTTTTATTAACACAATTTGGGATTACACTTCGGCTATTTGGCAACAGACCTCGTAATTTTGAATCTTGGTCAGGTGAAGAGGATGACACTTGTGGCTGGAGCCCCCTAACCTAATTTCCATACCTCTCCAATCTGATAAATTTTAGCCTCGACAGGTTTGACGGGCAAGAACCCCTCTACAAGATATGTTTTCAGTGGCACCAAGTTTCAAGCACACAACTCGACAACGCCAGAACAGTCTTAATATGTGCCACCTAGCAACTGTATCAAGACTGTATTATTTTGTTATATCTGTCCCCCGTGTCTGAGACTAGGCCTACAACCATTACTGTAGTGTTTCTTCCCTTCACCAGGAGGCGCACTATGCTCCCCTCCGGTAAGAATGTGTTCTTTTGTGAAAAGAGAGCTTATCGACACCGGCGCGTTAGGTCGGTGGCCATTTTGAAATATTACCCGCGCGGATACTTTGATTTTTAAATTTTCATGTTTATAGCAAATAAAAGTGCTGTCTTTAAGAATACGTCTATTGGTGAAGCTACAACAACATTACTCCTTTTGCCATAAAATGTGGTGATAAGTGTTACCCAATTGCTTATGTAAGTCAAAAATTAAGCAAGACTCAACAGTCACGATTGAACGAGAGGCATTTGCGATTGTGTGGAGCTTAAAAAAGTTTGAAGTATGGGTATTTGGGACTGAAATTGAATTTTATACTGATCATAACCCTTTACCTTACTTAACAAAAAGTGCACCACAATCTGCGAGGCTACAAAGATGGGCTTTTGCACTACAAAAGTTCAATGTGACAATCAAACCTTGTCCTGGTGTGAAAATGCCTCATGCTGATGCCCTCTCACGATTAGTGTAAGAAATGTGCTTTTCAATTTTAAAAAGAAAATTTTAGATTTAGTGAATAATTATATTTTCTTTATCTCATTCTGTGTATCTCATCATATTATTTGTGTGTCTATTTACATTTTTAAAAAAATGCTAATGTTTCTTTTCGAATAATATTTTTTTATATTAATGTTGTTTATTCTGTGAATTCCTTAAATTTTAATTTTCTTGATTATTATGGTATAATTAATCATATCAAAACTGTATTCTTAATTTAGTTTTGTGTAATTTGTTATGTATACTTATTTTTCATATTTTTTAAGTGTGAGGTAATGGTAATTACTTGTATATTAGTGTATGATATGAATGTATATTATTTTATGCCTTATAGTCAGATTGAGTATCATGTGTGATACATCAATCTTGTGTAGGGGGTGTATTGTTTCCTCCCTTCACCAGGAGGTGCAATATGCTCTCCTCCGGTAAGAATGTGTTCTTTTGTGAAAAGAGAGCTTATCGGCACCGGCGCGTTAGGTCGGTGGCCATTTTGAAATATTACCCGCGTGGATACTTTGATTTTTAAATTTTCATGTTTATAGCAAATAAAAGTGCTGTCTTTAAGAATACGTCGATTGATGAAGCTACAACAACATTACTCCTTTTGCCACAACGTATCACACATTACCATCAATACTTATTTAGACAATAGACGGCAGTTGGTTGATTGGGTTTAATGCCTAGGTTTGAGACATTGTGAGTCTCGCGCATTTATTTCTTGCGGGCAACTGTTGTTTACAACATGTGCTATAAACTGCCACATTAAAGAGGTCGTAGGTGGGGCCTAGGCCCTTATGAAGTCTTAAGAAGTCACTGTTCACAACTCATGTGTTGCCTACATTTGAAGTGACATCTACAAGGGAAGATGAAAATGAGCACTCTCTATTTCCATGGGTACACAACCGAGTATCTGCATACAGCGCAACCACAGACGCATCAAAAACTTTTGTCAGTGAATGAGGGAACCAGTATCAGGAGCCACTCTAGGGCCGGACAAACCGGACCTTTGCCCGAGGCGACAAATTTTAAGGGTGACATTTGGATATATTTATATATATTTTGTTGTTCAGAAAATTTGATATATTTTCTGAAATATTTTGTGTGTGTGAATTTGGTATTTTATTTAATGTATTTTATGTTTCCTTATTTTGTACTCTGTATGTTTAATGTCAGTTTTCTTTTATATTGAAACTTGAAGGATTCGAAGCAAGAACACATCTTAAATAATGAAATCTGATACTTTTACACATCTTTCACTAGTATCTTTCTCTCCATCCTACTGGAGTGGGGTCACAACGGACATTCCTTTCACCCTCACGATGTTCGGTGTCAGCTATTCCAAAGGAGACATGGGTAATAAGTTTTTGGTAGTGAGCCACAGAAGGAGTTTTGTTTTAGTTTTGGGTGTAGTTACTATAAGTTAAAATAAACACTTGTGATCCCCACCATCAGTTAACTCTTTTTCGAAGAAATTGGCCTGCTGGAATGGGCACTTCCTTCTCTTATATTTTTTGTATTTTTTAAGACTTAAAATTATGCATGTATAGTTATACTGCCCTTTTGTTCGTTATTCAAGTTTTATAGCTGTGCATCTATGTGAAAAATTATTCTTTTTAAATTATAAATTTTTGCTTTAGAGAGAGGGGCGGCATTTTCCATTTTTGTCCGTTGCGCCAAAATTGCTAGAGATGGCCCTGCTAGTATTGTCAACATCTTTTTTATACCCACTATCGAAGCAAATAGATGGTCAATGCTGCCTTATTTAAACATTATTAATGTTACCAGAACATATGTAAAATATACGCTGGATTCCACAGGGTAAATAGTCTCTGCGTCAGCAAACTACAAGCCCCTAGCTGGTACTGAGACGTGTCTTGGTATTGACTTCTTTGTTTGGATGTTGGAGGCGTGGCTTCAGGAAGCAGGACCAATGGGGAAACTCGGCAAAGGGAAACTTCGGCTTCATGAGAGGAGACGTTAAATTGAATGATGGGAGAGAGGTATTGATGTTGACTGGCTGATTCAGAGTGAAAAATAATTAAACAATTAAAACTAAAATTAAAGAGGATATTGGAAATAATAAATGAAAATACGAGAAAATTCTTTAAAGTTAAATTTTAGAAAATTGAAAAAAACTGCTTAGGGGATTGATTCTATTAAAATATAGGTTTTTTCTTTGTCTGATTCTGTAGCTTCAGGTATGGATTACAATTCAAGTAATTTAAGCATTCTTTTCACTAAGCAAGTAAGTTAAATAGTTCTAGAGCTTGAAGTAAATCAGATACCACTTTCTTGATTTTGGAATCCTTGAATGCATATTACTTTGATTCTTAAAATTAGGTTGAGAAACATTGTTATTTTGGAGAGAAAGATTGGGGGAGTAACTCCATTAACTATGTAGGTGAAGGAAACTCCTCTTATATTATTGCTATCGAAGTTGTTACTTTTATTTTTGTTATCTAATATAAAATGTTCTGATCACCATTCGTAACCAATTTTAATCATGGTGGGACGGCAGCCCACTTCAGCACTGACGTGCGTAGTTACCTGAATCCCATTTTGGAGCTGGATTAATTGAGCATGGTGGACCTATTAAACCTATTACTCCGATCTCTAGATTTATAGAGCCTCAATTACTTTTTGTGGACAAAACTGAGTATTCCTGTTTATGTAACTCCTGTTGACTTAAATAAAGATCTTGTTGCTCAAGTATCCGCAGCTTTTGCACGTGTACAAAATACCTGGGATCTTTGGAAGCGCAAATCAATCTCTCCACCGACGTTTTCAAAAGCTGAGTGCAGTGCAACTTTGAGCAATTGTTGTAAGCATTGTAACTGTCAACAACGTTGTCAATAAATAAACACTTTTTTTTTCATTTCAATTCTTATTTCATATGTCTGTACTTCATCTTGTCACTAGCTCTTATACATTTCTGTACTATAAATTATCGCTACAGTTTCCTGTTCCAAACCTTAAAGTTTGTACCATGAAGTTCGGATCACCCTGCATATTTCCTTGTAGGAAAGTCATTCAGATTTTACCATTGGTTTTGCCACGCGGGAGCTTTCATCTGCCTGACTAGTTTATCACGCGTTTATTACTAGCTTATTAAAAGGTTTTCGGTCTTCCTTATGAGAGCATGAGTAAACAAATAATTTTTGCATCCCTTAATAGTATTATTCTCATTTGAATATCATAATTTATTGCAAATAACAAGGGAACTTCAAATTATACCTAGTCGTTTCATAAATTCTGATACAATTATAAAGGATTTAAAATAAAAACCTTGAAATCAAATTTAAAACTAGATCTCCTTAAAGTTTTATTTTACCTTTAAATTTTACGTAACGCACAAAATTGTCACCTTTTGACTTTTCACAGGTTTTAAGTCTCTTTAGCCAATCATCTATCGAGACACGAACGACCATGGGGATTACCACCGCTGCTCTCCTTAAGGCTGTCTTCGGTAAAAGTACGAGAGCTCTTACTAAACGCGAAGCACATTTTCAGACAGAAAAATTACCCAGTTTCCATTGAAATTTGCAATATTATAACTCGTACCTCTGTTAACAATATAGTGTTTTTAAAAATTTCAAAATATTCCGTGAATACTTTCTTTTTTGTTTTAAAACATGAAGGCAAAGCCCATTTAACATTACGGTATGGGATAAAAAATGCGGAACACATTTTATACCAGAAAAAATGAATCAACTCGGTTAAAAACGGGAAGTATGATAAAAAATGCTGCTCTCTAAAGAATAGTGAGGCCAGAATATATCATATTAATTTTTCATTTCTTTTATGTCTGAAAAAATGTTCCAAATTCGGGTCCTATTATTTAACATTAACCGAAAACTGCCTTAAAGAAATTGAAGACTGTTGAAATTGGGATGCCATTTTTGGCATACCATTGCTTCCAACACTGATCACAATTTATAGTAGAGTGTGTTTAATCCGGACAACTGGAAATATTTGTGTTCTAATAAGTTCAGCACGTTCTCTTTCAATCATCACTGGGCCATCTTCGCCTTATGAGCAAAAGTACTGATGAGAAGTCAAATCATTTCCATTGAACAGGTTTACACACACACGTTTAAGGTCTTTACTGATGATTTTAAGATAATGTTTTGATAACTTTTTCCAGTGGTTTTCAATTTTTTCCCCTCAGAAATGAATTTATAAGACACATTCATAGCTTACACCCCCACCAAACCATTACAGAAGCCGAGGATGATGAGCTATCTACACTCAATTTTCTTCTATTTAGCTTGAACATTCTTGCTTAATCATGCTCATTCTGGCAGTTGAAAAATTTATCAAAGTCGGCAATTTGTTTTTGGTCATAAACGTGCTACTACAAATGCTTTTAATTTAATCGTTTGAATGCGGGGAAGCACTATTGCTTATCGTATGCCGAAAATGCGATCGAACTACTCTTGTTATGTTCCTAAAATGCGCAGGTGCACGATCATGCTACTGCTGGTCAGCATAATTTTCGCATTAATTGAGAACAGTTGTATTCATATCAATTGCAGTTTTTATTAATTATATACATTTGTGGTTTTTAATCAAAATTAAAATAAGCAGTAGAATGTGTAACGGTAGAAAAAAATGAGAAAGATTAAAGATAGATACGTTTTGACTGTAGTATTTTTTTAAATCATCATCAGATCTATAAGGACAAGAGATAATTTTTACAAAAGAAAATTATATAAAAATAATTAGTCCAATTTTTTTACCATAGCACCATCCCCGGATCTAGTACCACTATGTTTTATTTGTTTATTTGTAGTAAAAAACTTTTCACATTGTTTCGTAAGAATAAAAATTGTTTTCATTTTTAGCATTTTAGCCACACTTTTAGCATATATATAAGAAAATTCTTCAGCACTCAAACGGTTAAGGTATCTCTGGTACTTCAATTCCTTTGTAAGAAAAATAATCAGTTATTCTTCGATAACCTCTCAGTCTAAAGCAAGGATGGACAAATATTTTCGGACGTGGGCCAAAATTCGAAGGAAAAAAAATTTGGCGGGTTAAGATAATTTTTTTGTAATTTTACAAGCAATATATATATATATATACACACACAAGTATTACAATTTAATTATGTTAATGAGATGAATGAAATAGCGATTGCATTTTTAAAAGTTCCTTATATTGAGGTTCAAAGTGAGATATACTGATTCTAAGGAACGAGACTAAATGCTCATCTGTCAGTCTACTTTTGAAATAATTCTTTCCAGGTTCATAGTTGAAAACACTCGTTCACATATATAAGATGAAGCAAATATAGCACTGATTTTCTGGGTGTGAGATATTAAGTTTTGGAAACTTACTTTCGATAATTATTTGTAAAACTCTGACTTTGGCATATTTAGAAACAACTGTTTGAGATGATTGTTAGATTGCAACTCAATTAGTTCTAGTAGCAAATCTGACCTCACTGCTTCACAATTTACATTGAAAGGCATAGTAAAAATATTCAATTCTGTTTGAATGGCACTGAAATATTGAAATCTGCGTTCGAACTCAAAATGCAATTTTTTCAAACCATCTTCATAATTCTTGAGCTTCTCTTCATTTACTGAGAGTATTGAATTTAACCTTGGGAAATGAGATAAGTCGTACTTTTTGCTAGCTGCTCAACATACACAGATTAAGTTTTAGTTTATAAGCTTTGAGATGGGCCCAGATAACGTCGATAAATTGATTTTCCCCTTGCATCGTGACATTCAAGTTGCTCATGTGACAAAGAACTATGAAAAATGCAAAGCCCGAAAACCATTCTGTATCTTCTGACATTTCACACTCCACAGAACACTGTTTCTCATGGAAGAACGACACAACGTCGTCCTTCAGTTGTCAAACTCGCTCGAAAGCACATCCTGCACTAAGCTACCTTACTTTCGTGTAATACAGTACATGAGAGAATTCAGATTGCACAGACTGAAGAAAATCTCGAAAATTCATATGAGTAAGCCTACGAGATTGAACAGTATTTACAAGCTTCATGACTTCATCAAGCACGAGTTTCATATTCATTGCAGATTGACACAGAGTATCTTGATGTATAACACAATGTAAAAAAAAACATTGCTCCCGGGATAATTTTGACTAAAAAGTCCAAGAAATGCAGATTTTTTTCCCAGCCATATTTGGTGCTCTATCGGTCGTAGTATTACATATATCTATTATATAGGCACTTTCAAAGTTAAAAGACCTTACTGAAATTCATGAAAAATATCACATCCCGTTGCAATTCCATTTAAAGAACGCATGCACGCCAGTATTGTTCCTCGGTAATTTCAAAGTTCTCATCAACACCTCTTATAAATTATACTAATTGAGCTGTATCATTTATATCAGTGCTTTCATCCGTAACTATGAAGCAAATTTTAAACTGGTGAATTTTTTACTCTAATTGTGATGTCAAATTTTTATCGATGGCTTTGATTCTAGAAAAATTACCGTTTTTCAAGAAAAGCTTACAGTCTAAAAATTATTTTTCTTGTCTGGACATAAAACATCACAAACTTGAAGCATGCATTGCTGAAAGAACTTCCCATCACTGAGAGCGTTTGTTGTGAAAGCATCAAAAGAGCGAAGGGGTGATCGACCTGAAAGCACCCAAGGAGAGAAGGGGTGTTTGACCCGAGGAGCGCCGATAGTTTCTCTTTACTTGAGTGGCAACAGGGGGAGGAAAAGCGCTCCGAAAGGGGAGAAAAAGATTCCTCTAGATGCGTTTGGAGGGAGCAGACGGCTGTGAGCGTGCACGATAATATTTAACCTTTTTTATGCATCCATGTAAACAGCTTGATAAATGTTTTATTTAAATTGAGAAACACTCGTAGCCATATCATTTATTTCGCACTTAGTTTATAGATTTGTAAATAAGTTGTGAAAATTGAACAGCGTTATTATTTTTAGCAATATTGTATGCTACAATGTAATTTTCATCTGTAGCTGCTTCTTGGGATATAGTTTACCCTCTTGAAAAAAAATTTTCGGCCTGATAATTTTTTACAAAGACTTTCTGCATTTTGTTTTCTTTCATATTCAGACATTGCTTCGTAATTTGAATTCTTATGCTTAGATGTGAAATGAAGGGAAATGTTATATTATTTGAAGACTGCCACAGCTTCATTGCAAATGAAACACACTGGTTTATCTTTTATAACTGCAAGAAATTATTTCCAGGTCGATTCATCATTAAAAGAAAGGCACTCTGAATCAACTTCACGTTTTTTAGTACCCATCTTGCTGTTGAAATATTTTACGAATATCCCAAACAAGCACTATCTACACTATATACTTTTAATTTCACCACTATTCACAATGATGCTATATGTCTGTAAACTTTCCATACTCAATCAATAATATTAGAACTTGCACCAAAAGAAAAAGCCGCTGGCTGGAGCTTAAAATGTGCAGTCTGCCACATATGAGGTCACCTAAATTAAATTCCCATATGTCTGCTACCCGAGAAAGAGATAACGCTTATTGGCGCCGATCTACAACTATAACCAGCAAAGAGCTTCCTCTTTTAACCGATTGAAAACTTTTTGTGTTTGCTATTTCCGTCGATATATGCTTTGTAGAACAAAAATAGAGAGAAGTAAAAAGATCATCAGTCCTTTGAGGGAAAAAAAATATTTAAACAAAGTGGAAAAGAAAATAGATATATAATATTTATTTCTTTTAATTTGCCTCGGGCCGGAAAATTAAAATTCTATCCGCGGGCTGGAATTGGTCTACGAGCCGTAGTTTGCCCATCCCTCGTTTAAGGTCTTCGTTCACTGTACAACACATTATTCTTTTTGACACATTAATCTGGTTAGCAAAAACAGTCTTCTCCCGGCTAAGATTTCCACAAATTCTCCCTCTGATTGTTTTAACGAGAGCTGGCTTTTTCACCGAGCGCTTCCAGTATGGTCTGCAAAGCTTATAATCTCAGAAAATATATTTAATGGATCCATAAGTGAACAATCTTTCGAAGTTTAAGCGTTTAAGCGCTTTTAAAATCTCCGACCGGCTCTTCTTTTGATCCAGAGAAATAATTGCTGCACACTTTAGTGCCTGACGTTCGTTGTACTGTGTTTAAGCTCTCACTGATTTAAAACAACATACGTGAACAATATTTTTTTGAAAAATATTGCAGATGATCTCCAACAACGAAATTTACAATCGACTTCTGCGTTTGAGTCTCAAATTTCTGAATCATATCTTACGGCAAGACTAGGTAGAAATAACGCCCAGTGGCAGCGTATCGCGCTTCCCAAACCACAGGTCCGGGGTTCAAACCCTAGGTTGAGCAAGATCGACTCAGCCTTTCATCCCTTCAGTGGGTTGATAAATGAGTACTAAACTTGCTTGAGAACTAAACACTGCAGGTTTCACGTCGGACTGACCACATGACCGGAACATCTGCTCACGCAACTCAGTGCCCAAGGTCACGAAAACTGAGGTGGGCACAGTAGGCCTTTGTCCATCGTGGGCTGTTGCGCCAGAGTTTAGTTTAGGTAAAAATAAGCATATTTTTTTCCATAACGTAATAGAAGCTTGTATTTTTTTTCTGTAATTCAAAAAAACGGAGCAAAAAAAAAAATTTTTTTTTAAAGTGTAGTTTTAAAAGATTCGTCAAAGTGTATAAACGAAGTTGTGCTAGAGCAGAAGTCAGCACACTTCCGAGATAGAGCAAAGTAATAAACGAAATAAATGAGGTATCAGAGAAAGCCATTTGTAAACACACACATAAGGAGTGAAGAGAACCTCCGATAACAGTTGGGATCAATTACTATTTTTGACATGCAAATGAAGTTTTACACAAAGTGAAAAATTTTCCATTCCTTCAAAAACTAAGAATAATATTGAAGATATTCTTATCTCTGTGGTTCAATGCAAAAACAACCATGATCAAAATACACTATTCTACATGAAAATCAGCCTCGACACCATTTCTGCTTATTCTTATGTATAATAATCTGAACATTTTGCTAAAGTGGTCGAGAATGAGTAGGCTATCTCTGTTAAAAAGAACTCCCGGTGTGAAGTGGGGATCATCCCAAAGTGTTTTGACTTCCACACATCTTACATCAGACCTGTTATTGATTACGGCTCCGAGCTTCTTGTTACTGCTTCTGACAGTGTATTATCAAAGTTGGACATTGTTCAAAACAAAGCACTGAGATTTATCACTGGTGCAGCCACCTCGACCCCTATCGCTTCTATGCAACTGCAGACTGAAATTTTTAGTTCATCTGAAAGACGTCAATACTCTGCGCTTTCTCTTGGTGAACGATTAATGAGAACGAAGCATTTAAGGTCTAAATGCATACCTTCCCAAACGAGACTTACAACCCAACATACTTTCTTGTTTGAGTTCCAGAGACTTGCAAATGTTTTTGGTGTTTCCGAAAATAGACTTCCCCTCTTTAGACCGACTATCTTCCCGGGTCATTTGAGATATGCTTCTGCTAATCTGGATTTGGCCCTGCCTGTTCATAAGCATAATTCCCTTCTGGCTGAGTTAAGGTCTGCGGCTCTGGCTACGATTCATGAGATACCCTCTGATCAAGATTGGTTACACGTATTTACTGATGGCTCTGCCACAGCTTCCTTTGGCAGGGCTGGAGCTTTCTCCAACTCCTTTAATCTTAAAGAACCTCTTAGTGCCTGGTCAGACAATTTTGATGGTGAGATTTACGCAATATTTATGGCTTTTAGAGCGATTAGTACTACACCTGGCCTAAATATTGTAATATTCGTAGATTCTCAAGCCTCAATTGAGACCGCGTATCTTGCTACAATCTATTCCCATCAAAACTTGAGTTCGAGTGCAAACAACTTATCAATTCATTTCTTTGTACCGGAAGAGAGATCGTTCTCCAATGGATACCATCTCATTGTGGCATTCATGGAAAAGAACAAGCCGACAAGCTGGCCAAAGAGGCTTCAACGCTGCATCCACCTTGCCTTCCGATGCCTCTTCGAAATGCCAAGCGACTTCTCAGGGACAAATTGCGACAGAAGAGAATTTCCACTCTTACAGACCTAGCTGTTGGCAAATCTTGGTCTTGTCTGCTCGATGGCCAAAGATGTGCTCAGCTTTCTGCCCTACCTAGGGTGGAGGGTGTGGCATGTTTCAGAATCATCACCAGGCATGATTACCTGCAAGCCCATCTGTTTAAAATTGTCCTGGCTGATTCACCGCTCTGCCCTCTCTGTAAATCCGTGTCAATGACTGGAGAGCATCTATCCGATTGCCCCGCTCTACTTCATGTTCTCTTGCAAGACAACTGTGGAGTTCTCCTTCCTGCTAGAGCGACATCTGCTTTATTTTTAACTACAAGACGCCT
The DNA here is from genome assembly GCA_019973935.1 of Trichonephila clavipes. NCBI lineage: Eukaryota > Metazoa > Arthropoda > Arachnida > Araneae > Nephilidae > Trichonephila > Trichonephila clavipes. The sequence goes on along the minus strand of BMAU01019210.1, from coordinate 627,470 downwards.
TATGTCCGAGAGGACGTTGGCGGGCGTAATTTAAAAAAAATAATAATAATCTACTGAATCTAAGTATGACCCTCGTCTTGCCCTCTTTTCCCCATCGTATTCTTGGAAAAGCCCTCTTCCCTATCTTTTTTTACGACTGTATAGGAATTTTATAGCTCTCTGAGTTTGATTTGGAAGGGGGTGATTATTTTAACCGCTAAATGTCTTCCGAGGGCTACAGAGAAGGAAAATTATAGAATATTATCATTTGTAAAAAAAGAGGATTTTCTTAGTTTAAAACAGGGATGGACAGACTTTTCCAGGGGCTATTCTAATTTTTTCAAAGTGTTTTGGCCCACCCAGGGGCGTAAGTGTGGTGAGGTAAGAGAAAGGTCTACAATATTTAATACAGGGTGCGGCGAAAAAACCCCGGACAAACGGTTTTTTATATAACTTTATAAAAAATTAAAATATAACTAATAATAATAAAACTACACTTGTAATAATAAATAAATTTAATTGGTTTCAAAGTAACCGCCGTTTGCAGCAATGCAGAGGCGCAGACGCTTACATAAATTTTCAACAGTGGGACCTCAAGTCTCTTAACTTTAATCTATCCTATTCCCGCAGAAGCGATTGCTTTAAAGAGTCCAAAGTTTTGTGCGGTTTAGTGCAGGCCCTGAACTCCAAAATAGACCATACATTGTAATTCATCGAACTGAGATCCGGCGTGTAGGGTGGCCATTCTTCAGATGATATCATTTCTGGAAAATTTTTGGCCATTTGAGTTGGTGCAGAGTCTTATTGAAGAGTCCAATTTGCATTTCCTAAATACTTTTGGGCCCACGGAAGTACAACAGCTCAAAAATGTCCCTCAGGTACACTTTTTGATTGATTTTGACGCCCTCTTCCACAAAATCCAAATGTGTTTTGCCGCTCGCGCAAATTCCTTCCCAGATCATGACCGACTTTGGATATTGGCGATGTTCAACAATTCCCGAGGTGGTTGGAGCGTCCAGACCAGATTCTATCGTTTGGAGAGTTATGATCTTGTTGAACCATAAAGAGCTTATCATTGAAAAAGAATCCCTCCCAGTGCTGACTTGCGGCCCGTCTCAAAAGTTTTCAGTATCTTTGGAGCCGTACGAGTTTGTTTTTTTTCAGTAAGAAGCTGAACTTTTCGCAACTTGTAAGGCTTTAGTCCAAGCTCCACTCCGCTGTCACTTATTCCCATGTCACGAGCGATCTGTCTCATGGAAACCCTCGGATTTCTCTCGCCTCGCTTTTTGATATGGCCTTACAATTCCTTGAAGAGTTAACAGTGCGTTTTCGCCCACTTCCTGGACGTTAACCATCATCGCAAGCTTTTTGAAACACAGATTACATCAGACACTGTTTGCAGAGGTACATTAAGCAAACGAACGCGATTTCACACTGTCGTTTCCCTTACTGAAACAACTGTAAAATAGCAGACCTTTTGCTCGACATTATCAAAAACACATAAATCGAAGTACGAATTAAGAAATATATTAGAAAATATTTTATTATTACAGTGGTAGATAAAGGAACATGAAAACACCAATTGAAAGGAAATTCGCTAACTATTCTAGGAGGCAAGAAGTTTGTCCGAGTGTTTTTGTCGCACCCTGTATAACTTAATAATAAATACGGAATATGTAGTTACCTACATAACTAAAGTAATAAAAAAAAAATTCACACTTTTAAAAGCGCATTTAAAGGAAAATTGAAGATATAAACGTAATAATAAGGGCCCCAAATATAATGATGCATTTATTATCAAACAATTCAAAATACATTAAAAAAATATTTTCATCTTAAGGCTGTTTTCGGCAAAAGTACGAGAGCATGAACTAAACGCGAAGCATATTTTCAGACAGAAAAATACCTCAAATTTCATGGAAATTTGTGGAATATTATAACTCATACATCTGTTAACAATATAGTGTTTTTAAAAGTTTCAAAATATTCAATGAACATTCTATTTCTCTTTTGAATACGTGCAGGGATAGCTCATTCAACATTACGGTATAGGAGAAAAAAACGCGAAACACATTTAATAGCAGAAAAAATGGGTCAACTCGGTTAAAAATGAGATGTATGATAAAAAATACTAATCTCAAAAGGATAGTGAGAAGCCAGAATATATCATATTAATTTTTCATTTCTTTTATATCTGAAAACATGTTCCGAATTCGGGTCCTATTCTTTAACATTGACCGAAGACAGCCTTAAGTTAGTTTTCGTAATTATAGTCAGTAGAAGACTTAGTCTGCATACTGTCAGCCAATCCTGAACAGTTCGGTTTATAAAGATATATTCAGGCGATCAACCCCCCAAAGAAAAATGTCTTGAAACTCCGTCGGTCGATCGCGATCGACGTAATGCCCACCTTTGGTTTAAGGTATCCGACTACGTTCGGAACCGTGATTTTTAAAAGCACATTCTGTTTATAGATATATTCAGGCGATCACCCCCAAAAAAAACAAATGACATAGCGGTCCATCGGTCGATCGCGATCGACGTAATGCTTACCTTTGGTTTAAGGTATCCGACTACGTTCGGAACCGTGATTTTAAAAAAAAGCGCATAAATGGATACTTTTCATGATATTTAGTGTCACTTAGATTAGAATATATGCATAAAACTGTTTTAAGAACATTTTGACAAAAAAATTTTATTTAAATTCAATATTTTGGCAAAAAATTAACTTAGAATAATCTTTTTTCCAAATGTTCTCCTTTTGTGAAAAATGCTTCTATTAGAATAATATTTTGCCTGTATATAGCTGAAACCTCTGTTCAGAGGCTCAAATAGAATTTTTGAAATATATAACTAAGAAGTGGGTTTATTCATATTTTACGAGAACAGAGGGGAGAATTTTAAGAAAAAAACGCGAATAATTACTTCAATTGGAGGATGACGTGTTTTTTTATGCTCTTCAAAAACACTGCAAGATTATTGAATCTGCGCTTATGTCGAAATGCAATATGAACAATCAGGTGCGTGAAGATGCCAGGCAAGCTTTGGGTGAGTTGAAAGCTTCTATTTATAAGAATTTCGAAAGAGTTAAGTCTGCTAATTTTCTAGAAGTATGTAAACAAAGTTTAAAGGAAGCCATTGCAAGCCAAGTTACGCCAAAGCGCAGTTACGCCAACGTCGTGGCGCCATCTGGTGTTACGGAAAATAAAGGAAAGTCTTCCGATTATTGTGTGGTTGTAGACTCGGATATAACTGCTCTTCTGAGGATGTTAAGAAAATTATTAAAGCGAAAATAAACCCAGCGGAATCTAAATTAGGAGTTTGTGACTTGAAGAACATCAGAGGAAACAAATTGTTAGTTAAATGTGTCTCTGAAAATGATCGTGACAGGCTTTTAACAGAAATTCAGGAAAAATCTCCAGAATTAAAGGCTTCCGTTCCCAAAAGGAGAAATCCAGCCATAATTGTTAAAAATGTGCCAAATGAAGTAAAAAATGAAGATCTCTTAAAAGTGATTACTGAACAAAATCCTGAAATTGTTGTAGATGATGAAAGTATACGGCAGTGCAGAGTTCGCTTTACTTTGAAAACCTTTCAACATACAAAGCATGTTGTTATCGAAACTCATCCCACGGTTCGTAAATCCATCCTTCGACAAACAAGATTGAAAATTATTTGGAGTGCATGTGACATAGATGATTTTCTTATTATCAATAGATGTTTTAACTGCCTTGGATACAATCATCGCGCTGACGAATGCAACAATGCACTAGCCTGTTTTCACTGTTCCGGAGAACACAAAGGGCAAGATTGTCCAAATAGGGATGCAGCGGCTTGTACAAACTGTATCCGTTTCAATCACAAAACAAAAAATATTCATAAAAAAGTGAATGTTAATCATAAACCCTTTTCCGAGTGCTGTCCTTGCCATATTTTTATATGAAGAATATCCATTCTAGAATTAACTATGATTAGGTCAGATAATCAAGTTCTAAAGTGTGTGCAGTTAAATCTACACAAGTCTAAATCTGCGACACAGCAACTCATTTTAAACATGGAAGCAGATAACATTGATTGTGCGCTGGTTCAAGAACCTCATAGCTACAGGAGTACTCTTCCGGGTTATCCTAGTACTTATCGACTTTTTATGATCCTAATTCTGACATTATTAAGGCAGCTATTATTGTTCGTTCTCGTCATCTTTCGACTTTTATTGATTATAAAAATTCTGATTATAAGATGGTCACTTTAGAAGTTATCGCAGGCTCAACTGCATTTACTCTTTTCTCTTACTATTTCGAGCCTTCAAAAAACATTGACTCGGATCTTCATAAAATCAGCCAAGTTTTTAGTAGCAAAAATCTCAATCGATTGGTTTGGAGCATGGACTCCAATAGCAAATCAGAATTATGGTTTAGTCCCTACTCAGATGCACGAGGAAATAAGTTAAGTGAGTTTATTTCTGCCAACAACTTATTTATTATCAACGAGGATTGTGGTCCTACTTTTCGTGCAACTCAGGGAACAAGCTATATTGATATTACAGTTGTTGGTTCGGATCTACTCGAGGACAACTCGAGTTGGTGTCTTTCTGAGAATGAATCCCTTTCTGATCACGTGATGATAGAATTTGAGTTTTGTCTTTCCACTGTCCTGCGAGATACATCAAGTGCTCCTTTTGTAATATTTAATACAAAGAAAGCAAACTGGTGTCGCTTTCGGAAATTTTGTCTCTCTCGTATGACTCATATATTTGATACTCTTAACAGTTGCACTAATAGTTCTTGCCTAAATACAGTCATTGAGGAACTTAGTTTTGTTATTCATCAGGCATGCTTGTACTCAATACCTATTAAGAAAACTAGCAAGCATAATGTGCCTTGGTGGTCTATCGAGATTGGCTGTGCGAGGAAGAGGCTTAATGCCTCTAGACGTAGATTTCAGCGTTGTAAAAATCCAACTGTTAGAGAATTGTATAAAAATAGTTATCTTGAATATAGAAAGGATTATAATCAAATACTTATTAATGCAAAATCTGAGTCTTGGAAGAAATTTCTTTTGACCATTGATGCGCAAAATGTGTGGAAGAAGGTTTATACGTATGGCGTTAAAAAAGAATTCATGAAAAAAATTGAAATAACTGGTATTAAGCTACCCACAGGAGAAACAACCACTTCTTTAGATGAGACAATTAATGCCGTGCTTCAGAAATCATTCCCATTTGATTCAGAGGAAAAGGACAATATCTTTTAGAAAGACTATCGTCATGCCGCGCGTACTGCTTACCCTTCCTTTTTTTATCCTTCTTTTTCCTATGATGAAGTTAATACAATGGTTTCTATGCTAAAGCTAAATAAATCACCTGGTCCGAATTCTATTTCAAATGAGATTATTAAACAGTTTCACTTAGCATTCCCCTCTTTTCTCCATAAGCTTTTTAATGTTTGCCTCGGTTTAGGTATCTTTCCTCGGATTTGGAAGCTTGCCCAGGTGATTCTCATCCCCAAAGTTAATGAGTTTAGAGTTCCCCATTTGGATAACCTTAGGTGCATAAGCTTACTTCCGTCTCTTGGTAAATGCTTAGAGAAACTTTTTGTTAACAGGATTTCCTGGTATCTGCGCCGTGGAGACTTTCTCTCTAGTGATCAATACGGTTTTACTCCTCATAAGAGTACTGAAGATGCTCTTTTACGTTTAAATGAGATTGTTAAGAGAGGCAAAAAGAAACAATTACGCTCAATCTTGATATCTCTTGATATAAAAGGTGCTTTTGACAATGCATGGTGGCCTTGCATTCTGAATCTCCTTAAGAAAGCTGAAATTCCGATAAATATTTTTTCACTTGTTGCTGACTTTTTAAATGACAGAGTGGCCAAAATGCAACTGGGTTCGACGTCTGCTATCCGCTGCCTTGAAAGGGGTTGCCCTCAAGGATCAGTGTCTGGACCTATTTTTTGGAATATCATTATCAATGATCTCCTATCTAAACTTAATAATCTTGCCTGCTGTGAAATCATAGCTTTTGCTGATGACATTTTAGTTTGTTCCCAAGGTAGGGATCTTTCTGAGACTTTCCTACATGCACAGGAAGCTTTGAACTTTGCTTCTGACTGGTCAAAAAGTTTTAAATTGGAATTTAATCCTGATAAAACCAGATTCATGGCTATTGAAAAACGAAACATTTGCTATGATGCATTTCAACTATATCTCGATGGAACCTCTTGACTATGGTAAAGCAAATGAAGTATCTTGGGGTTCTTCTTGATACTAAATTTTCTTGGAAGCAACACTTAAGTTACATATCCGAGAAATGTGACAAATTACAGCGTGGATTAAATCGGATTGCTCGTAACACGTTCGGAATAAATTTCAATGTACATTCTCTCATTTATAAGCAAGGAATCGAGCCTTTCATTTTGTATGGCTCTAGAGTTTGGGGCGAGGCACTTAAAAAAGAAAGATGAATTCTAAGTATCTGCGACGCATACAAAGAAGGATACTTTTACGGGTCATATGTGGTTATCGCACAATAAGTTACGACTCAGTTTATGCTATTTCTGGCTTCCCTCCAATCGACATTACTATTCTTCATGATATTGCTTTTAGGGAAAATCTCTCTGCTTCTTCCATCTCTAATTATGATTGTATTCTATCTCCATTTTTTTATCCCTCATCCTTCAGAGAGGAATGCCATCAATATTGTTCAATTTAGTGACAAGAGCACAGAAGATTTCCCTGTTATTTGCTATACTGATGGCAGTAAAATTGATGAGAAGAGTTGGTTTCGCATTTGTTGTGTTCAGGAGTGGTGTTGAATCCGAGAACTTTCAATTTAGAATTCGTGATGAATGCACAGTTTTTGTAGCTGAACTTTTATGTTTAAATTTCGCAGTTAAATGGATCACTGAGCAAAATAGTGTCATCTCAGAATACCTCATCTGTACTGACTCTCTTTCCTCCTTGGATTCTCTTAAAAATGTATTTCTTCATCTAACAATATAATCGTCGAGATACAAAAGCAACTTAAAAGCCTAAGAGATAAAAACATCTCAATAGATTTTGCATTTGTTCGCGGACACACGGGCGTTCTTGGAAATGAGCGAGCCGATTGGCTTGCAAAAGCTGCAACCAAGCGCAAAATTGACATTGACGTTAATGTTCCTAAATCGTTTTACAAGATCACGAATGAAAGAATGATGAAGTCTTGGAACCAAGAATATCTCATTTCTAATAAGGGGAGCATAACAAAGAAATTTTTTCCCACCATTAATAAGAGACTATCATGTCATCATTTTTACACTAACTACAAATTAACCCAATTTCTCACTGGTCATGGTAATTTCAAAAGCTACCTGAACAAATTTAATTTAGCTCCTTCATCTTTCTGTGACTGTAATATTGGTGGCGAGGAAAATGTAGAACATGTGATCCTTCTGTGTTCCAAGTATGTCAGAGAGAGAAAGATCATAAGACTGGCGTTCAAGAGACTCAACATTAATTGGCCACCGAATTTTCACCAATTTCTTTCCACCAGAAGTGCTTTCAATAATTTCTGTAAATTTGTTGTAACTGTTTGTAATCCTTCTTAACTTCATTTTTTTAATTGTTTATTTCCCTTGAATGTGTGTTTAATACTTACTTCTGTAAGCCCCGTGTGATACTTTGTGGTGCACGGGGATTTTATAATTGTTTTCTCAATTAAAAAAAAATTGGTGGTAACTCTGAAAATAATGTGAATTTTTCAAAAATTCTAGTTGAGCCTCTGTAGAGAGGTCTGAGCTATATACAGGCAAAATATTATAATAGAGCCATTTTTCACAAAAAGAGAATATTTGGAAAAAAGATTATTCTAAGTAAATTTTTGCCAAAATATTATATTTAAATAAACATTTTTTGTCAAAATGTCCTTAAAACAATTTTATGCAAGTATTCTAATCTGAGTGACACTAAACATCATGAAAATTATCCATTTATGCGTTTTTTTAAAATCACGGTTCCGAACATAGTCGGATACCTTAAAAAAGATCAAAGTTCAATAAATAAGACTTCAAAGTTTAAAAAGGGACCAATAAAAATCATCGTTTTTTCTGCGATTTTTTCACTTCTTTTGTACGTATTTTAGCTTCCCAAATTTTACTATGTGATCTAATTTTTTTTTACACCAGCTTCTTAAAAGTGAATTATACTATACGAGTGCAAGTTATTAATATCAGACATTGAATTACTGTTTAATTTTACTATGCTATGCGAGTGTAAAAATCTTTCCGATAGCTTCCTTTTTCCCCACTTCTTAAAACTGCTTATAATTTTTACTTTGATTACTTGTGTTTGAATAGTTAAAAACTCTCCCAGTCTTTATTATTATTTTTTTAATATTGAAAATGTAGAAGAGTGAGGAGAAGGCACACATACTTCTTCACCATCTGAGAATTTGTAAGTTTTCTAATTTTTTTTTTATATTAACTAAATAAGAAAGCTACATCAAAACCACAAGCAACTAGGGATGGCGATCTGAGATCGATTTATCGGGACCAAAAAATCGATTTTTAAATCGATATGTAGCACTGAATCGATTCAGTGTATCGATATTTCATCCTAGAAAATCGACATTCGATTTTTTCTGCTTTGGTAAAAATCATGATATTATTTACAATGTACTATCTTTAAAACCCGTAATAGTACGGTGTTGGCAGTTAAATGGTTAATTACTCAAAAACTCGAGATACCTGTGTGATTAGTTTCATTTGCCTCCCTTAAATAAATAAAAAGTTACGTTTGTAATCTTTGACTTTTTGTATTTGTTGATATTGAGGCATTTGTTTATACCTTGATTGACTGACTGTCGTAATATACTGTGATTAGCGAAATAGATATTTACTTTTATGTAGTGTTTGTTATGGAATAATAAGTAATTGAGGATTATTTTTTACTTAGATGCTATCCTTTTGAGTGTGCTCTATTAGTTTCTATTGTTAAACCTAACCATGTATGTAAGTCATATAAATTAGTTTACATGCGAATAATTACTAATGGGCATTGAAATAACTATGTGGAATTCTTATACGAATACTGATGTACAATACCGATAAGAGATCGTTTATTATGGTATCTTTCCTGTTTTTCATATAATGGATTTATATTTACATTGTAAATGCTAACTTGGAAAAAAAAAATCGATCTTTTACACCTCGATTTTTTTGTGAATCGATTTTAAAAATCCATCTTTTTCGGAAAGAATCGCCATCCCTACAAGCAACAAGTTTTGAAACAAAGAATTCTAAATATTGTATCACAAAACGTGAACAGGCCTTTATAAGTTGTATTCTGTAATGTGGCAGAAATCTCGAAATTGACAAGGCTTATTTGATTTTAATTTCAGGTTTTTAAGAATTATTCTACGATATTTAAAAGAAACATTACTGTACAGATTCTACTAGATCAATACATCTGGTACTACAAACTGATATAATTGTAAAATGTGGAAGTTTCAAATTAATATGTGCATGTAATAAACTGCATGGGTCTAATAAATGATACAATTTAAAAACATTAATTTGTTTAATATTGTCACAAAGTTCAACAACAATGACAAAATAGAAGATAGATGAAGTCTGAAGTATAATACACTGACTGTAACATGTGCAGAAGTTAGAGACATATATTATACTATTTTATACCCACTCAATTGTACAATTAATAATAACCAACAGGATGCTAAGGGATAGACAGAAGTAATATTTAACATTTAACACTTCAACATGGATGTTAAAACTTTGTAAATATTTCTGTGTGCATCATAAACAGATAAAGTGAATGTATATATATATATGCAGAGATTTCTTTCTTTATATCATGTGTCGATCATCACAATCACATATATCAGACAAATTACATTGTTTCCACTGATTGTCAGTGGTAATGAAACTTAAGCTTACAAGAGCATCTGATTTCCAAATTGTACTAATTGCATTCTTAAAAACTAGAATTCTTATATACAAAAATTGTATTCTAATCAAAATAATCACATTAATCTATTTTTTGCTCAGTTTTAATTAGCATAATCAAAAGAATTATAATGAAAAGTCTCAACTGATTTAAATATTAGTTTCATAGAATATATAAAATATTAATACCTAAAAAACTTTAAAATAAAACATTGTTACACTTATATTTCCTAAATGATGTTACTTTTTCATCCTTACTTTTGAACTTAATAATATTAGAAGCATTTAATTCAAGAAAGTCTTTAAGTTTCTTTTATAGGCCTTTAATTGTTACTATTAGTCTTCCTTTTTCATATTTATGCAAAAACATGAATAAAATATAAACACACAGAAAATTTTAAGGTACAATCAAGAAATTTTAAGCTCAATCTCTTTTTTACTTAAGTCGCAATATCACTTTTGAGGAAGGGAAAAACTATTTCCTAAGTTAAGACAAACTTCTCAAAAAAACAAATGGAAAATAATGCAGTTTCAAACATAGCTATATTAAAAAGGAACTTTGTTAGTTTGAAACAATAAAGTACCAACATAGTTTTTGAATTTAAAATATGCAAATTACATAAATAAATATATAAATTTATTACATTTATTTAAATTATTGCATCATTCAAAAAATTTCATATTTAGTATTCTATAAACAAAATATATACATATTTGTGAAAAACATATGCTCTTATTACATTCATAAAATCTTTTTACATACAATATCTTGTAGAGATGGCTGCAAAATGATTAGTTAAAATCTGTTTTAAAAAATTATGCGAAAGAAAATATGATATTAAATAAATGTGTTATAATGTAAAAGAAAAGAAACCTTTCCATTATTTTTTGTTTCTCTTGTGCACAATGTGCAACAAATAAACTAATTTCAACAAGAACATAACAGGTAATAAATATCATGTACTATATAAAACATATCTAGACATTACGATAAAAACATGTTTAAATTTTTCAATAAAATCAAAAAAAAAATTGATAAAATTAATGACATTTTAAACTGATTAATACAATAAATTCTTAATAAAAATAATAAAAAATATATACATTTTAACAACAACAATTTTTATGTAATTCATCATAAACATTAGCAGTTACTCAAAGGCATCTATGACTATTTGGGATATTTTTAATACTAAAAAACTTATTCTCATTTAAGTGCCGAAGTTTAATGCTCCAATTATGTATGAATATGTTTCTGGGAAACAACTATGATGCAAAAAACACTTAAGAAATATGCAACACTGTACTTTATTTTTTTAAAAATATGGCTTTTTATTAACATTTTTAAATTTATATTTTTCCCCAATTGGAATTGCTGACCATTACACAAAATACTCCATATACGAGCTAAAATTATATCAATTAGTGCATATAATTTCAATAATAATGTTTCATAAAAGAGCAATGAAAACCCTTCATATATAAGTATTTCATGCAAAAAAGATTAAAAAAGCTTTGATAAAAAAATATCACAACATGCAGTGATGCTATAGAGTAACAGCAGTAAAGCTTAAGTTGAAGAAGTCAAAACTGTATCTAAAAATTCATATAATTTAAAGTATGGGAATAAAAGTATAGATAAGTCCTAGGTACAAAGAATTGGGAGAGCTAATTCACATTAAAGTTAAGGTATTTTCTAATAAAAAGTACAATCTCAATATTTCTGCAACTTTTTCACTCTCTCATCAAAAGAAATATAGATGTTTAAAATTCAATTTCAGAAAGACCAAATTTAAATTATTTCTAATAGTCCACATCTTCAAAGTACAAAATTCTAATGATCCAATTACCAAGTACCCAAAAATACTCACATGAAAATTACACTTGGTACATATCAGGCATGTACCGTGTTCAAACAGCATTGTGGGATAAGCTCGCAATAATTTGAAGAAATACTGTGGAATAGCTTGTAATAAAGTTTTCGGAGAAAAATCGCAATTTTATATTATGACAAATATGCATATCAGCTGGCACATGTAATACAAGAATGGTACAGTTTTGGAAAAATATTATACAAGTGTGGATGACAAACTATCCATTGTTTTTCACTGGAGTTAGAATACCTTTATTTCATTCATTAAGAAAGCTTTGGTGGAAGGCGTAGTTGCAGAAAAATAAACATTTTCAAATTTACTATGATTCTGTATGAGAAAATACTAAATTTTTATGACCTGCCTACATAGACACTAGAGTCAACAAGCTTACCTACTTTTAAAAACTTAAAAGTAAGAAATAGAGTATTATTAAAGAAGAAATCCACATCATATATTTATAAATTATTTCATAGTTAACCAAGTGAAACAAAATAACACTGAATATTACTTTTCAAAGTAATTTAACAAAGTGAAACATAATTGCAGATAAAGTCTCATTTTAATTTTTTAAATTTTGCCATTAAATCCAGAAAAAATTAACAAGGAATATAAGGATATAAACTATATATATCAGACTTATGCTAACTTTTAATGCATAGATGTTTAACTCAAAAACAATATATATATATATATATATATTACATACATTTGAGTAGTCCAGTCTTTTACAATCCAGTCTTTCATAAAATATATTATTTTGAATAATTCAAATAATAGTTTAAAAAAGAAAAAAAAACTACTATAAAAACAACATATTTTCATGAACACTGAGCATTCATTAAAATACGAAAATTATTATTTTTTTTACAAGAAAAATAAAAATATTTAAAAATTAAATAATTTTATCATAGTTTTCTATTTCTGGAATTTGATCAGCTGAATTTACTCCTTCTGAAAATGCAATGGAGAAACAGAAATCTATGTATTTGTTAATTGTGACTTTTTTTATGGTAACCACAAGTTTATCACTATTAAAAGTTCATTTAAAGGAAAATGAACTTTTAACAAGTAAACTGTTATAACAAGTTTCAATAGATTGAATACAATATAAGGCACTCAATGGTCAAAGAAGCCCAATTATCAACATGCAAATATGTCTTTTCCAATCCGATTAGCATAACAACATTTAGGGCAATTAATTCCCTTAAAACTGATTTCACACATTTTCAGAAAATCCAATCATAAGTACCATTTTTGAAATAAAACACCTTGTAAAGAACAATACATTAAAAGCACAAAGGCAATTTTTATATTGCAATTTTTTTTTATCAAATCTTTCAAAAAAAATATATAATTAAACAATAAATACTTGAAAAATACTTAAAATTGTCTTACAAATATTGTAAAAAAATGTTTGTGGGACAATAATCAAGAATATTTTTCAAAAAATTATTAAATGAATTTTAATAAGAGACAATTTAAGAAGTTTTAATACATATCAATACTTTTTGTGACAGTTATCTAACCATTTTAATCTAACAAAAGCACTCTACAATACTAAATTTTTTAAAAAAATGACATAGAAAGGAAAATAATAAATTAATAACATTTTCCCTTAAAACAATACAAAAATTTCAGAATGTCAATTTCTTTAAATGATTTCACAGTCTACTTTTATACTGATTAAATCAATTACAAACTGAAACAAGATGAGACATTACATGTAAGAAATTTACAAACATGCTTAAAAATAAATTACTTCAAATTTATTTTTAGAATTAATATCATCATAACTGAAAATTTTATTTGCTATTAAGAAACAAAAATATTCAATAAAAAAAAATTTCAATTAATTTCCCCAATTATATTTTTTCACCTTCACTATCTCTTATTTTTTTATTATATTTATAACCAAAAATTAAACAAAAAGTAAATTACACAATTTTAAAACTACACCTTTGATAACTAGGTAACTGTTCTTGATTTCTTTTTTCCCCCATAACTGATAAAATTTAACAAGTGTTATTTCATCTGCGTTTTAAGTGTTAAAATAAAAATAACATTAAACTAAATCTCAATCAAATGAATCAGAAATACTTCAAAATTAAAATAATAAACTAACAGCTTTGAAACAATGGCACAAGAAATAAGAGGGGAATCATAATACTGAACTTTATAAAATTTCATTATATTCCACAGCATAATATACATAAATCCTATTTAAAACGCTTTTAATTTTATATCTCTTCAAAATTTAAAGGATGAAAAATAATAAGCAAGCTTGTGATTTTTTAAGTATTTAATAATAATGGAAAAAGATTAATTAAAATAATTCAAGAAAAGGGTCATCAATCATGACCAGTTGAGAGAAATAATTAACAAAGTTCTACATTTAATACGAATTTTTTTTCAAAAGAGGGGAAAAAAGGAGTTGTTTAATAAATGAAACTTAAGATTTTTTTTACTCTGAAACAGCAGAAACAAAGAAAGGAATTGCAATTAAATATTGCACAGAAATTTTGAAACATTCTAATATTAATTTCCCTCAAATATTAAGTTTATACAGATGATTTACTACAGTATATATATATATATATATATATAAGAAATGAAAAAAATGTGAGAATTGATAAATATTTTGCATTAAGTGTATTTTTAAAACAAAAAATATTTTACTTTCCCAATAATTATGAATTTGAAAGATAAATGTAAAAAAGGAAAAAAATTAAATCTAAAAACATTATAGATTACATGTTAAAACTTAAAAAGAGAAAGAAATTTATTTACAAGAGTATTAAAGGATCTGTCTAAGGATCTAAATTTAATTAATTTTTTAAAGCTGTATCACTTTTAATTTCAAACAAAAACACAAATAAGGAAAACGACTATGTATAACAATTCAAATATTTATAATGTAAGATTTAATGACATTTTAATATTCTACAAATATTTTACTTGACTTTCTTTTTTTAAAAAAAAATAATTTTATTGATAATTAAGATTACATCAGAAATCTACAGGGGGAAATAACAATTTCAAGTTTGCAAATGTGAATTCTATCATGAAATATTAATGAATTTGCTCTTCTTCGGCATTCTAAGTCCCCCCCAAAAAAAAAAAAAGAATTTATCATTTATTAAAATAACCTTTCAATTTATATTAAATCTTCAAATTCCTCATTTATTAAATAAACTTTCAAATAATTCAAATTCCTTCAAGAAAACTACGTTAACAAGTACAAAAAAATAGAACATTAAGAAACAACACATCTCTTATTTTATTTTATACACATAAAGATGACATCTTCAACAATTAATATTGTCACAATATACATGTCAAGTTCCAAAATATGTTAAGCGGAACTCGCAAGGTAATGCCATAAGAAGAGAGATAATTCAACAAAATATAGTGAAACATTTGGCACATTTAATATGAAAAATTACGTAAAATAAAAAATAAATCTTTATGCAAATTTGCTGCTCAGTGGTCATGAGAATAAATTATACTTAAAAAAGGCCAACGTTAAAGAAAAAGTTATAACAATATTAAAATCACGCACATTTTATAAATCAAACAATAATAATATTTTTTTTAAAAATTTAAGTGTAATTTAACTTGAAGTCACAAATGTAATGTTTGTTTTAATAAGTGAGGGAGACAACAAGTGGACACGGATGGTTGTCAAATTGCATTCAAAACTTCTGAAAAGAGTGAAATATCAAATAATATTTTACAAGTATAAAATTTTATAGTGGAAACATCTAAAGATTTTGAGTCAGCATATTACAGAGCATAATAGCCAGTAAATGTAGAATTAAAAATATATAATATACATATATATTTCTGGATAAGAAAATTTCCAAATATATACACATGCTTCAATTCCAAGCATATTTCAATGAATTAAAGGCATACACAGATAATGGTCTGAAGATCAACAAACCTTAAATACCAGGGTTGGAAAATAATACACCATAAATAATCAATTATCTATAATTTATATTTCAAAGGAATAGTTAAAACTGCAAGACAGATCTTAATAACTCTCAATAATGCAATTTTACTTCACAGATTTGTATTAAAAAGCACAACAATATATACAGGCACATAAATGGCAAATGACAAAAATAAGTACAAAATTAAATTTAAGAAACTAAAAATATTTTGATTAATTAGGATTTGAAAGAAACACTTTTTGCTGAGCTAATAATTGTATATAATAATCAATATATTTTTCATATAAATCAAAATAAAAATATTAGAATAGTAAAAAATATAATTTATTTTAAGGAATATTTTTAAATATATCAAAACATTTTTCAGATTCAATTACAAATTCCAACCCTGAACTGAGCATTAACAAACTAAATGCAAAATCATGTGCAGTAAAAAACAACTTGATTCCTTGTCATTTTTTGAAAAATATGCTACTGATATCACAAAACCATGCATAAACACAGAAATTATGAGCAAATAGAAATATTTTAAAAACAGAAGTCAAACACCGTATACTACAATAAAATGGGAAAATGACATGCTTATAATTACAGATGGAGTTTGATTTCACCTGAACACACATGAATTTGTACAAATCCAATATACAACATGCTCCAATGTCATTTCATGGTTTCTGTAATAGTTACATAATAATACTAGGGCAACTGTAGGCTGTCAATCTTTCCATTCCATTTGGTGTTATATAATTAATGATCAAATGATCTACAACTTTACAGATATGTACATCTGCCATAACTTGGCAATTGGCTTTGCTTGCTTCCCAGGGGCAAATTTACAACATTTTCACTCTAGGAGTGATAAAAGATTCTGTACAGATTACAAGTAAGAACAAGATGGTTTGTTAGGTCACTTTTGTTTTGTTTCAACATTAATAAAAATGCTCTTTTAAAGTTTCTTTAGTTTTTTACATATATTTTTAGAGAATGAAGATGGAAATGCATTTAGATTATCACGTTGTTATGTTGGAGATAATTACACAGAGAATGAAACACACAGTGGACGCAGTTTTGTTTGGGTTGTCTGCTTTTTCGGAGTAAAAATACAAAAAGAAAAAAAACACCTCTGATACTTAGCTCCATTAAAAGCTCTTATCACTATGAACCTTCCAGATGAAACGTATCTTCTGCTGTAGGATCACTGACAACAGGCATGTCTGGGTCCGTTAATATTTGCAATCCATCAAAATCAATAGGTCCAAGTCCTGCCCTTAGGGCTTCTTCAGGTGTAAAGAACTCTGAATCAAATGTACCACACATGTTTGATATTGCACACCCTAATTCTTTTGCAAAGTCCTGTCTTAAAATAGGTTCATCACCACTTGGTGCTGGAATGACAAAAAAAAAATTCTCATAAGAAAAGGAGAAAAATACAAAATGAACGACAAAAGTAAAACAAACAAAAAGAAATACAAAAAAAAATCTTTAATTGAGCTGCAATTTGAAATTTATTGTTGACTGTACACTATTGAACATTAATTATTAATACTGTAAAACAAAATATTTTTCAACAAGCAAATAATTTTTAAAGTAAAAATTAATCTACGATAAATTTCAAAATCCCAAAACAGTTTCTGGCAAAACTGCAAAAATTCACAAAGTGATCCCAAAAAAATTTGAAGACCCTGTACTTTTCCCCTCAGTACAAGAGGGTACTATTCTTTTGTGAGTTCATATATGTTACAATTCTTTATAAAATGAGATTATCTAGTTTAAAATTCCACATTAAAAATTAATAAAGTTTTAGTTCTGCCTCCCCCTAAAAATTAAGAATTAATTATCCAGGTATTGTAAAAAAATTAAACTACAAACATGACAATCAAATTTAAATTGTATTGTAATATCGGTATTAATCCATAAAGTATACAAAATTAACCCTTTGACGGTTAGGAAAATGGGCAGTTTTTGTTAAGTTAATTCGCGCAGTATTACGAGTAAGCAGTAGTCGAAAGTGGCAGCTGTTTTCCCCCGCCGTTCTTCCGAAAATGTCACCCTTCTACGGCGATGCTGTAGATAGCTCGCCTCATGCATTTTAAAGGTTTCTTAAAGTATTTGTAGTACACAAATAACAGTTTTTACGTACTTTAAAATAATGAATAAATGATAATTATTAAATAGTAACCACATCACCAGTAAAACTAAATCGGCTAGGAGCGAGAGAACTTGAATCAATTTTACACCACTGTCGAACACTCGAAAATTTTTTCTCATCGCTTGTATCGTCTTCTGAGCTTGATATGCTGTGAACAAAGTCTTCATCAGACTCAACACTTGATAAGCTTTCTGTATCGAAATCAAAATCATCATCATAATCATCATCATAATAATCTAATTTTTGCTTTTGAGCCATTTTACTTTACAAACAGTCTAAAAAACGCGCCAAAATACGCATAAAAAGAATAACGTAAAAAAAAAAGAGCCTTCATTATGAAGAAAAATTCATGGAACCCGTACTGCCATCTGTAGACAGTAAAACTAACTAAATTTCGCGAGTAGGATTCGTTTGTAACCTAATCAATGCAGAATAATGACCTTGAACGAGTCCATCTCGTCAGCGCCCTTTGGGGAAAGGTTTAACTATGCGAGTAGAACTCGTTTATACCCATTTCGGTCGAAATCTTGCGCCCGAGCTGAATTCGTTTGCGCGCATTCAGAAGCACTACTCGAATGCAAGCTGAGCTCGTTCATGACCATCAAAGGGTTAAGATGTTATTTAAAGTCAGAATGATTCATTTAATAGATATTTTTCAATCAGTTTTCTTCTACTTCATAAAAAAATATTAAATACTTAACCTAAACTTTGTACAATGATTCATATGCTTGTTCTTTCAACTTTCTCAGACTATTCAAAAATTAATATAATTTTTATTCTATATTAATTTCAAAGGCATACCATAATAAAATACATAAATGCTACGTAAGTTCAACAATCCTTCTAATTTCAGTGTAAATGATTTTTAATTTAAAATACAGCAAGTATAACAGTAAAAGAATCATGTTATTCAGTGTGGGTGTTTCAAAAACAAATTTATTTCAACAGTAAAGAATGTTAAGAAATAATGCAGGTGTAAAAAAATACAATGCAATGTCAATAATTTTTAAACTTGGAAATCGAAATTTTTTTCTCCATGATATTCAAAGAATAATAATTACTTAAAGAATTACATGAGGGATAATTAGAGAAGAAAAGAAAAGTACCATTTTTTTAAATAGAATAATTGTTTATAAAAATATTTATTTGAAAGTAATAGTTAATATTACCTCAAGTGTTTGTAGAAATATTTTTAGAAAACTTACTTTGATGCATTTCAACTTTTTATACTATATTACAAAAAGAAATAAAATTTAATGAATTTCTTAAATAAGATAATTGTATAACATACTACTGTGATCAAAATGTACCTAGAATGCTGTCAGAAAACAGAAGGTATCAATTTTACTGGTCAAAATTTATTATATCTCCTAAGTAATCTCCTTCAACTTCAATGTACTTCTGACAATATTTCCAATCCTCAAAATTTGTCTTAAAGTTGTTTTTGCAAATCCCTTCAAGATTCATATAGAGTATTCTATATTGTATCAATGGATTCAAAATGATGCCCATTGAGAGGTAATTTCAGCTATACAAATAAAAGGAAGTCCAATGGAGTCAATTGAATATGAAGTGCTTGTAGGACCATACAACACAAAAAGCAACACATTCTGAATCTTAATGATCGTTCAAAATTATTCAACAAGAACTAAATGATGAAGAAATTTGTTTCATGATATTTCTTTTTGTTAAATGGTACTAACCAAGAATTGATTCTAGAATCTGATTAACATGCTGAGCATTAGTTGAAGTGAACAGTCTACCAGATTAGAAATCATCAACAAGAAGGATTCTCTACCATCTTTAAACCTATTAAACCAACTGAATACTATTGCTTTTGATAAATGGTCATCTTTAAAAGCACTTTACAACATTTCAAATATGTTTGTCACAGAAATATTATTTCAAAAACAAAATTTAATTTATATTTGCTCAATTAAACTCAATTTTATTTTTAAAAAAATCAACAAGCTTAAAACCATTCTTTCATTTTAAAATAAAATTAAATAAATTCCTGAATGTTACATGTTGATTTAAATTGTAAAAATATACAATAAAAGTTCGCAGATGGTATGTACTATGTATTTTTAAAAAAGATCTCCAGATATTTTTTTATCACAATAGGTATAATAATTTATAAAATAATATGTAAAAAGTATTCTCATTGAGTTTTCAGAATAACATTTTTAATAAATATCATTAACAGACAAAACCAAATACATAACCATTAGCCAAGAAGAAAAGGAATGGTAAAAATAACACACAATATTTTTCAATAAAATTTTTGTTTTGATCGATTCAACTTTAATATGCTTCACATAAATAATGCACTTTAAATGTTTTAATAAAAGACACATGTATACAGTTTCAAGTATACAAGCAATAAAAAGTATATATACTTGTGAATTTTAAATTTCCAATAGTCCATTAGATAAAATTTTTAAAAATTTCTCATAACTTAAGAGGAATTATATTCTTGGGAAGGGGGATCACAAGTATACGTTACATAAGCAATAATACAGAGATGCAATGCATTGGTAAGAATTTAAATGTTCAACAAGAAACTGAAATACATTTAAATTCTACAAAAAAAGTTATCTATACATATAAATAAAAATGAAGTGTCTGTTTGTAAAATGAAATTAACAGCTTTTTACTAAATGCATTTAAAAGTATACACGGTACCTATATGAAAAAATAAATTTTTAAAATTTTTGTCTGTCTATCTCTCTTTCTGTCAGTCTGTTTGTTCCGGCTAATCTCTGAAATGGCTGGAGCAATTTTGACAAAACTTTCACTGGCAGATAGCTAATGTTATAAGGAATAACTTAGGCTACTTTAAGTATAGGAAGAAAAAAAATTAGAGTTGCGCGAAAATAAAATTAAAACGAATGAAATGGGGAACAATATCTGTTTCAAATAGGGATTATTTATTTCAATAGGGACTATTTTTATTCATTAAGGATTATTTTTAGTCAATAGGGATTGTTTTATTTCGTGAGCCTTCTGTCTCAAAGTTTCTAGCAGTTATATCAAACTTTTTTGTTTAATTAGATTACTGACAATCGCGATTTTACCCGTTCATGTCTGATACTAATGATTTTAAGTCTTCACACCATCAACACTGTCAAAGGTCATGCACCTTTCTTACACCTTGCTAGCGGCTTCATTTGTGTTCGTTTCACCCTACCCAGTCCTCACCCCATCGACAGTGTCAAAGGTCACGCAACCCTCTCCCTCCCTGCTTCCTGAACTCTTGCATTCAATGCTTATAATCATTCCAACAATTTCATTCTCTCTCAAGAACACTGAGCAACATCAATTTTTCCATAACATAGACAGCATTTAAACTTAAATTAGGAAGTTTTTGGGTTTTACGTCATTTGACTTCTCACAAGGCTCCACATTTAAATAGATGTAAGCCAATTTCATACCTCTATTGTTTATTGCATTGCCAAACACTGCACACAAACACTGCAATGATTTTACAGTCCTCACCCCATCGACAGTATCAAAGGTCATGTGTCCCTCTCACATTTGCTCAACAAAAAACAAAAAAGAAACATTGATTCACAAAGTAGAAGAATGACATTATACTTATAGCATAGGTATTTCTTTACGTGAAATATATAATTAAGTTTTCGTAAACTCTGCGAATTGAATGAACACTTTTTTGTAAAACTCCACGTGGACGAAGTCGCCGGTAAAAGCGATTTAACATAAAATAAATGCATCAGAAAGTAATATTAACGTATTACACATACAGATACAAATTATTCGCATTATTTTAATGCATTTATTACACAAAATTTGTAACATTGTGTTAATTTTGCTGAGCAGAAGGAAGGTGTTTTCAAAAATCGATCCATAAGAGAGTTATGGGGCGTTATAAGTAAAAAAAAATATCTTTTTTATCAGCTATTATATCTACAGACTTAAAATTTAGCAAACATGGTTTTTTGTTCAGCTGAGATATGGAAAAAGCTTTTTTTCTTTTTGTTTCATTTACAATTCAAGTAAAATTAACTCATTAAAAACTTCTTTATCCTTCAGTCTGTATTGCTTAAATTTTCAATTCACCCGTGCAAAGAACGGGTATACCAGCTAGTATAACATATTTTGATAAGCATTAAATGCCTTCTTTGGAATTTTCTTAACATGAAAACCTGTAAATATTTAATACTGAAAGTACCAAAATTAGGGATTTTTGGCACTGTCCACAAGTGAACTAAGGCAATCTGTTTTAATTATTAACAAATATAAAAAGTGAAAATAAATTCTACAATAAATTCATTTAAAGTAAATGTTCGAGACAAAAGCAAACAGTGGATTTTATAATTCTGAACCACAATCAAGGGACCTCATAATTTTGAATTACGATTACTAATGAAGGCCTCCCTTGAGGTGATATATCACTCATAATATTCATATTACATCATATAAAGGACATTGGGCAGAAGTTTCATTTATCAAGTATATATATATATAACAACCCACCTTCCCCATAATAGACAGAATTTTTGTAGATTCAGCCAAAAATTTAGTGGTATTTATGATGCAAAAGCTTATAATTTTTTTCTGAATTATCATGAAAGCAAATGCCACTATAGTTGTATATCAAATACTTAAAGGAAAATATTGCATATGAAATGAGACGATTGTTTTTAAAATATACACAATAAATTTGCGAAAACTGTTAATATTTCTTTATTCAAAATAATATCCATCGCTAGCTACACATTTTTGCCATCTTTCGGGCAATTTGTGAATACCATGCCAAAAAAATTATCGGTCTTCTGAGGCCAGCCAGTCATCAAGCCAAGATTAAACGTTTTCGTAAGAAGTGAAGCGCTGGTCAGCCAATGCGTGTGCCAATGATCCGAATAGGTGGTAATCGGAAGGAGCCAAGTCTGGCGAATAAGCCGCATGCGCTAAGGGCTCCCGGCCGAGTGCCTTAACGATGTCCTTGGTCGGTTTAGCATGGTGGATAGGTGCATTCTCATCAAGGAAAATCACTTTGAGCTGCCATTTCTTGTATTGCTCGCTTTTTTCAAGTACAACATCATTCAAATTAAGTAATTGTTGCTTGTAGCGAACAGTATTAATGGTTTCACCGGGTTTGAGAAGCTCATAATAGATTGGTCCCTC
Source organism: Trichonephila clavipes (assembly GCA_019973935.1). Taxonomy (NCBI): domain Eukaryota; kingdom Metazoa; phylum Arthropoda; class Arachnida; order Araneae; family Nephilidae; genus Trichonephila; species Trichonephila clavipes. The sequence goes on along the minus strand of BMAU01019210.1, from coordinate 604,420 downwards.
CTGATCCCAGAAAATACACAGCATTGTTTTGCGGCTGAAGCGATTCGGCCTTGCGGTTGATTTGGATGGCTGTCCGGGGTCAACATATGATTGATTACGCTTGGGATTCTCAAAATAAATCCATTTTTCATCGCCAGTCACAATACGATGGAGATATGACTTGCGTTTATAGTGGACAAGCAACATTTTTTGGTTTTCCTGTTGACAGTCCATTAGCTCTTGTGGTACCCATCTACCGATCTTTATTATCTTGCCCATTGCTTTGAGATGAAGGGAAACCGTGCTCTGGTCAACATTCAATTGTTCTGCAAGATGTTCTTGCATTTGGCCATCATCTTCAACGAGTAATGCTTGCAATTCAGAATCTTCAAAACTTTTTGCTGGTCTGCCACGTTTCTCGTTTCTCACATCAAAATCACCATTTTGAAACTTTTCAAACCACCTGTAGCACTGCGCACAGCTCAGAGCACTGCCACCGTATGCTTCTACAAGCATTTGATGCGATTCTGCAGCATTTTTCTTTAGAGGGTAACAAAAAATTAATGCTGTCCGCAAATCGTGGTCGGAAGGCATAAAATTCAACATTTTCAACATAGTAAAAAAAAATACAATGCACGCTGAAACTCGTCCAAATGTTAACTAAACATGAGTATTAAAGGACAAACTATAAAAAAAATCACATTTCACAGTTTCATATTGTTTGCATATATGCGTGGCGACATCTGTTAGCAACCGTCTCATTTGATATGCATACACCTGGTATAACAACTTATATTTATGACTTTACTTAAAATAACTACAAAGAAAAAATTCAAAAGAAATTACACTTCAGAAACATCAATTTTAAAATACTTATTTAAAAAAATGGGGATACATTTTCACAAACTGTGTGAGACAAAATTTTTTTATAAATTATTTGTCACTTTGAATTTATAAAACTTAATGTATACAAATACACACACCAATATTTTTTCCAAGATCATGGGCACATAATTTAATATGAGGATATTTAGTTAAATATTAACTTTATTTTTGCTAAGGAATAAAGTATTTTCAAAATTCAACAGGAAGGTCCAACAATTTTTTTATAATTTAAAATTATCAGGTTTTATTCAATCTTTCATTATTAGTTAAAACAGCCAATTCTTGTTAAAGTGACAAAAAGGAAATAAAAATATTAATTAACCATTATGTAAACCATTTGGGTTTTAATACTGATTGAAGAAAATGCCAAGAAATTGAAAGTATTTTTAATTCATTTTATCCACAGGTTTTTATCTTGAATTATCATGTGGTTTTAAAATTAAAAATAAAATAACATTTAATTTGCAAAGCAGATTTTAAAAATTTCTGAAACACGTATAAAAAGGAATTTAAACAACTTTATTGATATTGCTTTGATGAGTGTTGTCAGTATAAATACTCTCCATATTCACTTATGTCAACAAAAATATTTTCATCAACAGAAATGTTTTCTTTTTATTTAATATAATTTTAGTAAATGATTATTAATTGACAGGACAGTAAACACTCTAAATTTGCGGTTCTTAAACTTTCCATCCTCACGCCCCCACCCCCTCTTTACGTTTCAGCGTGACATCATGGATTCCCAAGATTTTGAACATTCCACCTCGACTTATCATTCTTGATCAAAATACAGGTTCTAGTACAGTTTTTCATTGGGAACAATTTAATTGTCTAGTCTAGTATGGACCATTTTTCAAATTTTCCAGGAGGCATTTCAGAGTCTGTAAAATAGGAAAATCTCAATATTAATGAGAGACTCCACGGACCTCCTAGAGAAGCACTGCCCATCCCCAGGGGTTCGCAGGCCACAGTTTAAGAAACCCTGCTCTAAAAGAAACTCAGTGACAAGAATTATATTATGATTTTTTAAAAATTAACCAAAATATTCTAAAGGTATTTTAAAGCTTTAATTTAATAAAATAAAATACATTTCACAATTAAAAAAGTAATAATTTAAATTTTGAAAAATAAATATCAAATACTTTTCAATATATATATATATATATGCGCCCTTGCATAGTGATTTCTAATCTGTATACTGAGATGGAGAAATAAAATTAAACCTGGTGTTTCAGGAAATTAAAACCACGGAAAGCAACAGAATTATCCAACATAAAATATAAAAACACATTTTCACAATAAAATCATATAAACTAATAAGGAGATAATAGCATTTGTTACTCTGTATCCCATATAACTTAAACAATAAATCAGTGAAGACCAATTGTTTTATTAATGTTACACTCAAAAGCAGCTAAAGTTATTGGTGATGACCTTCTAATTTTGGTCCATGGTGAAGTGACAAGAAGAAAACCTTAACTGGAACTCCACTTTCCAAACCTCCACACTCAGCTAACAAGAGCACATTGAGCCTTGACAGAGTTAATGCATCATCCCCTCTACATGCTGGGTATATATCAGACAAGAGTAGTTTAGGTTGGATGGTTGGCTTGAGTATAGTAATAGGTATTCTGAATTAAAAAATGAAATATATACATAGAGAGAGAGAGAGAGACACTGAGGGGCCAAAAAAACTGGTACAAGCATGTGTATGCAACTAAAGAGATATGGAACCAATCAAGAGTACGGCGCTGCTGTCGGCAAAGCCTATGTAAGACAACGAGTGTCTGGCACAGTTGTTAGGTAGGTTACTGCTGCTACAATGGCAGGTTATCAAGATTTGAGTTTGAACATGGTGTTATAGTTGGTGCACAAGAGATGGGACATAGCATCCCCAAGGTAGCAATGAAATTTGGATTTTCACATACAACCATTTCATGAGTGTACTGTGAATATCGGGAATCCAGCAAAACATCAAAGTTACGACATCACTGGAGCCAGAAAAAGGTCGTACAAGAATGGGACCAATGACGACCAACGAGAATCATTAAGCATGACAGAAGTGCAATCCTTCCGCAAATTGCTATAGATTTTAATGCTGGGCCATCAACAAGTGTCACCATGTGATCCCTTCAATGAAACACCATTGATATGGGTTTTCGGCGCCAAAGGCCCACTTGTGTACCCTTGTTGACTGCATGACACAAAACTTTATGTCTCACTTGGGTCCATCAACACCGACATTGGACTGTTGATGACTGGAAACATGTTGCCTGGTCTGACGAGTCTAGTTTCCAATTGAATCAAGCTGATGGACATGCATGGGTATGGAGACAAACTCATGAATCCATGGACCCTACATGTGAACAGGGGAAGGTTCAAGCTGGTGGAGGCTCTGTCATGGTATGGGGGGTGTGCAGTTGGTATGATATGGGATCCCTGATACATCTAGATACGACTCTGACAGGTGACAGGTACGTAAGCATCCTGTTCTGATTACCTGCACCTAAAATCATGTCCTTTGTGCATTCAGACGGACTAAGGGAATTTCAGCAGGGCAATGCAACACCCCAAACGTCCAGAATTGCTACAGAGTGGCTCCAGGAGCACTCTTCTGAATTTAGGCACTTCCGCTGGCCACCAAAATCCCCAGACATGAACATTATTGAATATATCTGGGATGCCTTGCAATGTGCTGTCCAGAAGAGATCTCCACCCCCTCTTCTACTAATTTATGAACAGCCCTGCAGGATTCATGGTGTCAATTACCTTCAGCACTACTTCAAATCCATGCCATGTCATGTTGCAGCCAGCACTTCTGCATGCTCATGGGGGGGGCCTACACGATATTAGACGGATGTACCCGAGCTAAATCGTACTGTCACCTGTATGGTGCTCAAGGCCTAGGCCAATGACATGCGTACTTCTAGCCCCTTGCCACAATGTGGGCCTCGTTCTGACTACGTCAGACAGGTGGCATTAACCACAACAACCACACCAGTTTCTTTGGCTCTTCAGTGTATATACATGCATAATATAAAATCTATAACCAAATCAAAATTTTGAAAAATTAAAACCAACAGTTTAGAAAAGAGATATTTTAAATCTATATCATTTCATGTAACAGGATATAAATTTATTTTGCTTTCACATATTTAGAGGAATTTAATAAAATATTCAACATAAGAACATGAGTCGTCTTGTTTGAAAGTGGTGTAAGTCCATTTTACATTATATGGAGATATTTACCACTTTTAAAGCAATGATATTTGCAATATCATTAACTACACTTTTGGAGGAACTGTTCATAATTAAAAAGCTCATAACAGATTGCATTCAATGTTAGAATAACTAACTTTTTGTCAAAAATGGACTTTCACCACTTTCAAAGAAAAGGGCTCAAATAGCAATAAATATTTTACATAACTTCCTATTAGTTAGCACTTAATTAAAAAAAATCCAATCCAAAGATTTAAAAAATTTTGGTCCAAAATAAAAAAAAATTATGCATAACAAAGAGCAAATGCTGAAAATCTAAACTTTAAAAATGAAA